>CM044431.1:184472577-184512973 GCA_024363595.1 Xenopus borealis | reverse complement strand
CCGCTCCGTGTGAATAAGCGCAGGCGCTTTTAAGCCTCGCCGGTGCCTAGCTATTCGGGGAGATTCGGGAGCGATCCGTTGCGGCGAGAAGTCGCCAGGCGACGGATCGCCCCCGAATCTCCCCGTCTGGACTAAGCTTAAGCAGTGAGATATAGTTGAGCATTGCCCACATTTGATTGCAAAGAAAATATAAGTTAAAGGGATGGTTCACCTTTAGAGTACTATGATATAGAATGTCCAATTTCTAGCAACTTAGCAAATGCACTTTATTATTTAAATTTTAAAGTTTTTGAGTTATTTGACTTTTTCTCTGGACTCTGTCCAGCTTTAAAATAAAGGTCACTGACCCCATACAAATGTATTGTTATTGCTACTTTTTGTTACTCCTCTTTCTATTCAGACCATCTTCTATTCAGATCTATCTATTCATACTCCTATTCCGATCAATGCATGGTTGCTAGGGTAATTTGGACCCTAGCAACCACATTGCTGAAATGACAAACTGGAAAGCTGCAGAATAAAAAGCTAAATATCATGAAAACAGCAAATAATAAAAAAAAGAAAACTAATTGCAAATTGTCTCAGAATACTGTGATCCACGTCATAATAAAAGTTAATTCAAAGTTGAACAACTCTTTTAAGGGAAAATGTATTTTGCACTTAATAGGTGTATAAGCAGTTGTGGATTTTTACTCACTATTACAGGTATGGGATCTGTTATGCGGAAACCCATTATCCAGGGAGTTCAGAATTATGGAAAGGCCATCTTCCATAGACTCCATTATGATCAAATAATTCAGATTTTTCAAAATTATTTCTTTTTTCTCTGTACTTGGTCCAAACTTAAGATATAATTAATCCTTATTGGAAGCAAAACCTATTGGGTTTATTTAATGTTTACATGATAAGTTATGTAGATTCAAATACCAGAAAGATTATTATCTGGAAAACCCCAGGTCTCAAGCATTCTTGTATATGCAGTTATTTCTTGCAATGAATTGTACAAGGATAGATGAGAATCAAACAATAAGTAAAGTATTCATTTCCAAGTAATACATTATTTGCGAGACAGAAGTGATTGAGTGGGGTCCTTTCCCTACAGCTTAGGCTGCCTAGTCACAGGAAGGCATGGGTTTACACTACTAAGAGTAAATGTCAAATTAACTCTCCATAGAAAGAGCCTTTTGTTGTTCTTTCTGTACCAGCAAACATATTCCCCCTGCACTAAGCACAATTCAGCAGGAAAATTGAAGAGCACAGTGGCACTTTAAAACCTGCTACATACGTAGGTGATCATTTTAAGCTGCTGCTGCTAGTATTCCATGTAAAATAAGACAAATGCCTGAACTATACCATTCATAAATATTTTATTTTTCATTCCTGGAACAAAACACAGAATGAAAGGAGTCTGCACAGCAATTTCTACTGATGTTTCTAGTTAGAGAGAGAAGATAAGAGAAGAGAAGGTAGAGCAAAGAGTGGGGGGCTGACAGAGTGGGGCATTTTCTCTAAATACTTACTAAAGTACTTACTAAAGGAGAACTAAAATGTTGCAAAGGGACCCTGCATAGCGTCCTCTATACTTGCCCCAAAGTAGCGCTGACCCAAACCAACCTGCCCAGTAAAGGCAAAGCTGAAATGTCTTGTCTCATTGATGCCTGTCCCTGGTGCTGATCAATAGAAATACTATATATTTTCTGGATTTCAGTGTAACTGCAGAGGGACAAGAAGCAATGCCAGACACAGCAGCTGCCAACCCCACTGCACAGTTCGGCCTTTTCCGGGCAGGTACAGGGGACCAGGGCTGCTAAATATTTCTTGGGCTTAAAAAATGATGGTACATTGCTGCGAATGATAAATTGCTTGTGCAAAGGAATACTGTTTCACATTTTTGCCATTATTATTCCTGTGAATGACTTTAATTACAATAATCTTTCTACTGCTGGCAAAGGGAAATGTAATCAAATAGTTAAGCATTCTCCCTAATTATTATAAAGAAGCAGTTTTGTCAGACTTTATGGTTGAGATTCATGCTCTCTTTCTATTAGCGAATTTAGACCACAGTGGTTCAAGATCCTGTCTGAAACCCGCTGTTTACATCACTGCAGATTCTGGGTCTTTAAAAGGATTAATTAGCTGAGTGATTGAGATAGGAAAGCTTGAAAAGGCTAAGAAAACTCCAAAGCGGTTTTCTAATATGTAATCTTATAAAAACTGAATATATTAATAGGAAACTGGCCAGCGCTAATTAGGAGTGTAAAAAAAATGAAATAGTTTAAAAAAAGGAAAGTTTGAGGATGATATCATATGTTCTAGAGAAAAAGTGTTATATAAAGGAGAACAAAAGGCAAAATTTAACAGGACCACCCTTTTCCCTCCCAACAGAGCAGCCCTACTGTTGATGACAATACAGAACTGAGCAGCAGGGTAGGTGGCCACTTAACCTCTACACCAATTGCCACCAGAGAGCAGAGAACCATAAGTCAAGCCAACAGGCAAGACAGTCACCAACCCTAAAGCATACCTTTGCATATTTAGCATCGGTACTGAGGGACTAGGGGCATTGTTGGCCTGGAACATAGTATTTGTACCTGGATAGAAAACTGGCTAAAAGATAGACTACAAAGAGTGGTGGTAAATGGAACATTTTCTAATTGGACCAGTGTTGTTAGTGGGGTACCGCAGGGCTCTATACTGGGTCCCCTGCTTTTCAACTTGTGATGACCTGGATGTGGGCCTTTCTATTTTTGCAGATGATACTAAATTGTGCAGAACTATAGGTTCCATGCAGGATGCTGCCACTTTGCAGAGTGATTTGTCTAAGTTGGGAAACTGGGCAGCAAACTGAGGTTGAGGTTCAATGTTGATAAATGCAAGGTTATGCACTTTGGCAAAAATAATATAAATGCAAGTTATACACTAAATGGCAGTGTGTTGGGAGTTTCCTTAAGTGAGAAGGATCTTGGGGTTTTTATAGATAACAAGTTGTCTAATTCTGGGCAGTGTCATTCTGTAGCTACTAAAGCAAATAAAGTTCTGTCTTGCATAAAAAAGGGCATAAACTCAAGGGATGAAAACATAATTATACCTCTTTATAGATCCCCAGTAAGGCCTCATCTGGAGTATGCAGTGCAGTTTTGGACTCCAGTCCTTAAGAGTGATATAAATGAGCTGGAGAGAGTGCAGAGACGTGCAACTAAACTGGTTAGTTTTATGAGGGGAGACTGTCCAGGCTGGGGTTGTTTTCTCTGGAAAAAAGGCGCTTGCGAGGGGACATGATTACACTTTACAAATATATTCGAGGACATTATAGACCAATATCAGAAGACCTTTTTACCCATAAAGAGGATCACCGCACCAGAGACCACCCCTTCAGACTAGAAGAAAAGGACTTTCATTTGAAGCAGCGTAGGTGGTTCTTCACAGTGAGGACAGTGAGGTTGTGGAATGCACTGCCGGGTGATGTTGTGATGGCTGATTCTGTTGATGCTTTTAAGAGGGGCTTGGATGATTTCTTGGATAGACATAATATCAAAGGCTATTTTGATACTAAACTCTACAGTTAGTATAGCTATGGGCATACATGGTTTGTGTGAAAGAGTGCAGGTGTGTGTGTGTGTGTGCTGGGTTTTTAATTTGTAGGGGTTGAACTTGATTGACATTGTCTTTTTTCAACCCAATTTAGCTATGTAACTATGTAACATTTGGGGTTGTCCTTGCTGTGGTTTCAGATGGGTAAGGATGAGGGCCTGTCCACAAGTTAAACCTCTGCTTTTTGTTCTCTTTTAACCTTAGAATTATATTTCCATGTACGTTATATTGCATGATACATGCTTCATTAAAAAATATAGGTTATATTCTTTGTAAAAAAAACAAAAAAAAAACAGCTGTTTATTTAAGAGACAGTAGAAAAGAAAAACGATGCTTGTTGGAAGTAGGTTTTGTGTTTATTAGAGGTTAGTTATTTTATGTACTAAATAGCACAGGATAGTACAACTGAATAATGACAATTTTATACGTAATCCTCCTTAGTCCTTTAGACCATGTATGGTTGAAGATGCTATAAAGGGATTCATTTATTAATTGTTAAACTGTAGCAACCAATGAGATCTTTGCTAGTAATCAAAGCAAATTATGCATTGTTTGCTGTAGGAAACCGCACTGTGGAATTGCTCTATAAATATAAAGTATCCTGTATATAAATTATAACTTATTTTTGGATCCAGTTAGGGAACATAGTGGGGCTCATTTATCAACTCTGGGCAAATTTGCCCATGTACAGTTACCTATAGTAACCAATCAGTGATTAGCTTTCTGAAGCCAACTACAAGTAGAATAATGAACACAGCAATCTGATTGGTTGCTATGGTTTGCCCAGTGTTGATAAATGACCCCCAGTGAGTCTGGAATTTCAAATTCATTCTACATAAGCTTTTTCTTCTTGTAATCCATAATCCATGACACATACATTTTGCAGGACTATATTTCTCAGTGCTTCTTTTACTACTTTCTGGGCCTTTGCCTAAACAAAAGCTTCTTGAAATTTTTGACCTATAGTACTGTACAAAGGTCGATTCTCATTGCCTAAAAAACACTGGAGGAGTGCCCATGTGGGGGTCAAAGGAATAAACTAAAGATCTAAGTTACTCCAATTTCTCTACTGAACTTCTTACACATAGGCCAGCATGATGTCATTTCACAACTTTGCCAATTTAATAACAGTGTCCCTGTAGCAAAGTAGACTAGCGCAACTTCACACCCTTACTGACACAGAGATGTAACTATGCTAATTCACAAAGATGACCATTTTACTGAACGTTACCTCTTGCACTAGACTTTACTTCGCCAGTTCAATACAATAGATAGGCGTTTGAAAAAAAAAAAACTTGACATTTTTTCTAAGTCCTAAAAAAACACTGGTGTCTTTTACTTTTTTTTTAGGGTGATAGTCTGAAAAATAGCGTAATTGTTTTGGGTTGGTTACCCTCCTTCCCCCCCTACATTTCCTGACATATGGCAACACAACCAATTGTCACAGAAACGCCACTCACAGGCTCACGTGACAAAGCATGCAACTGTAAAGGCCTACGCAGTTCCTTACTAACCTGTACAGAACTCACACGCAGTCACACCCAAACACTCCCAACATGCAAAACTTACACGCTGCCACCACCGCGCTTAAAGGCCGCAAGCACCCAGCTCCTGACACTCTGACACTTACTAGAGACTTATCTCACTATGCTTTCTAGCTAAACACTATGACATTCACTCTAACAGACAGGTCAAGGCAATTAACAGACAACACAATATTCCCACACCAGCAGACAAAGTATCAAACATGCACAACTTTCCTTCTAACTGGCAAGAGGAGTTCACATACATTTAACATACACACTTTTCCTCAGGTAAAAGGTTAGTTTTAGAGCAACAAAGACAAACTCCTTAAATTGCAGATTTAATGGCCCAAAGGGGACAGTGCATAAAATATAAAAAAAATACAGTTACAAATAACATACACAGCAGCAAACAGTTATAAAATAAAAAGGGATAAAAATTCAGAAACCTACATACATCACCTAAAGAAGGGTCTTTAGTCCTGTTCCGGGGGAACAGAGGAAATAACGACATATACCTCCCACGCAGCTTGGTCCCCAAAGGCAGGGGGCACATGTAGGGCAATAGGACAACATTATTTTATTTATTAAAGGTTTCCTGGGCTTGTGTAGTGGAATGTAGTGGCTGTAACATATACAACGTATGCAAATTAGGCATCGCTAGCATAAATGCAACTTTGCTACATTTCACCTCCCTGAGCGCAAATGCACATTTTAATGAATTAGCAGTGGGCTGGCAAAATTCGCCTGGCGAAATGTGGCAAATTGTGGCAAAGCTGTCGCTAGTGCATTTTCGCTGATTAGTGAATTTGCCCCATAGTGTCTGGCAACATTCTGTCTAGGATTAGAAGTTCAGCTTTAAAGGAGAACTCAACCCAAAAGTTAAAACAACCCTAACCTACATAGACTCCACTCCCCCCAGCCTAGCTGCTATCCTGGCAAATACCCCTAACTTTTTTTTTTTTACTTACCCCTCTGTGCAGATTCACAGATCGGCGTTCATGGCAGCCATCTTTCGGGTCTTCGGTAATCTTCGTGAATGGAACAGCGTTTTGGCGCATACACCGTTGAACAATCTCCTGGTTAGCGACAACTGCGCAAAAAATTGATATAGAACTGGAAGAAGACACAAAGTAACTTTTAGTTAACATTATGTTATAGCATGGCTAATTCTGAGGAATGTTTCAACTGGTCTTCATTATTTATTTCCTATAGTTTTTAATTATTTGCCTCCTTCTTCTGACCCTTTCCAGCTTTTTTCACCCCATCTAATAAACAAATGCTCTGAAAGGTTAAAAATGTATTGTTCTTGCTACTTATTCTTCATCTTTCTATTCAGGCCTCTCCTATTCATATTCCAGTCTCTCATTCAAATCAGTGCATGGTTGCTAGGGTAATTTGGACCCCAGCAACCAGATGGCTGAAATTGCAAACTTGAGAGCTGCTGAACACAAATAATAATAATAATATTAAAACATTTGGAGATTTGCTATGAATATCACTCTGTGCATGATACCTGTATAGTCATCTGCAAAAGGCTAAAACAATTTGCTTGTTGTTGACCTTGTAGGCTGCACTTGGCATTATCTTTAATACACTATATAAATAAACAATTTGCACGTAAATATTGTAGTCAGTACTGTATTTAGTGTTGCAGGCACCTCATAAACCTGAATGTACCAGATGGCTACAGGTATGAATGCCCTTCCATACTTGCCATTAAGGTCCCCTTTTACCATTATTGTAATTGGTTTTAACAGCCATGTAGCTCATCTTTCAAAATATGAACAAACACTTGCCATAAAAAGAAGCGGCCCACAGGGCTCACAAATGGCAGTTTGCCTTTGCACAGAGATTAACAAGCGTTAAGACTCTTGTCATTTAACTGACCGACATTTTCTTGCAGAGTTCCTGAGCCAGAAGAAACAGAACTGGTCGTAAAGAATGGCAAACATAAACAAATGATGCATAAAGCAAGAAAATTGAGAAAAAGGCTTATCACCTTTGAAAAGTTATCTACCCAAACTGAGTTATACCCAAGCTAAATAAAGACTTGATATTTCTGCTGCTGTACAAATTTATGCAAGATATAAATGCAGAAAACAAAGCATTGCTCTATTTGCATTTACATTTCCTTACGCTCCTGTTCCCTTGTTCTTATTTCAGGTAGCTAGTTTGACACATACTTTTATGTATTTATATCCGCCTACTGCAAAACAGAACGATGTAAGAAGTCACTGAGGATTTTTATGACCATATAAAGCACGAGGCTGAAGGACAAATTCTTTTATAAACTTAATGAAACTCCATAGTAACGCATAAAAAAAGAATGTACCTCCTGTTTTAAGTTATGAGCGTGTTAGAATACACAAGTTTCCGAGTCACGTGACACAAATGTCATCTCTAAGCAGTCATTATAACTGATGACCTCATCAAGCACGGTTTATAGGGATACATTTTACAGGATAGTCATGGTTCTTGTGCATTATAAAAATATTTCTATTACTCATTCTACAGATTTGGGAGTTTATAGACTCTCTCTTTCTAATACATATATATTACAGAAAGCAACACAAAAAAGAAATACATGTAAGGTAAATGTTAAATTATTTTCCAGGGAAAATGAGAGAATTAAATTCACTTAAATGTTAAGGAAAGCCTGTCCTATGCCAGCACTTTCTCCTATTATGAAGTTCCAAACCCAAACGTCCATATTTTTTTTTACTACCGTACCTACACCCTAACCTCGATATTCTTTACTACCGTACCTACACCCTAACCTAGATATTCTTTACTGCCATATCGAAACCCTAACCTCCATATTTTTTTTACTAAAAAACCTACACCCTAAACTCCATATTTTAAGCACATTCACTTATAAAACCCTTCTGCTAACATTGAAAGCCCATATATTATAGAGGGTGAGGCAAAATACCCAATAATAATAATAATAATAATATTAGTTTGTATCTATATGGGAGACTCCAAATAAAGAAAAAGGGTTTGTACTTAAAGTTCACCCCAGTCCATGGGTGCAGGAATTTAACCTGAACCAAAAAAATTGGAAACACTTCCTCAAAAATAAATGAAAATAGCCAAAAAATTTATATAAAAAAGTTCAATCCATTTATTAGGACATATACACAAATGTAACCTCTGCTCCTCACTACATTTCTTCTCTTGTCTCACTGAACATTCCTCTCCTCTGCTCCTCTCAGAGCCACTGTCTTTTGTCTTTTCCCACCACCCACATCCAATGCCACCTCTCATCTTAAACTTTACTATCTTGCTTCTCCTTACCTCTGGAAGTCCATATGAAAATTCCTCCATAAGGATTTCTTTGTCAAGCTCTTCAAGAAAAAAACTAACATTCTCTACCTTTTGGAGTAGTAGAACATTAGTCTAGTCCTAGTACTTAAAGGGATACTGTCATGGGAAAAAAGTTTTTTTTCAAAATGCATCAGTTAATAGTGCTGCTCCTGCAGAATCTTGCACTGAAATCCATTTCTCAGAAGAGCAAACAGATATTTTTTATATTGCATTTTGAAATCTAACATGGGGCTAGACAGATTGTCAGTTTCCCAGCTGCCCCAAGCCATGTGACTTGTGCTCTGATAAACTCCTGTCACTCTTTACTGCTGTACTGCAAGTTGGAGTGATATCACCCCTCCCCCCACCCCAGTAGCCTAACAACAGAACAATGGGAAGGTAACCAGATAACAGCTCCTTAACACAGGATATCAGCTGCCTGGTAGATGTCAGAACAACACGCTATAGTAAAAACCCATGTTCCACTGAGTTCAGTTACACACAAGTCACATGACCAGGGGCAGCTGGGAAATTGACAAAATGTCCAGCCCCATGTCAGATTTCAAAACTGAATATTAAAAAAATCTGTTATCTCTTTTGAGAAATGGATTTCAGTGCAGACATCTGCTGGAGTAGGACTATCAACTTGTGCGTTTTGAAAAAAACATGTTTTCCCATGACAGTATCCATTTAAGTGACCATGTGTTCCTTGTTCCTTGTGACCTTGTGTTCTTTCTCCCCTCTAATTTATGCCTGTATGTTACCCATCCATTAGAGTTTAGACTGTACACTTTACAGCACAGGGACCCTCTTCCTACTGTCTCTCTTACCACATGGAACTTAAGCTCTGTGCAGTTATACATATTTATTGTATTAATTAGGTTGCATGTCATCCCTGTGCGTACTTTTATAAATTGTAATTTTAAATAGTGTACAGCACTGCGGATTCCCACAGTGTTTTAGAAATAAAGTCATACAGACATACATACAACAACAACATCTTGCCTGCTTCTAACTGGATGATTCCAAAATACATAATTAAGGGCAAAACGTAGCTCAACTGTAGCATTGCTTCTGGGACTTCAGGGCTTACTGCATATACCCCCAATCACTGCCCAGGTCCAGAGGGTGAGCATCAAGTTGTAACTAGTTATTTTAAACACCTTTGAAGACCGAAATCACCCTAAAAAAGTTATGCAGTGCAGATTTCATTATAAGGACAGGTAGCCTTCAAGGGGGAGGGGCATTAATATGGTTCCCAAAAATTGAGGGTAGGTGTTGCTAAATATTATTATTATATTGAACAGGATCATCAGTTTGTGGCAATAATAAATAAATGCACAGATATGATTTCCTTTCATGAAAAATCTGTAAACAATATGTTACATAAATAAAAATGCTGCCAGATGCAGTTATTTGAGGTGCATAATAAGGGTAATCACATTAAAGGTTATCTTTTTGATCATATCAATTTTAGAATTAAAATAAAAGATGTAGGACGCTTACTCTATTTCTTTCAGACTATGGATGGATTAAAAATGTCATATTAGGGGGCCCATTTATTAGATGGCCTTCCTGTAATTTGGAGCATTTTGGATAACAGATCGCATACATGTATGGCATATTTCAGTCTTAGTCGCAGGATTTTAAAAATAAAACAAAATGTATGCGCTTCCCTGTCCATATATGGAGCAAGAGCTTCTTTTGCTTCATCAAAGAGAGGACATGGATTCTAAAGACAGAAAACAGTGTCTTTGTATAAATTAACATTAAGAACATTATATACCACTGGCAAAAATATTTACCAGTGAGGACATAAACACTCGAATACTGGCGTCACTGCCTTTCTAAAAAATGCAAAATACAAAAGTAAAAAACACACTTTATTGTTCCCAAAACTCACTAGGTTTCTGTCAAGGAGATTTTTCACATGCTGACAAACTTGGGGCTGGATGGATTGTGTTTACAGCAATCAAATATTTTCATGCTTGAATATTTTAAAGGAAATATTTGCCCTATGATAAGTATGCTTCATGTTTCATTCACTTTCCTTCAGTCAGTCAGTGAGATACAGGAAAATTGCACATGGTGTGCACATAGCAGTCCTTTCTACATATTTGCTTTTATACATTACCTGAAACACTCTCTGTTGACTGAAATTAACTGCCATCTCCTGTGACCCTAAAAAGTAATATTTTGCTGTTTTACAATTAAAATAATACATCAGCACAGGCAAACAGCAGAGATGTGCGGTCCAGCCCAATACCTGCGGGTCGGGCAGTTCAGGGCCGACTAGGAAGCAGTACGGTGCCACTCACTAATCTAAATCAATGTAAATATGCATTTATAAGCTGTCCATTGTACTATGTACTTTCTTGTTTATTTATTCAGCAGCTTTAAAACTATTTGTAAATGTAATTGCTGGTCTTGACCCTATAACAACATAGGAGAAGCAAGCTGATTAACAGGCCTTGAAGACAACTGACCTGTTAAAGAACTGATACTGCTACACTGTTCAAGGGGCAAATTTACTATTATTTCCGAAAATTTGCTCGACCAAATTTGTAATTCGATAAGCATTCGACCATCGAATGCTTATCGAATAGTTTTAGGCTATCATTTTGCTCTATATTCGATTTCTCGATGAATTCGTACGATCGGATACCGATCGTTCGATTTCACGAGAAGATTGTGAAATTTCCTTCAAGTGTCTGAAAAATTTGTACGATTCGAACGATCGAACGAACGCTCCCATCGTACGAATGGTATTCAAGCAGGACTTAGCCTCAGAAGCCTATGGGGAGCTTCCATTTAAGTTAATAAACTCAAAGCATATGAAAACACTTGGGAATCCTTCTAGTTGCTCCACCTGAATAATCCAAAATGCAGCAAAATGGGGTAAGATTCACCCAAATGTAAGATTTGGTGCAATCTAATATGTAAATGTATAAATGCACAGAAACTTATCTGTGAAATTGGATTGGATACAATAATCTGACACATATTTTCTTTTCTTTATCATGGGTTAGTTTGCCTTCAGATTAATATTTATTATCTTATATAATGTTAACAACTTTTCGTTTAATGAATTCAGTTGGTTAATGTGTTAGGTCAAGCATTATTTGCGTTTTGTTGACTTGTTGAACACAGATGACAAAACAAGGGCACTACCCCTGATGTTGAGCTACTGCTGAAGGATCATCACTATTTTAATACCTCTAGCTCTGCAGTTTCAGAACAGGGTGAAGGCCCTAGTTTTGGGATCCCAAGGAACAGAAAATTGCTCAGACACTGTATGCCTGGACACATATACAGTAGAAACTTTTCCACAGTATAGCAGAGCAGATGGCATGAAGTTGACAAGGGGATTTTATAATCAAAGTGTCTTGGTGTCGTTAATCGGTAATCTCAAAAACTGCCTTGCTTTTCAGTAGAAAGAAGGCTCAGCTGAACAGTAAGTTTGATGGCATTTTGTATTTGGCAAAGTGTTTATCATTCAGAGACTTAAAGTGTTCTGAAACAGAAGATATTTATAGAGGCATAAAAATGCTGACAGCATTGTAAACTCAATTTTTCTTTCGATGCTATGTTATCATGTGCTGCCAAATCAGTTGAGCTTATTTAAATTTCCATCCCAGACAGTAGAAAAACAGATTTATTTCCCTCTGATTACAGCCCATTTTAGTTATAAGTCAACAAAAGATTAGAATGCATTGAGATGCAAAGCCAGTCTTTTTGTCATGCATCTATTTGACAAGTGTAGAAAGGCACCAAAAGAGATTTGTGCTTGCTGAGTGGGGTGCACCACATGTTCTGATGTATTTCTGACAATGTACACTCCTGCTAAACATTTATCCAAGATGCAATACTTTGTAGCAAACAATTACAGAGAGGTATATTGAGCACACACTTAAAATTACAAGGGTGGGGATAAAGCGGGGGAATAGTAAAGGGACACATTAAGGCTGGGGACAGACAGGGAGATTCGGGGAGATTCTGTCGCCTGGCGTTTAATAGCAGGCTACAATCTCCCCGAACTTCCTTCTCCCTGTCCGTTGCTAGCTGAAATGTAAAAGCGCCGGCTCTGTGCACACGCGGTGCGGCGATTTCCGGAATCGCCCGAAGTTTCCTCACGAAGTAACTTCGGGCGATTCCGGAAATCGCCGCACCGCATGTGCACAGAGCCGGCGCTTTTACATTTCAACTAGAGACGGACAGGGAGAAGGACTTTCGGGGAGATTGTCGCCTGCTATTAAACGCCAGGCGACAGAATCTCCCTGTCTGTCCCCAGCCTTATGGTTAGATTTTTATGGATGCAATCCAACCGCTTTGATCAGATATCACATAAAATCACCTGTGCAGCAATGAAATATATTTCATAAGTTTTTTGTAAGGAAACTCCTAAAAGCAATTCTGAGGAATGGTAAAGGTATCCACATGCAATGCCAAGGGAATATCATAGCTGGTAATTCTCCAGCCAAAAGGAATAGAAACATAGTATGCACATACTTTCCTGAATCACATGTAGTAAGTAGAAGCTACAACTGAAAATATATGGTCAACATAAAAGTTTTAGCCTTAAAGGATAAGGAAAGTCCAGGGCACTTCTGCAACGACTGAAACACTATATTTGGCTTGTTCCAAAATGCTTTCTCTTCTACTATTAAAACTTCATTGTAAAACTGTTGATCTTTTTATTTTCATTGGGGTATTTTGTTGCCACTGTTGTCAAAACCAATGTCAGACTATGTTTTATTGGCACCCAATACACACTTCCATGCCACCCCACTGCCAGGCTACCCACACCTAAAGCCATATATACAAATACAAGAGGTCCTCTGCACTCAACACTCATTATTAATATATTTAAGACACTGAAACATGTTGTGCATACAGCTACTAAAAAATGTCTGGGATTGTTTGTCCATATATTGCAATATATTTAAGCTGGCCAACTACGTCAAAGTCATCCCATATCCGGCCAGTCCCCACATAAAGGTTTTAAAAATTAGTGGTGAGCACAACTTTCCCTTGTTTGTTACCCCACCTAAAGCCAGACACTTGCTTGATCAGTAGCCTTGCTGTACCCCAAGCACACTCCTCTGTTGCCTTCCAGTCTTGACGCATGCACGTAGGGGCTGTGGCATCTAACTTGGACAATGTTATGAGATGAGTGCTGGGAAGATTTTTTATATTATCAGCATGTATTGACTAACTAATTTGTTCTGTGCATTGTTCTGTGCATGCACTGCACACAAACCTAAGTCTCTAGAGTCTACAGTGTATGGAAGGGACATCCTCCATCTGTTAAGTTTCAAAAGCTTTAACTAATGAAGTCCAAGCTTTGGAGATTGTCAGGATAAAAGGTTTTACAAAGGATTTTAGGATACTTAAATTTAAAATTTAGGGTTTCCATTTTCTTTAAGCAATTATTAACCTGCATATACCATAATTTAAATATTTATTTTTAGGACAGGTGTAGAGTTCAGTGCATCTCTATTCGTTTATCAAGGCTTTCAGGTGGCAGCATTCAACACCATTTCTACCTTGTCAGACTGCATTACAACTCAATCAATAAGAAACCAGGGATAGCTGGCTATTTTTCCTTTACAAGGTCATGATCAGCTTGTATCCAACAGCATTCCCTCATCCGATCTATTCCTACATGAATCCCTTGCAAAGGATAGGTTAAAAATGATTAGTATCTATATGCCATACTCTTTGTGTCTCCAGTTGTGTTGGGGTAGAGGGAATATTGCTTGTGCATTCCCAGGGTCTGTTATGTAGACTTATGGTTGACTAGAGTTTACAGTGGGTATTTGAACAGATGGGTCTATAATTACTGTGTTTTTGCATCCTGGGAAATCAGTATCAAGTTGACATGTGCATATTGTCTATAATTTGAGACATCCTTGAGTGAAACAATAGTGTCCTCTAAAGATCAATTTCCCTTTCCTCCATTTAAATACACCAGCTTTCAATTCATCTGCACAATCTTGATCAAACTTTTTAGGTTTCTGTAAAAGTTCCTTTGTTCATTTGTCAGGGTTGGTTTTGTAAAATTTCCATCAGTACCAACGTTCATATAAATATTCATGAATAAAAACTTCACCACAACCTCTGTTTTTACAAAATACATGCAGGGCGTGGGATTACAGCAATGCAAGAGATTTTACTACCACCGGGCTCATTTGGTCTAGTGCAGTAACCCATATCAACAAGCAATTTCTTTCTTAGTTTTATAAGTAGTAAACTGGTAAAGCCGGTTAGTATTAGTAATGAGTGAAATTTTTTGCCAAGTTTTGACCATGTTGCATGTCAAAAAAAAAAATTTTCTATGACAAACAGTTTCCACATGGAAAGGAGCTTCTTTAAGTTGACAATTTAAGATATTGAGAGTTAAAAACTCCCTAACTGCAATGTAATTGTAAATTTGTCTGTCCTTAGGGCTCCTACACACGGGCGTTTTTGACCTGCGCTCCCCTGCGTTGCGTTTGGCTGCGTTCAGCCGCAGGGGAGCGCAGGTCTAGATGCACCTCATTTTGTTCAATGAGGTTGTACCCACGAGACGCGTGTAAGCGCCAAACGCAGATTCAGACGCAACATGCTGCATTTTTCCTGCGTTCGGCGCTTACATGCGTTCGTGTGAGTACAGCCCCATTGAAAATAATTGAGTGCGTCTATACCTGCGCTCCCCTGCGTTTGAACGCAGCAAAATGCAACGCAGGGGAGCGCAGGTAAAAACGCCCGTGTGTAGGAGCCCTTAATCTCTAGCCTTTGTGTGAGTGAACATTTAGGGAATTGTAATCATAACATGGTCTCTTTGAGATTCTGTTGCAGAAATGGAGACACTAAAATAACTAACATATTAACTGGGAAAGGATTTCCCAGGGTTAATCACAGAAGAAAAACGTGATGTCTTTAAAATGCTGCTTAATAGATATACGTGTCAGTATATTCCCCTTGTAAACCAGAAACATTGTTGCAAAAGCTTTGTGGTTTGTGTTTATTGCTTACACCTTCAGCACACAGGCAGCAGCATAGACGATCATTTCACTAATCATGTACCCAAATATTACTGCTACGGCTTTGCGATTCCTTATTTAAATGGGGTGCAGAGAATAAGTCCAAACAGACTTCATTTCTCCGCTCCTTAAAGAACAAGTAAACCTTTTTTTTTCTATCTGTAAATTTGCTCTAAACAGCCCCCCAGATTAATGTACCTTAGTCCCTGCTGCAAGTCTGCTCTGGTTTCTGTGTTATCAGCAGCTTGTTTCCCCTTCTTCCTGGTGCAGAGTGAAGCCCCACCCCTTAGCTTACTGAGCTGACCTTATCTCTGTGACTAGTCCTGGAGATCATTTGCATACTATGACATAGCAGAGACCAGTGTGTTTAGCACCTTTTGCTTGGGGAAACTATCTTACTAATGCACACACTGGCTCCCTCTTCCTCTCTATTGTGGAACAGCAGCAAATGGACTGCTCAGTAAACTAAGGGGCTGGGCTTCACTCTGCACCAGGAAGAAGGGGAAACAAGCTGCTGATAACACAGAAACCAGAGCAGACTTGCAGCAGGGACTAGGGTACATTAATCTGGGGGGCTGTTTAGAGCAAATTTACAGAAAGAAAAAGAAAAACATTTACTTTTCCTTTAAACGCCGTGCAAGCGTCCATCTCCAGGAGCAAATGATCCTGATCACAAGCTAGCTACCTTGGAATGGATGTCAGGCTGACTGGTCGGCCCCCACACATTTTCACCTCTTGCAAAAAGTTTGGACACCCCTGGTTTAGAGAGTCCGTGACTCTCCCACCCTGAGCAGATTTAGAAGGTGAAAAATTTTACTTTATACTTCAATATTAGAAAAACAGTTACAAACAGAACGTAATTGGAAAAAATCTTTATTTCTGGGGAACTGAATCTGAAGCCAGCTGAACTGAAAAAAGTGTTGGAAGGTGAACAAACCCTTTTAATGACCTGGAGGTGGGCACTAAAAGTATGCAAAAATGATCTAATGCAAGCTATATACTAATTGGCAGTATGCTTGGGCTATTGTGATTCTAAAATCTACAATGAGTATACATATTGGTATATATAGTTTCAGTGGGTATGTGTAGGTATTTGAGCTGGGATTCATCCCTACATAACTATGAAAAAAACATGCCGTTCACTAGATGTCATGTTATATAATAATATAAATATGGGCATTCTGCCTAGCATGTGAGAGACCCAAAGTATGCAAATAATAAAAGACAAAAAGCTAAATTGTGATTACCTATGTAAACAATATCAGAACTGGTCTTTCCATCTGGGATAACAAAACCCTCTTTATCATGAGAAATCTGGAATATCTTGCTTTCCGAAAGCATCTTAAACGTAACATCTGTGAAGGAATATGCATATCTGTGAGTACTGCTCTTTTTAATTGTTCACAAAAGAGTGTCTATCATTTACGAAATGGAGGAATAAAAGTCTTTGGCTTATGGTGATGCCAATCTTTATGCAGAATATCACAGCCTCAGCTTGAATCCAACAATCAAACCTACGCTAAATGACGCAGCCTCATTTCTTGGGACAGAAGAAATATGCATGCAAGGCTGCTAGGTAGATTCAAACTATAACTGATGTGAAAGGTTTCTGAGAAATACATGTTTTTCCAACAGAATAGTCTAATTTTGGCAAAGGGGAGTGTTTTGCTATCAGAAAAGCATTACAACCCTTTTAAACGTGAAAGACTTATCTTTGACTAAGACAAGCTCATGTTGCAGAAAACAAGTGCCTGTAAGAAATTGTATACCTGGACATTGTAGTATAATGTATGTATTCAGTGCATAAAGACAAGAGCAGTAGAGGTTTCACCACCAGCACAGGAAGCATTTCTTCACCTCAGTCTATTGGGGAAATTCATAACATTTGGTTTTCATATGGGCTGGAAACCTTCTTCCAATAGCTGGTATTACCCAAATTGGTGGAAATAATACAATGTAAAGCAGATTTAGGGTGGCTGTAGCGTATTGCCACTACAAGTCTAATGGAAATACAGCTTGACATTAGTGATGGGCGAATCTCACCCGTTTCGCTGAAAAATTGGCAAAATAATTCACGAAACGAGTCGCGCGTTGTTTTTGTCAAAAACGCCGCGCGACTCGATTTTTATTGCCGAATTTTCGCTGGCGAATTTTCGCTGGAATTTCGCGAATTTATTCGCCAGCAGCGAATCGCAGGAATTCGCCACGAATTTGTCTACTGCAACACAGAGGGAGCCCTGGAAAGCAATTCTGTGAAACGGAAGTTACTGGTCAGTATCCCCAGGCCCGGATTTGCGGAGAGGCCACCTAGGCATAGGGATAGGGCGGCATGATTTTAGGGGGCGGCATGCTGCCCAACCACACCCACATTAGTTCTGAAATCTTTATTTCCTGTGTGCCAATGCCCATTGCTCTGTCCTGATGATGATAAAAGGGAGGTAAATCCGGCCCTGACTATCCCTCTTTCAGCAATCTCTCTACATACTGGTTGCCCTTGAGTTTTGTATATGGGCATTTCAAAGGCAAGACATTCTACAATCTGAACCTAGGTACATATTTTGTTCTTTACCATAAGCACTGCATGGTAGTGCAGTTAATGGCCCTCTTAATGGCCCAAGCTTGTTGGTCAGAGAGGATTTTGATGTTTGTTTTTTTTTAAAAAGTAGTATTCAATCACATCTTTCTGAAGGAGGAGAGGTTCCCGAAAATAGGTTTTGTAGCATTCAATTTCCAATGTATAATGAGCACATGGGGTCTGATCATATAGTAGTTGTTAACTTCCAACTGTATGGACGGTGATCCAAGAGAACTTTTTGGCATCAGTCCAAATGAATAAACGGAACAAAACACAAATGGACACGTTCATCTTTATGTATAAAATACTAGCAAAGGTACCTGGCATAAAAGTACTCAGAACTGCAAAACATTTCACTAAAGTACTAAGCAAACTGATCATTAATAAGCGTAATTTTCAAATTAGAGGTTCCAACCCTTGAAAATGGCACATAAGGTTAATAGTAGAAAAGCAAGGAGTCTGTAAATACATGTGGGCAAGTTACACTGAACATTATTAATGTCTGAACCATGGATGCCTGGTGTATGAATATATCCTCAGCTTGTTGATCTGATACTGTTGATTCAGTAACACAAAGTTGGTTCGTACTATTGAATGTGATATAATTCTGTTTATAGTGAAGCTGTGCTTTGCTGTATAATACACACCAAAACTGTAGTACATGGGACATGTTATCTGGAAACCCCTTATCCAGAAAGCTCCATATTATGGAAAGGAAATCTCCCATACGCTCAATTTAATCCAAATTTTAAAAAATGATTTTCTTTTTCTCTGTAATAATAAATCAGTACTCTGTACTTCATCCAAACTAAGATATAATATATTGTTACATGAAGCAAAACCAGCCTATTGGGTTTATTTAACGTTTACATGATTTTCTAGTAGGTATGAAGATCCAAATTACAGAAAGATCTGTTATCCAGGAAAACCCCATGATCCCATTCAGTATTTTACACATGCCCAATAATTTGTACATCCTTCCCTGATAAGTCATGCTTGAAAATGAGATATTTTCTCCTCGTCTCAGTCTTTCTCTACATGAAGGCAGTAGAAGAGATGAAACATTTGCCATTTTTCTGCTTTGAGCTGTATTAAACTCGGTACAAAATGAGAGCGCTGTTGCAGGACTAGTCTTTTAATGATTCAAAACCTGCTGCTTTGTTAGGACAAGACCAAGAGACGGCAGAATGTTAGAGTACAAAAGCACTCCGCTTATTAAAGATAAAGGAGCCGATTCAAGTACATTTGGGGGATTGGCACATGGAGAGAGGAGCCTTAGAAATGGCTGACAACAACAACCTTGAAATGAAGGTGAATAAGTGTCAAACTCTGGATCAAGGCAAAGTGCCAGCTCTGCAGAACCTGGACACACAATGATCCTTTCGTGGGTATTCATGGTCCAAGTGTTATTATACTGACAGTATTCTATTTATAGACTATACCTGGAGTTTCTTTTACAACTCATAATGGTGTCAGTTTGGGCTTGGTACATTGTGCCATGGCATACATCACCATAATTCTAGCCTTTGGAATTAAAATATGCAAAAGGCACAATTCTTTTCTCCAATGCATTATATTGCATATTTTCAAAAGCAATGTGTAGACTTAAAATTCTGTTATCCTATAGTGAATCAAAAGCTTCTAGGCTTTGCAGATGGAGAAGCTGATTCTGATCTCTACTGCCATGTGTCTTGTTCCATAAGGACACAGTTTAGAAGGGGCAATGGGCAGACTGAGGAACTGTAGCTTTGCACAGTCCTTATTTGTATGTGAGTATCAAACATGGAATTAGGGTATAGCAATAGTAGCTGTCACATTGGAGCTTGTAAAGCCAATGCAATATGGGTTTCCAAAAAGGAAAGAGCCAAGAGCAATTCATTGGCACTGATATACCCAAATCTGGATGAAATCTGACTATACATGCGTGTGCACTTATGAATCATGCCCCTGACTGCAGTAGTCACATGTGAATGTTCATTGTAATCACTCTTGGTTTAGGGCTAGCAAAAAATTTGTAAGAGTTAAAGGGGTAAATTAACTTTAAGTATGAAGTAGAGAGGGGCGTGGCCTGCGTGGCGTTCTGGTAGGCAGCACATTAAGAGAGTTTCATGCGGGGCCGCATAAATCCTGCGTCATCCTGATAAAGGCTTACCCTGCTATTGCTGCTGGGATCTGGTGAACACCTCAGTAGACCGCTGCAGATATTTAATGGTGCGGAGAGGCAGAGATAGGCGTGCCGCAATGGTCAGATCACAACAATAGCAGCCCATGAAACCCCAAGATGCCGCCCACCGGTACGAGCGCTGCACAAGTCGCATCGCCAGAGGCAGAGGAGAGAGGCGAAGGTGCTGCACAAAAACTGGCGCATTTTGCCTGCACTCCTTTACTTAAAAACACTCCCCAAGGTACATCAACCGTAGCACAAGACACAGCTCGGCATGTCAGGGAAGAGGGGGATTGGGCCTCACCAACCGCATCAGCACCCCGCACAACACCCACTGAGCCAATGCTGGCAGAAGAACTCCAGACAATCACAGAAAATCATACTACACTAGTTGGCAAAATGGACAAACGAGAAACTGACTTTGCCATACTCAAACATGATGTGCAAAAGATAAGTGAAAGAACGGCAGAGGTGGAAAGTAGGGTTGGAGACCTCGAGGATGTTACTGCATCAAGATGGCGTCAACACAGAGAAATTTGTGTAACAATGGCTCACTAATACATTTGGGCAGGCGGCCTTCTCAATGGCCTTAAAGGAGCAGTAACATCAAAAAATTTAATTGTTTTAAAATAATAAAAATATAATGCAGTGTTGCCCTGCACTGGTAAAACTGCTATTGTTTATATAAACAAGCTGCTGTGTAGAAATTGGAGCAGCCATTCAAAGGAGAAAAGGCTCAAGTTACACAGCAGATAGCAGATAAGCTCTGTAGAACATAATGTTATCTGTTATCCATTACTTATCCTGTGCCATATAGCCTTTTTTCAATTTCCGCCATTGCTACTTCGTAGCTTGTTTATATGAACTATAGTAGTGTTTCTGAAGCAAATAGATCAGTTTTAACAGCGCAGGACAACACTACATGATATTTTCTTTACTTTAAAACACTTTCATTTTTTGGTGTTACTGTTCCTTTAACAGTGGAGAGAGCACACAGGATCCCAGGGAAACCACCATCTCCTGGAGCACCTCCCAAACCCCTAATAGCATGCCTCCTCAACTCCTGGGACAGAGATGCTGCACTGTCTGAGGCGAGGAAGACGGGTGAAATTATGCATGAAAACCACTGAATATCCATTTATCCCGATTTTTCCACAGAAGTAAGGAAACAGCAAGCCAAATTTACAGAAATAAAGGCAAAACTGTGACAAAGGCACATTCCCTATGCTATGATCTTCCCAGCTTGCCTGAGGATCACAGATGATGGAAGAACGCATTTTTTTTCTTCACTAGACAATGCTTTTTCTTGGCTGGAGCCAAGCACAGCAGCATGACTGATTTAAAGTGACTTAAATTTAAACTAAGTTTCTACCAGGTCACTACCAGATATCCCCTTATATTTACCTGACCTAGAATTGCCAGGCTGTAATATCCCACAATGGCAAGGACATTAAGCTGGGACTGATTCCCACAAACTCATTGCAACAAGCCTCAGGACAGGTAACAATTGCACTGTAAAGGAAGCTAACTGATGGGCAGACTCATGCCACCCACACCACTTCAATGGGGGAATACCCAAAGGGCAGTTCCTGCGACTACGCTGGAACTGTAACACGATAGAAAAATATGTGGAGGAGTCATGTAAGCTGAGGGCCTTCAAAATGCCTTTAATCTAGACTCTGATAGCATTGAACCAATAGAAGGGAGACGAGTGAGTAATGGTAGTAAAGAGAGCGAAAACAGTAATAATAAAAATAGGAGAAAAAAACTATTAAAATACATCTGAAGGAATGAGTGGAATTGACACACCAATAAATAGTGATGAGTATGAGATACAGTATAGTGCACAATTTAATAAGATCAAAAATATGATAAATAAACATTTGCCTATACATTATGGGGCTAAACAATTCAAACAATTATTAGAGCCAGGTATTGAGGTGGTGGCTAAGAGGGCCCCGACCTTGGGAATGACATTGGCACCGAGCTTGTTTAGTAAGGAGCTGAAATCTGGTACTTGGAATGTTCAGCTGTGGCTCGACTAGGTGTGTTATATGTAAGTTAATTTCTGTGTCAGATACCTTTGTGTGCAGTGTGACAGGGAAAGGGTATCAGATTAGGAACTATATTCATTGTAACACCAAATTTGTTGTTTACCTCATAACTTGCCTGAAGTGCAAAAAAAAGTATGTTGTCAGGAAATTAAAAGACAGGATAAGGGAACATTTAAATAATATCAAATCGGGGAATGAAAATAGCCCTGTATCAAGGCATTGTAGAGAGTGTAATGAAGGGAAGATAGAATGGATATCAGTTTAGGGAAAAGAAAGGGTGAATCTGGGTCCAAGAGGTGGAAATGTTTGATATAAGTTGCTAAAAGGTAACTTTGTAACACTTGCCGGTTGTATCCCATGCAGATCACCGTCGCTACTTTTAGCAACATATATGACATTGTTACAAGATGTTGAGACAGTCTCCAGTGAAAAAGAAAAAGAGAGGAAAATAAAGTGTTTAGGACAGTATTTGATTACAAATAATTGAAGCAGAGATTTGAGTATATATGAATGATTAATACCCGCAAATGGATCGATTCAATCCTTTATCTGAGAAATTATTTGAATGATGTATTAATCATTATAAATGAATGTACACAATTGTTTTTAGCAATGTAAAATTTTATAAAATTTTCTGTATATGGTGTTTTAATAGCATAAGTAATTCATTTGTTAATTAGTTAATGAGGTGGGTTAGCTTAAATAACGTGACAGGAAGTGAGGTCTCTGAGGAAGTGTGTGAACACGAAACGCGTCAGACCTCAGATGCTGCTTTTAATTAATTGTATGTTCAAATAAAGCTTATTAATTTTAACTATACACTGGAGCTGAGCGATCTGTGAGTAAAGGCCTAGGAGTGCGCTGCTTCTTACTGCAATTAAGCTGACTGATGAGGACAGCAACATGATAGACCTGTGTCCCTAAGAGCTAATATATCACCTGGCTCTCACGGAATAGCTATTCAAACCCTTGTAGTCACTAACCTCTATATCAGTTTAAACCTATTATACTTTTTGGGTATACAAACTCACCCAACTAATAGTATGGAGTGGGTGGGGAGGGGGGAGAAAGGGGCAGGGGTGTTCATACGTTTTTGTTATGGTGTCTATTCTCACAAGCTCTTTAGGAGTATACCACGCTGCCAAGTGTCTTGGTTTAGATACAACACTGTTTAATACAACTTTTACTGCCTAGGTATGTCTATGGTTAAATGTTTATCATGGAATGTCAGGGGTCTGGGTGAAGCGATTAAGTGAAGGTCCTTGACTTTGCTCACAGAACCAAACCTCACTTTATTTTATTGCAAGAGACCCATCTGGTAGGTAGAAATATATATTGGCACTCAAGAAGCCATGGATAGGGTCAATGTACCACTCTCTCTATTCTAATTACTATAGGGGGGTGACTATACTGGTCTGCCAAAACGTGTCCCTTTGTGCTTGAAAGCACTCAAAACTATAGGCCAGTTAGTCTGACGTCGGTGGTAGGAAAGCTAGACTACAAAGAGTGGTGGTAAATGGAACATTTTCTAATTGGACCAGTGTTGTTAGTGGGGTACCGCAGGGCTCTATACTGGGTCCCTTGCTTTTCACCTTGTTTATTAATGACCTGGATGTGGGCATTGAAAGTACGGTTTCTATTTTTGCAGATGATACTAAATTGTGCAGAGCTATAGGTTCCTTGCAGGATGCTGCCACTTTGCAGAGTGATTTGTCTAAGTTGGGAAACTGGGCAGCAATCTGGAAAATGAGGTTTAATGTTGATAAATGCAAGGTTATGCACTTTGGTGCGTTGGGAGTTTCCTTAAGTGAGAAAGATCTTGGGGTTTTTATAGATAACAAGTTGTCTAATTCTGGGCAGTGTCATTCTGTAGCTACTAAAGCAAATAAAGTTCTGTCTTGCATAAAAAAGGGCATAACTCAAGGGATGAAAACATAATTATACCTCTTTATAGATCCCTAGTAAGGCCTCATCTGGAGTATGCAGTGCAGTTTTGGACTCCAGTCCTTAGGAGGGATGTAAATGAGCTGGAGAGAGTGCAGGGACGTGCAACTAAACTGGTTAGAGGAATGGAAGACTTAAATTATGAGGGGAGACTGTCCAGGTTGGGGTTGTTTTCTCTGGAAAAAAGGCGCTTGCGAGGGGACATGATTACACTTTACAAATATATTCGAGGACATTATAGACAAATATCAGGGGACCTTTTTACCCATAAAGAGGATCACCGCACCAGAGGCCACCCCTTCAGACTAGAAGAAAAGGACTTTCATTTGAAGCAGCGTAGGTGGTTCTTCACAGTGAGGACGGTGAGGTTGTGGAATGCACTGCCGGGTGATGTTGTGATGGCTCATTCTGTTGATGCTTTTAAGAGGGGTTTGGATGATTTTTTGGACAGACATAATATCAAAGGCTATTTTGATACTAAAATCTACAGTTAGTATAGCTATGGGCAAACAGGTATATGGTTTGTGTTTGAAAGAGTGGAGATGTGTGTGTGTGTATGTATGCTGGGTTTTAATTTGGAGGGGTTGAACTTGATGGACTCTGTCTTTTTTCAACTCAATTTAACTATGTAACTAACTATGTAACTATGAAAGGGTGATATCTGATAGGTACGGCAAATATGTGATTATTATTATTCATGGAACATTAATGGGAAAGAAATTTACATTAGTGAACATAAATATCCTGCCACCTTTTGCAGACAAAACGTTATATGAGGTGATGGAAAAAAATTCTTACTCTCCCCCCTCACCTTTGCTCCTTATTAGTGATGGGCGAATCTCCCGCGATTCGCTTCGCCTAGAGATTCGCGAATTTCTAGAGATCGAATATGGAAAATTCGATCGATCTAATAAAATCGTTCGAATATTCGATTGGAACATTCGAACGATCGATCGAATTTTCCATATTCGATCGTTCGATCATTCGAATTACGGCAAAATCCTTCGAATTCGAAATCTGCTCCATGGAAAGTCCGTAATCTGTATGGTAA
This sequence comes from Xenopus borealis, assembly GCA_024363595.1. NCBI lineage: Eukaryota > Metazoa > Chordata > Amphibia > Anura > Pipidae > Xenopus > Xenopus borealis. The sequence goes on along the minus strand of CM044431.1, from coordinate 184,487,737 downwards.
ACAATATACATGCTACTCATCAAGTCACAATAACCTTTCTAGAATAGACCTAGCTTTAGGATGTGAAGAAATTAACAAGTTGGAGTGTAGAAATCCTCATAAGAGGAATCTCGGATCATTCCCCTCTGCTTCTTAAAGGACCAGTAACATCAAAAAATTTAATTGTTTTAAAGTAATGAAAATATAATGCAGTTTTGCCCTGCTTTAGTAAAACTGCTGTGTTTGCTTCAGAAACACTTCTATTGTTTATTTAAATAAGCTGCTGTGTAGCAATGGGGGCAGCCATTCAAAGTAGAAAAGGCTCAAGTTACACAGCAGATAGCAGATAAGCTCTGAAGAACATAATGTTATCTGTTATCCATTACTTATCCTGTGCCATATAGCCTTTTTTTATGTGAACTATAGTAGTGTTTCTGAAGCAAACAGAGCAGTTTTACAAGGGCAGGGCAACATTATATGATATTTTCAACACTTTAAAACACTTTCATTTTTTGGTGTTACTGTTCCTTTAAATTGCAAATCTCTATGGAACCTACAGATAGGATCTGGAGATTGAGTCTCTACTGGGTGAGCCACAAGCAATTGACTGAAACTATCCATAATAGTATAGACTCATTCCTAACAATAACTAAAGAGGAAGTTCCCCTAGACACAACTTGGGATGCATTTAAGGCCTACATACAAGGTGAATATATTATATCACAGTATCAAAGCATTGACAAAAAGCTTTGCAACAGACATTATGACCCAGAGGGTGTTTGAAGCAGAGGCTGAGTATGCGCAGCAACCAAATGATTCAACGCTTGAGGACTGGCAAAATAGCCCAGTCCTCAATGGAAATCACCAAAAAACAAGCCCTCTATCAGAAAGCTAATATCTTTGAGCACAGTGATAAAAATGGGAAACTCTTACTGTTAAAGAGGAAAATAAACTAAAGAGGAAAATAAGTCCATTGCCACCCCGGCAGTAACATTAGCTACAGGGGGAACTGTCTATACACCAAACAAATAAATGATAGGTTTACACACTATTATAAAGATCTATACACTACCAAATTAACTACTTCCCAAGGGGAGATTAGGGATTATCTGGAGGGAATTCAAACAACTATACAACTATAAAAAGGAAATAATAAAGGCCAATTGAAAAGTTCCTCAGAACCACCCCATTAAAATCAAACAGCTTGAGGGGTCTAACTATGAGGGGCATATTTACTATTATTCCCCATAATTACTGTAGCTCGACCAAATTCGAAATTCGATAAGCATTCGACCATTGAATGCTTATCGAATAGTTTTAGGCTATCATTTCGCTCGATATTTGATTTCTCGATGAATTCGTACGATCGGATACTGTGAAATTTCCTTCGAGCATCCTAAAAATTCAGAAGATTCGAACGATCGAATGCTTCGATCGTACGAATGGTATTCGAGCAGGACTTAGTCTCTAAAGCCTATGGGAAGCTTCCCATGGGCTTCTATTGCAATTCGGTAGGTTCAATCTGGCGAAGCAGGCAGTCGAATAACTTTAAAATTTTTATTCCTTTGATCATCGAATGAACGGATTATCAAATATCCAATCATTTGATCTATCAAAGAGGCCAAAATTCACTTTACGATTTCACGAAAAATTAGTACAATTGTTATTCGATCGAATTCGATCGAACTTCGATCATTTCACGTGAATTTCATAAATTGGCCCCTATGTGTTGTAATGGGAAAGAGATAACTTAGAGAAGGTACACTTGCAGTGTTATTTCTCACAGAAAAGATTCTCTCCTAATTTGTCTTGGGGATTAGGACATAGCACTATTGAAGGAAAGCCTAGTCTGAGTGCATAGTTTATTAACACTGCCTTTCTGGACATATCTGCTGAACTGACCAGATAATGTAAATGAGATGTAAATGAAAACATTCTGAATTTAATTTAATGCACATCTTAAACATCCAATTAACCCAGGGTTTCACCCGCAACACTGCAAAATTGGATTTGTAGGATTTTTTTTTACAGTAACAATCAATCATTGCATGAGTTTGGATGAGGTTCACCTTGCATTTATTATACACTAAATATTAGCATATTCCCTATATTTAGAGAATTAAAACCCCACAAGTAACATCGCACAATGGAGTTGTTTCCTTTTATGTAGTTTTTTCAAGAAAAACAACCATTAACCCCCACCACTTAATGCTTGTGTACCTAGATACTGCCAGTGTGGTACAAGTACTGGGCTTTATTCTGTGCCCTGATATTTGGGTGTATCCAAATGGACCTGAGGGAACACACAAACCTTTCCTAAATCTGAGACATTCTGCATCAAAACCTTCCTGGATATGGCATAGTGTTTAAGTTCCCTTCCTTTTCTGCTCTGGAACCAGGCCTGGACTGGCAGTCAAAACAGGCCTTGGCATTTCAGATTCACAGAGGCCCAAACAGCCCCCACCAGCCCACTAAATACTGACTTTCTGTGGCATTTGCCAGAACCCACAGATTGCCAGTCCGGGCCTGTTCGGAACAGAAGGGAGGGGGAAGCAGAGAAGGCAACTGAATTGTCAGGCAGTGTTTCTTACACATATTCTGCTATGGATTGACTGGGCTTGTGTCACAAGATGGATTAAGATGTTTAAAGGAGACATTTTATGTAAAAAACAAGAATTTACCAGAGCATTTTAATCTTTTAAATATAGAAGGAATGTGTTTGAAAAACTTGTGTTTCTGGTTACTTTATTGAAAATTTCTGCAAAATCCCTACTAGTCCTGCCTATTCGTTCCACTACCCGCTGCCTCCTTTTTCAGGCTGTGCAGGGGAGCCAGAGACCTCAGCAGCTAGGCTGGACTGATAGGGAACTCAAGCCTGTCATTGCATGAGTAAATGCAGCGCTGTGATTGGCTGTTCACCTTCAGCTGTGCTTCTGGCAGCAACCGTTAGTACACGCCCATCCATTTGAAACAGGGACTAGTGAACACCTATAAAGAGCTCGTATAAAGAGGCAATTTTTAAAGATAATATACATTTTTAGCACAATGTGAAACCAGCACCTAAAAGTAGCCAGAATTGGCTGCAAAATAAAGGGTTTTCTCATTTATCCTTTGTCTCCTTTAAAGGAATTGTTCAGTATAAAAATATATAAACAGATTTGGCTGTGCAAAATAAAACACATTTCTAATATAATTAGGCAAAAGTGTAATGTATAAAGACTGGAGTGAGTGGATGTCTAACAGAACAGACCAGAACACTACTTCCTGCTTTTCAGCTCTCTTGCTTTCCACTAGGGATGCACCTATGTGAAAGATTTGGCAGAATACCGAACCAAATCTAAATTTGCATATGCAAATTAGGGCAGGAAAGGAAAAAGTGGTAAAAATTCTTCTTTTGTGATGAAAAATAACGTGATTTTACTACCCACCCCTAATTTACATAAGCAGATTCAGATTCGGTTCAGCCAGGCTCAAGGATTCATTCAAATCCGAATCCTGCTGAAAAAGGCTGAATTCTGGCCGAATCCCGAACCGAATCCTGGATTTGATGCATCCCTAGTTTCCACTGACTGGTTACCAGGCAGTAGCCAATCAGTGACTTGAGGGGGGGCTACATGGGTCATAACTGTTGCTTTTGAATCTGAGCTGAATGCTGAGGATCAATTGCAGACTCACTGAACAGTTATGTCCCATGTGGCCCCCCTTCAAGTCGCTGACTAACTCAGAGTTAGAGAGCTGAAAAGCAGGAAGTTGGATTCTGGCTATTATATTAGACATCCAGTCACTCCAGTCTTTATACATTACATTTTTGGCTAACTAACTATATTAGAAACATTATTTATTTTTTACACCGCCTATCTACTTACCCAGTTTTTGTTTTTGCACTGAACTGTTCCTTTAAGAAATAAACATTTAAAATAATGCAGTGATGCTACTGCAAATAACTAATGCATGGTTAAAATACTGCTGTGTGATGCTGTTTTTGGGGGGTAACACCAGTGTCATTATAATAGGTCATCTTTAGAAAGAATTGATATGCAGTGATAAATCTGAGGGACATACCCGTGATTATATCCATGGGGTCTCAATATGTCAGAAATTGTCAAATTGCACATGCACACCCTGGCCCTCCCGGAAAAATGAAATCCTGGTGCTCAGCAAAAATGGGCAAAGGCAACCAATGAAACTTCAGAAGTGCAAAATATTCACGAGCACACAGGTGTTGCTGGCAGGGTAAAACCCTTGCTGAAAATGTATTGTCATGTAATATTAAGCTTGATAAAGGGGGTTTCCCCGAAACGTGCCGCAGTAAATACATTTTCAGCAAGGGTTTTACCCTGCCAGCAACACCTGTGTGCTCGTGAATATTTTGCACGTCTCAGTATGTCAGCCAAGTTCACTTGGTGCAACATAGACAAATGCAGTGATTGCAGCTGACACACGTGACATCACCACGTATGCGCAGGCGAGGGCAACGTCACCACGCATTTGGAGAAAGTGGGGGCGAGCTGGGTGGCTGGGTGGCCTACGGCGACCAGCTGGCCTGGTCCACCTCTGTTAGCCTATGGGGGTCAAAGGATTTTTTTTGAAAATAGTTTGAACCGAACAATGCATTCAAACGATTTGAATTTGAACGAAAATGGACCATTTTTCCATCGAAAATGACCTTTAAAAAAAATTTGATGGTCGAATTATTTAACTTTAGAAATTCAACCATTCGTAAATCTGACCCTTATTTACTGTTGTAGATATTCTTGGAACTATGCCTGTATGACTAACACAGCAATATTTTAACATATTTATAACCGTGTTATCAAACGTCACTTGCCTAAGGTATTTTTTTAATCTGTTTACACTGCTGCCTATAGAAGAAAAATGGGCTCAACCCTCAGTCCTGCATATAATGCACCTGCTTTACTCTAATCTGCATATGAAGCAATATTAAGGGGGCTCTTCTCTTTGCGGTGTGCATATTTAGTGATCCACCCAGGTGTATTTGATTTTTTATAAAGTACAGGAATATTATGTATGCAGGGATTTAGATTAAACATAGGCAATGTGGTTCTTCACATCCACTAGGGTAACACGGCTGATATTCACAAAGACAGCAAAACTTAATAGAATTCCGTGGGAAATGTATGGGGTGGTTCACCTTTAAGTATACTTTTAATATGTTATGGCTAATCTAATTCTGAGCAACTTTTCAATTGGTCCTCATTATTTATGTTTTATACTTTTTGCATTATTTGCCTTCTTCTTCTGACTTATTCCAGCTTTCAAACAGGGGCTCACTGACCCCCATTTAAAAAATGGCATTATTGCTACATTTTATTATTCATCTTTCTATTCATATTCCAGTCTCTTATTCAGATCAGTGTATGGTTGCTAGAGTAATTTGGACCCCAGCAACCAGATTGCTGAAATTGCAAACTGGAGAGCTGCTGACTATAAAGTCAAATAATTCAAAAACCAGAAATAATAAAAAATGAATAGTGATGGGTGAATTTATTCGCCAGGTGCGAATCCCCACGATTCGCCGGCTAATTAATTCACGAAACACCAGCGAAAATTTGGCTGCCGAAAATTCGCTGGCGTCAAGAAAACGAACGTCGGAAATGATGCGACGCGACGAAAATGACGAGACGCGTGTCAAAAACCGTGACGCGACTCAATTAGTGAATTTTTCGCCAATTCGCTTTCGCAAATTTTTCAGCAAAACAGGATAGATTTGCCCATCATTAAAACTAATGAAAACGAATTGCAAATTGTCTCAGAATATCACTCTCTACCTTAAAGTGCAAAGGAAAAGGGTGATGGACGCAGAGTAATAACTACATTGTATGCACTGCTTTTGGTAGTTTGTATATAATCTGACAGCCATAACACAGAGCAGGAGAGTGTCCTGTACAGCTGGCAGTTGCTCTGCATTCTTCTCACTCTGTATAGATGATTCACTTTACTAGTATGAAATATTTAATTCCACCCAATACCCAAACTGCAGCATTTGCTGGTCAAATACAGGTCTGTGGCTGCCAGCCTCCATAGAAATAGTTCCACAGCAGCTGAAGGGTCTGGTTAAAGTTAAGATGCTTGAGACTTTGCACAATAATTTCCAGCTGCTCCAGTTCCAGTGTCCTTAGCCAGCCTGCAGAGACAATGTTTCCTACTGTCAACCCCAGTGTATGTAGCCTAAAACAAGATAGTCACAGTGATCCACCTGCTTTAATACTGAGTAGTTTCATGCCAGTGAATTACAACTGATGTGCATGTGCCACACACAAAACAAATATTTTCTACAACAGAAAGGGATATTTAACTGGCAGCCCACCAGCTGTTAATGAACTACAACTCCCACACCCCCTGCCAACCTTCATAAGCGATAGTGGGCTGGCAATTGTAGTGTGATATTTAAGGGAGGGACACTCTGGGCTTATGCTTCAGAGTTAGATAACTCTTATTTATCAGAGGTTGAGTTTTTGTGTTTTTTTTCTACGTCAAATATACACACAACTTGAACGTTTGCTTATTTCTGTAAAAAAAACATATGTAAAAAAACTTGATTGAATGCAATGGCGGGGAATACTTGAACAGAATTGATTGACTGATGGTTGTAAGTACTGGAATACCATGGGCATGGAAGAGAAACATCAGGGGCGCTCCGCCAATGAGGCATGTTGAGAATCTCAACTTAGGTGGCAGTGCCCCACTAGGTACCAGGGGCGGCAAAAATACTGCTCCTGGTACTATAAGGGCTAGAGCAGACGGGGAGATTCGGGGGCATTTTGTCGCCTGGCGACTTGTAGCGGCGACTTGTAGCCCCCGAACCTCCCCGAATAGACAGGTCCTTAGGCGCACCGGCGTGACTTGAAATCGCCTGCGCCTATTCACACGCTGGCGAGTCAATTTGGAGCGATTCCACAAATTGCGCCGCTGCGTGTGAATAGGCGCAGGCGATTTCAAGTCACGCCGGTGCGCCTAAGGACCTGTCTATTCGGGGAGGTTCGGGGGCTACAAGTCGCCGCTACAAGTCGCCAGGCGACAAAATGCCCCCGAATCTCCCCGTCTGCTCTAGCCCTAAGAGTTGAATTTATGGTTTTCAAACTGGAAAATCAGCTCTTTAGCTCAGAGCGCATAATTGAGCAATGCTCTAGTGTCTGGCCCTTGTGGACCCCCCCTCTGGTGCAAAAAAGTGAGCGCACAGGGGATGGGGGGGGCAGTAGTAAGAGCAAATTGCCTCAGGCAGCGGAGGGGCCAGGATTGCCCCTAAGAAACATACAAACACCAGCTGGACCCAAAGCTGCCAGGGGTTGCTCAGACTTGTGCTACCTCTGCAATAAAAAATGTGTACCATATGCTGGAACAAGTTTGTGTACTTCTTCCCTACATAGTTTCTGGATGGTACTTTTGGCCTGGAAGTGGTCTGGGAAACAACTAAGTAGTGTGCTGCAAGAAAGAATTACTGCTGGGCCCAATTATTAACCCACTGGTCACCTTAGGCCCTGGATGGAGTGCCCAAGTACAATGGGAAATGATAATGCTTCAGATCACATGCTATTATGCCAAGTTGGACAATACTGGGCCAGTTTAATAGCTTGGTCCTTGAGGCAATTGATCAGATCACAAAAACTAGAATGCAGGTTGCTGGGACAAGGACTGCATCAATAATATGATTATCAAGTGATTTTCATCGCGATGTCTATCAGACAGGCCCACTGGAGGGCCTAAAGTTGCCACCTTTTTTGCAAAAAAATACAGACCTTCCTATATTTAGATTATTTCCCTATTAATAACATTGGGGTCAAGGATAATTTTTACCAGTCAGGCTGGTAAAATACCAGCCAGGTGGCAACCCTAGGAGGGCCCCATACACAGGCCAATAAGATGCTGGCTGTACAAAAGGACAAAATCAGCAGATTTTATTAGCCCATGTATGACCACCTAAATACCTATGGCAATTGGTCATGCACTTGGTCCAGAAGGACATTTAACTACAAAACTCCTAAGCTCATAAGTTTATATTACATAAGCAAAAGCCCAGAAGTATATGATGCTATAGAAGGTGGGTGCAGTCAAGAATGATTTTTTACTGGGAGTGTCCCCTGATTTCAACTCAACAATATTTTATCTATACTTGCGGCTAATCCTGAACAAAGGGGGCGGGGCAGATAGCATTGGGGTGGAGCAATTTATAACATAAGAGGCAGGGACAATAAAGTAGGTGGAGTAATGACGCCAAGGCAGGGTTATTGCATCACTTAGGCACAACTGGCTGGATTTCCATCCACTTTTCTCAATGTTGTAAACCAGAGATAAAGTTTTGATGTCCAGTTCAAAGCCACAATGGTGCAACCCTATCTCTTATCTATATTCTGCCTGATGAGTAAGCCCAATCCTTTAATTACAGGCATGGGATCTATTATACAGAAATCAGTTACCAAGAAAGCTCCACAATACAAATTTAGAAAAACAATTTCTTATTTTTGATTAGTTTTTTTGTGAGGTTAAGAAATTAACCTCACTTGATAATTAATGTATTGGCCAGATTTTTGTTCGGTTTCCAGCGCTGTGAAAACCGAATAGAAAATTGAGACCCGAAAAGGCCTTAGAAAAACCATACGGTTCGGGTTAAAACCGAACAGGTGGCAACCCTACTAATAAAGCTTTGTTCAGCTGCGGTATCACCAGCCCCATCCATCATGCACTTGTTTAGGGAAACGATTATTAAATGGGAAAGCTACCATTCCTGGGTAATCACTTACCCCCTCCCTGCAGGCTCTGCCCAATTGAATTCTACCCACATGGTATTGAGGCTCTGGGCTGCCAAGTCTACCAAGTTCTGTGCAGCTACAATTACACTACAGATCTTCTACTGATAGTCATTAAGTCAATTATAGTGCAAACATGGAGTTAAATCGTTCCTCGTGTAGAAGAGTTACACGCAGAGTCCGTGCTGCTCCCATAACTTCACTACAGACACCACACCGTGTTTCCCAGTTGCCACTGCACCGGCACCAAGTACAGCAGAAGTCACTTTCAGGCCACTTTCTGTTGTTCCTATAATCATCACCAGTCTGCCCTCTAGTGACAAAATGAGCACGGTACATATTACAGACATCACAACAACATTGATCATTCTTTCTTGTTGCAACCGGTGTTCCCTAAGGGAATTATCCAAAATGTATTTGGTATAATGAAACCTGCAAATAGTGGCATGTTGGAAAGAGCGAATTATATAGTTATTAAACAATGGTCAACTGTTAATCATCAAGTTTCACCACCATGAGAAGCCCTGGTGTAGGAAGTGACTGGAACATCTCTGCAGTGGCCCTTAGTGATCCAATGGGAATGGCCCATTATTTCTCCCGCCCACAAGGAGCCCTAGCAATCCAGAAGTTAGGACAGGGGTGCCCAAAAGGTAGATCGGAATCTACCAGTAGACCTTTAGCTGGTTATCATTAGATCTCAAGACACTGTCAACAAACGGCTTGTCTATATCACCCTCCTGTCTTATTTCTTTCATTCAGATATATATTATAAGGTTACATAAGAAATATATATATATTTTAATATATTATAAACCAATCTAATATTTAAGTAAAGTTAAGAAGGGGATAAAAGACAGTAAAGAATCCATTGCAGAAAAGATTCCTGGCATAGTCTCTTAGAAGGAACATTCAGACACGCTGCTAGTGACCCAAAATTAGTGAGAAACAATGACATAGTTTGGAGTTGTCCTCCCTATTAGAGATGGTTGTAGTGCTATTTCTAAATCCTTTGCTGTTACATTTATAATATTATCCTCCAAGTATCATAGTGTTTAAATATCAGTCTCTGCCATAGACTTCACCTATACAAAAATTAAAGGGGTTGTTCACCTTTCAGTTAACTAAAAGAGTGATATTCTGAGACAATTTACAATTGGTCTTCATTTTTTATTTATCTTTTTTGAGCTATTTGTAAGATTTTTTTTTTATTCAGCTGTACTCCAGTTTGAGCAATCTGGTTGCTAGGATCCGAATATCCTTAGCAGCACTGATGTGCACATTGTGAATGACCCTACGGACTTTTATTAAGAAGGCTCCAGTCTAAATGTCAACCCTGATTTGCACATTTTACAAGATTGACTGATTTGAATAACAGACTGGAATATGAATGGGAAAGGGCCTGAATTGAAATATAAAGTAGCAATAGCAATAACATTTGTAGCCTTACAGAATATTCCATTTGTTGATGGGGGTCAGTGATTGTTGCTGGGGACAGTGATTGTAAATTGGAATGAGTCAAATAATGCAAATAATTAAAAAAAAAAAAAAAAATAATGAAGATCAGTTGAAAAGTTTCTTACATTTGGCCATTGTATAACATGCTAAAAGTTAACTTAAAGGAGAAGGAAAGGTTAAAACTAAGTAAGCCTTATCAGAAAGGTCCACCTAAATATACCAATAATATATATAAGTAATGCTGCTCTGAGTCCTCTGTCTAAAGAAACACTGCATTTCTTTCCTTCTATTGTGTATACATGGGCTTCAGAATCAGACTTCCTGCCTTCTGCTTAAACCTCATTGCCCCTGGCATGAGCATGCTCAGTTTGCTCCTCCCCCCCCCTTCTCTGTTGTAATCTGAGCCCAGAGCTATAAGTGATCAGGGAGAGACTCAGGCAGGAAGTGATGTCACACCAAGCTAATACTGCAGATGCTATCCTACACAAACAGAGAGCTTCTAGATCTGTTTACTCAGGTATGGTAAAACATTCTACAGAATACATATAGCATTCTAGCTTGCACTTGTAGCAGCTAATCTATTGGCAATGAAATGCCTCCATAGCTTTCCTTCTCCTTTAAAGGTGAACCACCTTTTAATGTGAGGTGCAATGGGACCAAAGAATCCTACTCTCCCAGAGTTCATTTTGGGTCTGTGATTTCATGCAACTTCAGCCTCAGCAGCCAGTAAATATCAAGGTAGAGAGCAGTTGGCATTGCCAGTATCCACTGACATTAAATCCTCAGGATCCAGTTGTAGCCCAATGGCCTGGGATGGTGGCTTGTATCAGAATCCAGGGAAGAGAATTACAACCAGTGGAAAAGGGAATAAAACAGGTTCTGCAGCAACATAAGTGCCAACTTAATTAAAGGCCATAATGGGGCATTTGGCAAACTGGAACATGGCAGACTCAAGGGTTCTCAGTCTCAGAAGACCCTGCAGAGCACTCAGTAAGATTATACAAGCATAGTGCTCCCTTGTATAATTGTGCAGGAAAATGTAAATAAAAAAAAAATTCATATATGAGTTGTGATGGACAACCAAATAACTCCCAACATCCCACCACCAGTCAAAGGCAGTCAGGGGTGGTGGAAATTGAAGTTTAGCAATATCTTAATGCCAAACTTGCACTGCCAATACACAAACTGAATATCTTTCAATAATGTCCATCATGCTGATCACTTAATCATTCCTTATTATGGCAGCAAATTAAAAGGCAAAGTATTGATTAGTTCATATTTGTCAGCTTAGTAAAAGAATCAATTTACAACAAGCAGTTCCTTAATTAAACATGCCCGTATTGTAATTATGTTTAATAAGACATTAGCTCTAGTCATTATGGAGCAGGATTTAAAACAAATACAACATTAATTATTCATCGGAAGATGCAGCAATAACAATACAATACAAACACGCGTGTATTAGCTGGAATAGCTTGGCAGCAACAGAGTCGGAGATGCTCTATGATACTAACTGCTTATTCTCATTCTGCTTCTGTGCCATGTTCATTAATTGGCTACTTTGCCTATAATTAGGATTGTTCCAAATCCAGTTTTGGTTAGGGTTTTGGGCAAATCCAAGCAACTGTTTGCACAATTCAGATTCAGACCGTAGTGCTTAATCATATTTAATCAGAACCCTTAAAGTCTGCATGACCTAATTGTCAATCTTGTCAAATTTAAAATGTGCAAATCAGGGTTGACATTTAGATTTGAGCCTTCTGAATGAAAGTCTGTAGGGTCATTAAAATGTGCACATCAGGATGCAAGGATCTAAAAAACAAATGTAACTGGCCATATTGTTGACACTTTACATCCTGCACTGCCATGATTCCACGGGTCTCAGCATTCCTAGCAGACAACTGTCCACCCTCCAAGTGATGTAAGTCAAACAACGCAATTACCTGACACGCATGAGTGGTACGTAGGGGAGGGTGGACCCGGCAGTTGGGGACCCCTGCTCTATAGAGTTGAAATCTCCAATCTCATCCCTGCTGCTCTTCTTCTATAAATCGTTGTGCTCACACCTGTGCAAGTATATGGGTTGCAGGTGGGGGGCAATTATGCATGCCCCTCTAAAGTTTTTTTTGGGGGGGGAGGTGCCTTGCTATTGTTACAATTCCCTCACTAGCACTAGGTACTGATAGGGTTGCCACATTTTCTGGGAAAAAATATGGCCTTCCTATATAGTTGTTTCCCTATTAATAACATTGGGCTCAACCATAATTTTTACCAGTCAATCCAGTAAAATACCAGCCAGGTGGCAACCCTGGGTACAGAGCACACCAGATACAAATGTTTTTCATGGCCGGAACTAAAGGTAAGTAGAAGAGACATGTGCACAACAGTGGGGTGGCACCACTTCTATCTGACTATCTCCATTTTGTAGCCACTGGAGGATCTTCACACTCCTCACACGAATGCATGGCATTCTCCCGTTCCCCACACTGTGTTGGGAGAATGCCATGCAATTGAGAGAATTATGAGGGGGAAGGGCATGAATTAGAGCACTTTGCCTTAGGGGTGTCTGTGACTTGGCCCAGTACAGGTGCTTTAAGACTGAGATATAAGCTAATTGTGCACTCTTTCTGCAAGGACAGAAATTTTGACTCAAAAAACTTGAACATATTTTTCCTTGAAATCCCTTGAAGTCCCTTGACTACTTTATCATTACTTACACTATCATTATTTTATTTTGTACTCTGTGGTAGCCAGTGCTTGAATTGGGGTAGGATACGGTGGGATGCCATCCTGTCACTTTTCCACCAAATCACATGCAAAGATTTTGCATACTGGAGCGGAGCTTTAATGCGATCCGAATATGGAAAGCATTTGAAGACGACTGTATACAACACAGAAAGATCTGTTCCACTTCCTGCATAGAAGTGCACCTGCCGATGACATCACAAGCAGCATGTCTGTGTCAGTGCCGGAGTACAAAAAGGGAGATAGGCTCTCGCACACCCTTTCCTTTCAGATTTAGTAGAGATGTCTGGTGCTCAGTGGTAGAGGCACGGCCACCTCACATATCACATGCAGAAATAGAAGAAATCCACGGCACTCAGAACTGCTGCAAGCAAGGGAACACCTTGCACATTTTAATGCGGTGAAGCAGTGCAACGTTTCGGGGTCAAGCCCCTTTGTCAAGCATACAGAAATGAAGTGAAAAACATACATTTAAACAAGTGCAATGTCACTGATTGGTTAATGCAAATCAGTCCAATCAAATCCAGTAAATGGTGCTCAGGTGTACAGTAATGTGTGAACCGTGGTTTGAGGAAAAAGTCCAATTACCTACAAATATAAACATAATTTATACAAAAATATCCAAAAAGATATAAACAATTTATTAAAAACTATTTAAAATCAATGAAAGCTTTCCAAAATAGACTCTTACCCTACTTGTGGGAACATAGAGGATCACCAATATCTATCCCTGTCCTACCGGGAGTAAAGCATTTAGAGGGCCAGCAAGTTATCTGTAGGGGAAATAGAAGAAATATGTTATAAAAAACAAGATAGACTATATTCTTCATTTAAACCCTTAGGTTGTTTAGATTGCAGCCGCCATATCCAGTAGCACTCCCTTTGTAACAAAGCCCTTTTGTTATCTTGTCCCTGTTTAGGGGACACTCTTTCTAAGATCTGCCATCTTAGTTGTGCCACCCTGTGACCATGCGTAAAAAAATGTCGTGCCAGCATCATTTCCTTTTTTTCACATTTTTTCTCTTTTATTTTTTTCTCTAAAGGCATTTCCATTTTATTTTGACTAGGGGGTACCAGCACTGCCGGTGCTGGTTTAAAGTTCCTTATGACTGATTTGTGTTCATTTAAACGTGTTTTTATAGGTCTGGTGGTCTAGCCAACATACGCCATCCCACAAGGACACTTAATGCAATAAACCACATTAGAGGTATCACAGGTAAAAAAGCCAGTGGTTTTAATTTTATTGCCTAGAGATGGATGCATCACCCCATCCCCTGGGATAATGCCCACCGCATTAAAATGTGCAAGGTGTTCCCTTGCTTGCAGCAGTTCTGAGTGCCGTGGATTTCTTCTATTTCTGCATGTGATATGTGAGGTGGCCGTGCCTCTACCACTGAGCACCAGACATCTCTACTAAATCTGAAAGGAAAGGGTGTGCGAGAGCCTATCTCCCTTTTTGTACTCCAGTATTACGGCCCTGGGCCCCCAGCACCCCAATAGTATGTCGTTTGCGGATATTGCAGCAACTACAGATCAGAAGGCCGAAACATTTACTTTCACTGAAGCTGAAAGAAAGAGGATCCTTAATTCAGCCCAGTGCTTACCTGTAACCACTGCCGCATCAAGCGCTGAAATTCTGCGTAAGCTTGAGCAATTGAAAATACGTGAAACAGCATGGGGGTTACACTCTTCATCACTCGCAGAATATGCAAAAGCACAGCGTATTCCACGTGGGTTGCGAATCTCCTTACAGCCGGCATTGTTCAAAGACAACCACAAGTTCTTGCAGAAATGGCAGGGGATACTCAATCGCTGCAGTATCGATCTCATCACTCTAACTATACAGCAACTGCACCTGGGAACGAAAGAGTTAAGGCAGCAGATCCATACCATCGAGGAATCCTACCGCGCTCAGCCAGACAAGGACGAAGCGCTATTACAAGATCTGCAGCTAAAGATGGAGCGTTTACAGCAGGAGATTCTGCAAATAAAGTTGCGCAAATTCAGGAGAGACACGAGAGATTACGAGCATGGCGAGGTCTACACGTGGAAGGACGTAAGACGCAACTACCGCAATTACCGAGCAGCTTCCACAAAACCGTCCGATGGGGAGTCAATGCACGGATCCGAGTTACCGCACAGCTCTCCTGCTTCATCGCAAAGCTCCGCGGTCTCTTTTTTAGGAGTGAGCCCAAGGCAAAAAAGACAAGAACACG
>CM044431.1:184387089-184468103 GCA_024363595.1 Xenopus borealis | reverse complement strand
GTGAGAGTGGGGGGTTGAGAGTGTGCAGGAGTGGTTGAGAGTCTGCAGAGTTTGAGAGAGTGTAGGGGTTGAGAGTGTGCAGAGCGGGTTTGAGAAAGCGTGGTGGGAGTTTGAGAGAGTGCAGGGAGGGTTTGAGAGAGTACAGTGGGGTTTGACAGAGTGTACGGGCAGGACAAATGACAGCCAATTGCAGCAGGGGAAAAGGGGCGCCAGTATTAGTTCATATTGCCCAGGACTGTAACAGGCAGGCTGGATGGATGGCAGACAGGGGTGCTTCTGCAGGTTCTTCCTCTCCACTAGGGTTGCCACCTTTTCTGGAAAAAAATACTGTCCTTCCTATATTTTTATGGGTTTTCCCTATACATAACATTGGCATCAAGCAACATTTTTACCGGCCAGGCTGGTAAAACACCTGCCAGGTGGCAACTTGAATAGCATCCACAAATCCATAAAATTCACTTTGGAGTATAATGCAAATACACTGCAATTTTTGGATGTAAAAGTCTTGATACTTGAAGGCAGATTGGAGACCACTTTATTTAAGAAAAAAACAGATAGAAATAACTTATTAAGGGCTAACAGTTTTCATCCACCGGCCCTCATTAAAGGTCTGCCACGTAGTCAACTCACAAGGGTCCGTAGAGTAACATCGACTGAAGAAATGTTTGAAAAGGAATCTATCAGTATGGTCAAAAAATTTGTATAGAGAGGTTACAATGAGGACAAGGTGCGTACTATAAAGAATGAGGTTCAGTTGGTCCCTAGAGAATCGACATTACAAAAGAGGGTAGGCACTACCAAAACGCAGGAGAGAATACCTTTCATCAGCACATATGATATTCATGCTAAAACCATTCGCAAAATTGTGTTAAAATATTGGGGTGTCTTAAGAACAGACCCAAAGTTTGGCAAAATGTTTATCCAACCTCCGCTGTTCTCCTATCGTAGGGGGAAAAGTGTAGGCGACCAGGTGAGACATAGCACACATGTACAAAGGGCAGTTAACACTCTAGCCCCTGTTACAAGTGGTACTTTCCCTTGTGGGGACTGTGGACACTGCAATAGCATCATCCGGGGGGACTGTGTCCAGCATCCCCTAAAGGGAACAAAACACAAAATTAAAGGTTTCTTTAACTGTAACAGCAGTAATGTAATATATTGCATCAAGTGCCCGTGTGGGCTGGCATACGTGGGCCAGACGAGTAGATGCATCAAGACAAGATTAAACGAACATAAATCAGTGATTCGAAATTTTGCACCTACAAAAGAAGAGGGCAAAACTAATATGGAATGTAAGAGAAAGGAAACCTCCTTAGCCCGACATTTTTTTGATCAAAGGCACAGAATCAGCCAGCTACGGTGGCAAGTATTGGAAAAGGTCTATGGTAGCAATTTGAGTGAGATTAAAAAGAAACTGTTGAAAAGAGTGTTTCTGGATATGGTTGTTACAAACTAAACAACCACGTGGTTTAAATGAGGAGTTCAACATGAGTTGTTATTTATAAAATGTTGCAATATTACCTCTAAATAGTAACGATATTGTAACTATCTCTTTCCTCTTAGATTGTTCTTGTGATCAAGCAGCTGTCCAGGGAAAGCTTTTTGAATCAGGGTAAGGCAGTTATTCTACAGTATCAGAGCCTTTCAGGCTAGTTTAGTTTTAATTGTAAAAAGTTTTTTATTTGGATATAACTTTGTGGCTATATTCAGCTATGGCTAAGTGTACTTTTTGAATTTTGCTATATTTCATTAGTTTTTTTCACTGTATTTTAGGTACTGTCGGAAATATCTTTGGATTCGTTAATCCTACAAAAGGACACTATTTTTCAACGTTTTCTATTTTTCTATTTATTGTATAAATTTTGAATACTCCCTGGTATTTGGGGAAATTCATCTTACACATGTGGTTTTAATTAACACTGATTTCACTGATTATAAATAGCTGTTGTGTAAAGTAATCTGCATGTCTGACGAAGGGGCACGCCCCCGAAACGTTACATCACTGACTTGGAATAAACACGCAGGGGTTGATCCCCGCTTCACTGGCTCTGAGTGTTGGGTAATCTTTGCAACCCTACTCTCCACCCACCCCCAAGACTATCGGTGTAGAAAGAAGGCAGGCAGGTAAGGATACAAATCACATTTATTACGCTGCATTGGGGTTTTTATCCCTTTCCTTGCTTTCAATAGCAAAAATTGCAGTTGTGCCTTCCTATTATAAAATTTGGCATATTTCTACATGGAATTGACAGTGTGTCATTCTTATGTGATTTCTGGGGTTAATTATTCATGGAATTTCCACGGTGTCATCCTACTATGAATTCTGGGGGCATTTATACATGGAATTGCCTCTGTGCAATCCGACTATGAATTCTGGGGGTATTTATTGATGTAATTGCCTTTGTGCCATCCTACTATGAATTTTGGGGATACTTATACATGCAATTGACTCTGTCCCACCCTGCTATGAGTTCTGGGGTTACTTATACATGAAATTGCCAATATTCCATCCTGGTTTATTTGGGGGTGTGGCCTCCTGAAAATATTCCTTAATTCGATGCACGCTCCGCCGACTTCCTCCGTGCACTGCATTTCTCTGTGGGTGGAGCTACACAGGCCACACCCCACCCCTTCACCTTTTTGTTCCCTTTTTGCACTGGTGGTAGCAGTAGGGAACTGTTTAATTTCGGACAATTCTAATCAAGTTATATAGCTGAATGCTTTACTTGAGTGGGATCTGAGATATGAACTGATTTGGACTGCCACCTGCTGGTGAGACAATTAATACCAGTGATGGGCGAATGTGGGGTGTTTCACTACGCCGGCATCCAACAATGGATGGCCAGGTCCAAAACGAGACGCAGCAACATTTCTCAAATTTTTCGCTGCAAATTTGCCCCAGCCGGTTAAATTTGCCCATCACTAATTAATACTTCTGTGTCACTAACATGCTTCCCTAGTGAGGAGCTCTGGTACATTGGTATATCTGTGTATGGTGCCATCTGGTCATATTGTTAGGGAAAATAAGCACCATTTTAACAAATAGGCCATGTTGCTTCACTATGTGTAAAAACAAAAAAAGATGGCCAAAAGTTTGGTTAACAAATTCAGTGTCAGGCTGAGAATACTGATGTTCTTAACATTTTATAAATAGTTTCTAAGTTCTGTCATTTGGCTGATTTTAAAACACAGGTCTTAATATAGTATAATAATGACATAAAATAAAGTAAAATAACATTACACTGATAATCAGCACCTTGAAAATGGGTATGAGGCAAGGTCTTGTGTCATATCTTTGGGGATTCAGAATGAAAACCAGAGACTGCCCTTTTACTAGATATATTAGGCTGCCATGGCATGGAAATCACTTTTGAATTCCGTCCTCAGTGTGATGAGAATTTTTTGTTTCTATTACTAAAACACATGGAAATCATAAACAACTTCAGCAATGAGCCTTTACTGATGGATACACAGATTGACATTGCAATAAATGGACAACAGAGGGAGCTGTTCAGTCAAAAACTTCAACTTGGCTTAAATATAGATGTGTGTGACATTGATTTGCTTCTAGTTTATTACAGTAAAGACTGGAGTTTTACACAAGTATACTGTCTGTAGCTTTCAGTTCATTATTTATTCTATGTTTGCTTTCATTTTTACAGAAAGGGAAATCTACAGGGCTGCGCAATATGTTGGCCCTCTATAAAATACATGTTAATTAGTGATTAACTCAATTTTTGCCATTGAAAGTGATGCACATAGACTCTAATGGGTGAAATAAATCTGTCCACGTGTCAATAATTCGTTGCATAATTTGTTTTGCATCAACAAAAATTTTTGCCCATAGACTTCAGTGCATTTCGGCGAATTTTCAGCGAAACAGGTCAGATTCACCCATCATTAATTTGTTAATAAGAAATCTGAATTAGTTGTTTAGTAGAAGGTATAGCAATAAATTCATACAGTGATACAACTAGATGATACTGGTCTTCACAGTAAAATCATTTTAGCCCCCCAATAGATATTTTTCATAACATACAGTATGTTTAAGCTGCTTAGCAGTAAATACCTCTATACCTCATGTAGGTGCATCCTCTATAGTTATGACCCTGAATATTTCACTGGTTTATTATGGTGTATCTGTGAAGCCTTGTGCATTAAACAGGTTAAGACTTAAACTAACCAATAATCACAATTTACAGATGTTACATTTAGTGATGGGCGAATCTGGGGTGTTTCGATTCGCCAAATTTTTTGCGAATTTCTAGAGAAATTTGCAAAACGGTGAAAAATTTGTGAAATGCAGCCGCGTCTCGATACTGACAAAAACGGATGCCCGCATCCAAAACGAGACGATTTTCCTGGCGTTTCGTGAATTTATTCACCTGTGGCGAATCGCGGGAATTTGCTGCAAATTTGCCCATCATAGTTAGATTTATATCCAGGCAACCTTAGTTGTAAATGTAAACGTCAACACTTAGACACCTAAGTTCATACTCTGTAACCTTTCTTATTGTTCCTGCACCTACTTCACCTTTAGCTACTAGTATCTTCTCTCAGTGGACTCACACCCCCTTGTACAGTGCAGAGCCCGACAGTACCTAGTTCTAGATCTTCAAGAAGGTCCCAACTGTTTCTCCAGGAAATATGTAAATGCTGGTGTGGATTTCTATGAGCAATAACAAGGTAGCACGAGAGTTAGCACCTATGTTTATCTCACTAAATGGATGGCTCAACCTAGGAGAGCTGAAAGATAACTACTCAAAGCATGCCCAGAGGGCCCAGTGTGTAGGCTTTGGGTAGAGAGAAGTCCTGTGGAGAAGCAATATGAGGGCAATACCACCTTCTGTAACTACTGCGCAGTCTGTGTCTGTAACATCTTTTGCCATTATTCTTTTTACCATGTGTGAATAAGGTCATTGAAATACATTTATACATTTAAATGTATTTTAGGAACCTGTTTCTGACAAGTGTGCGTGTGTAAGAATCAATGTGAAAACCCTTGATACAACTTGTCAACCTGGGCCCACCTGAGAGAGAACCTCATATAACGCGCACCCTACATGGTATAAAAAAAAAGCAAAAGCATTCATCAAATTCAGTGCAGCAAACACCCAATGAACATTCTATCCCCCCCCCTGTCAATAGCATCAGTTACACCTGATTTGTAAACTCATACCCTTTTCAGTTAGCACAGCTGCCCAGTTGCAAATTGATGAAACTTAATTTAAATGCAATCAGTATGCAATCAATACTGTCTTGTCTCATTGCCTATTCGATCTGACTGTAACCAATGCCTGGTCCTTGAAGATAATTTATCTATATTGGAATTAAAGCGATATTAATGAAGTAAATAGTCTTCCAATAATTTTAAGACTCCATTTCTGTTCAGTACACAGGAACATGGCAGTAATACCTTATCACCTCCTATTAATCATACGGAGAACAGAGGTCACTGAGTAGATCTATGGCTATAGAAAACATAGGGTAGTAGGATGAATTCTACATACTTAAGGTGACTTTTCATTTCTACTGTCATTTTCAGCAATTTCTTAAAATTCAGAAGTAGTTTCCTAACAAAGTAAAGTGTTTATTCATTAGAGAAAAATGTTCAAGTCCTGCACTCCTGGCCCAGTAATTCAAGCCCACCATAACACTGTACCCCCCTACCTGTTCCTAATGGCATCTGCTCCTAACAGAAGCACTGGAGACTGGGGGGAGGGGGGGTGCAAGGAGATTTTGACAGCTATTTCAATCTCCCCCCCAGTTCCCATTGCACATGCACCCCTAGAGTCGTGACCCCTTGGTCTGGGCCTTTGTACCCTAGCCAAAAATTTGATACTGGTTATGAATGAGTTTGTGTTTCACGTAATGTAACCTATTGATCAATGTTTCCTACAGGCCAAGGAATTCTATAGTGAATTCTTACAGTTGGGGTATTCTGTCTATACTGCCCCAGCTGTGAGTGGCAGAGGATGCTGGGATTTGTAGTGCTGTGGCTTATAAAGACTGCAGCTGAATGCTTTAAAATGATTGAGTCATTCCCTGTACAAAAATACACCTGTGATGTCTGCCTTATAAAATTGTTTACTATTCCTCCATTTAGTATACAAAATAACATGTTCCTATCAGCATTTGCATTATAATAGAATGGAGGAAACTGTATGTGGATCAGTGAATTACAAACAAATAATAATTGCTTTGCTGCTGCAGACAGACTTTATTCAGCGAGTGAAAGTACAGTCTATTTAGGAAATGAGGATTCCTTTAGGATATTTGCTGGTTCTGTGTTCAATTATCTGTCACAGGGAAGAATGCACAGTGGGCTGTTCTGCTTTCACTTATTGGTTCCCTGTGCAGCTCCAGGCAATGGGATTATTGTTTTCTATGGCACACTGTAAGCCCCTTGGCTAAGTGGAATTGGAATGGGAGTGAACCTATTAAATTGCTGTCATGTTAATGATAAGTGACTGTGAGTGTGAGACGATCTCCTGCCCCAGCTGAAGATGTGTCCAATGTGGAGAGTGGTTAATGTAGGGAGCATTGACTTGATCTGACAATGCAATAAGGACTGCAAATTGCATCAATAAACACTGCTGTCTTTTTCCTTACAGGATTGTCTGCTCTGACGCTGACCAGTAGGATATCGAAGTACCACCTTTCTAGGAAACTTCCCAATGTAAGTGGTCTATCGATTTCTACAGTATTGCAGTGTTGCTTTTTGTCATTTACTGAATATAATCAATACTGCAATACTGTAAAAACTGATAGTTTCCTAGAAAGGTGGTACTTCAATATCCCGCTATTGGTCAGCATGAGAGCAAATAAACCTGTATGGAAAAACACAGCAGTGTTTATTGTTGCAATTTGCAGCCTTTATTGTATCATAAGATCAAGTCATTGCTCCCTACATGCTCTTGTGAGCATTCCGTATCCATTTTCTATGGTAGCAGTTATTTTAAAGGAGAACTAAACCATAAAAATGGCTAAAAATGCCATATATTACATACTGAACGTATTGCACCAGCCTAAAGTTTCAGCAGTGATCCAGGACTTGTCACAGGGGGTCACCATCTTGCAAAGTGTCTGTGACACTCACATGCTCAGTGGGCTCTGAGCAGCTGTTGAGAAGCTAAGCTTAGGGGTCGTTGCAAATTATCAAGCAGAAAATGAGATTGGACTGTAATATACGTTGATGCTACAGGGCTGATTATTAAATTCTGATGCCAGTTGCACTGGTTTCTGTGCTGTCATGTAGTAATTATCTGTATTAATTACTCATCAGCCTTATATTGTGACATTTCTATTCTATGTGTACTGTATATTGTGAGTGGGTCCCTAAGCTCAGTAAGTGACAGCAGCACAGAGCATGTGAATCAGTGAATCAGCAGAAAAGAAGATGGGGAGCTACTGGGGCATCTTTGGAGACACAGATCTTTACTGCTAAAGGGCTATGGTTGACTTGGGCTGGTAGCAAAGCCCACAACATTTCTAGCCTATTTCTTTAGTTAAGCTTTATTTCCCCTTTAACTCCAATCACCACAACTTGGAGTGGTTACCTGCATAAGAAAAAAAATGTCTATTTGTCACTCATTCACAAATGGGTATATTAATTAACACTTATTTATTTGTTTACTAAGAACCTGAAAATGTACAGACTTGTATTTATCTGCAAAGTTTTCATGTACAGGTAATCTTTTCGTAATATGGATCTTCATATTTTAAGTCTACTAGAAAATCTTTTAAACATTAAATAAACCCACGATTAGGGTTGCCACCCAGCTGGTATTTTACCGGCCTAGCCGGTAAAACACCAGCCAAGGCCAGGGCCGGTATTACAAATTTACCGGCAATGTAGCTGCCGGTAAATTTGTAATACCCCTTAAAAATGGCCCTTGCCTTGCACTAAAGCCAGTGAAAACTTACCTTTCTCGTGTCTTCAGCCGATCGCTCGCGTGGCTCCGCCCCTTTTGACGACACACCTCTTTTGACCTCACGCCACGCCCCCTTTTGACCCCGCCGACCGGTAAGTAAATTTTCAAAAGGTGGCAACCCTACCCACGATGTTGGTTTTTCCTCCAATAAGGATTCATTATCTCCTAGTTTGGATCAAGTAAATGGCACCGCTTCTTTGATTACAGAGAAAAATGAAATCATTTTTAAAAATGTGGATAAAAGGGAGAGGTTTCTGGATAACAGGGTTTGCAGATAATGGATTCCATACCTGTAGTATTTATTTTCTTTTGATATTACTGGTTTTATATTAGAACAATACCCTAATTTATAACAGATAAATCTAGTGCATGCACCCAGGAGTCACACCCATGCATACGTTAATTCATTGTCTTATACTAAAAGAAAATAGTGGGGCTCATTTATAAACACTGGACAAATCTGCCTATGGGCAGTTACTCATAGCCACCAATCAGTGATTAGTTTTTTAAAACCAGATTCAAGTGGTCAGAATGCAGCAATGTTATTGGTTGCCATGGGTTACTGCCCGTGGGCAAATTTGCCCAGTGTTAATAAATTACCCCCAGTGTCTTTTTGGTACACTAATCAGTGATGAATGGTAAATTATCAATTTTTTTTTCTTTTTGAACAGAGAAGCCCTTGTTTAAAGGGGATGTAAAGGCAAAAAACTGAAATCCCATTCTTACTTTCTTTAAAGGGGTTGTTCACCTTTGAGATAACTTTTAGTATGATGTAGAGAGCGACATTCTGAGATAATTTGCAATTTGTTTTTATCTTTTATTATTTACGGTTTTTGAGTAATTTCGCTTTTTATTCAGCAGCTCTTCAATTTGCATTTTCAGCAGTCTTGTAACTAGGGCCCAAATTACTCTAGCAACCATGCATTGATTTGAATAAGAGACTGGAATGTGAATAGGAGAGAGTCTGAATAGAAGGATCAGTAATAAAAAGTAGCAATAACAATACATTTGTAGCCTTACAGAGCATTTATTTTTTTTAGAAGGGGACGGTGACGCCCATTTGAAAGTTGCAAAGAATCAGACGAAAAGACAAATAACTATAAAACTATAACAAATAAATAATAAAAACCAATTGAAAAGTTGCTTAGAATTGGCCATTCTATAACATAATAAAAGTTACCGTAAAGGTGAACCACCCCTTTAATGAAATAGAAACCTATCTCTGTCCAAGTCTTGGTGTTACAGAGATGTCTAACAAAGTTACAAGATGACAGTCCCCTGTGGCAAATTTGAAAGCATAAATCATTTGTTTAATAAGGTTTCAGGTGCAGTAAGTTCATGTTTATGTTTAGTATACAAAATACAGCATTTCTAACATTAACATTCTATTTTAGAATCGAGTTGCCCTTTAATGAGTTCTCTGTCAACTCTCTGACAACTGTTTTTAATACTTTTAGAACAGATAAGGTATCTTCTGTCTGAAATACTTGGGACCAGTTGTTGTCTGAAACATGGAGCACCATTGTTTAATTACTTTGTCAAACAAAATGCATGTTTCTTTTGCTCTCTGCCTACACTTGAGGAAAGGCTGTTGCTAGCCTGATGAAGGGTGGATTGTTCCCCCCGAAACGTTGAACTTGTGGTGAATTTTTGGTGAAAATAAAAGGGGAAGCCCCCCAACTGCAAGAAAATATGTGTGTGCGGACCCGATTCTTCTAACTCTGTTGTTAATGAGGGACCTTGCCAGGCCTACGGATTTCCAGCACCACGATAAGCAGTGTGAGTAAATTGTGGGAGTGCGGTGATAAAAGTAATTGTTGTTAGCCTGAAACATTGCTGTATATTTGTCCAAGAAAAGCTCTATTTTTAGTAAAGGCCTTTTGAATAAAAATAAAAAAAATTAACTTCTCTGTGGTTTCTATTTGAAAATTGCACTTGTTAACACATAAAAATGCAATAAGAATCCAGTTATAATTTCTTGCTTCAATAGCAATTCAGAGCTTTCTGGATCATGGTTTTCTGGATAGTAGGTGCCATACCTGTTCATTATTGATCCAGAAACAGGTTTGAGTGACATTGTGACATCAGGAAGAAAATATTCTTCCCCTTGAGCCACACTGATGGAGTTTGTTTACGATAATCGCATAGGCTAGGTAGGTATTATTATAGCAAATGGTTGCATTAGATGGACTTAAGTTACCTGTACCTATTTCCTTTGTCCTGTTGATGGTATGGTGGCATAATAAAAGGGGAACACTCCCCGACTGCATAAACTGGAGTGTGTGTGGATCCATTTCTACATTTGCACTTTGGGGCAGATTTTCTAAGGGGCAAATTTACTAAATTCACATCTATTCACATGAAGGATTGGAATTTCGATCGAATTTTCAGAAAGATTCGAATTTGAATTTCGAATATGCAAATAAGGTAAATTCGACCAGCGAATTCAGTAAATTCGATCGAATCGAATGATTCGAATAATTCAAATGGAAACTATGGAATTACTTCCCCTTTAAATTTTTATTTGACTGCCTACTTCGCCAGTTTCAATCTGCTGAAGTGGCTTTGTCGAATTTTGATGGAATTATAAAATTTGATCAAACGGTTACAATCGTTCGAACGATTCGAATTCAAAGGATTTTAATTCACTAACTATTCCCATGGTCGAAATTCGAATTTTTTTCAATTCGAATCTTTTTGAAAATTCAATAGAATTTCAAATTTTTCATGTGAATTTGATAAATTTGCCCTAAATTTGTGTCTGTATCTCATGTTACAGGAGGGCAATTGTTTTAACAGTAGCATTGCTGCAAAATGGTGATGGAAGTGGTGTGTAGGTGTACTGCCATATAGTATATAATTAAAAGCTCCTTAATCAAGAAGCCATTTATCAACCGCCTTTTCTAATTAGAAGAAAATAATTATATTCTCCTTTCTATTGTGAAGTCCCAGCGTTCTCTGTGGCTGTGTAGATTGCTGGCAAAGGAGGGCACATACTAGATCCTACAAAATCAAATCATTGGCTATAAAGTGCTGAAATCCAAGCACAAAGGACTTTTCATTGTACATGGAATGTGGCCCCAGGTGCTGAAACAAGCTGGTTTGCTAGAAATCATATTCAGAGGAGATAAGAGTTGCTTTGTGAATAGAAGGCTGTGAATAGAAACAGTGACCTAAAAAGTAATAACACTGTAAGTAATGTAAAACACTCCTTATCAAACTTTAAAGGGAAAATGTGTATACTACTAATTAAGTACAGATCCTTATATTCCCATTCAGTGTGCAGTTTACATTAAAATACTTCTGTTATAGAAAGAAGCTCTTCAGCATTCCGGAGCAAAAATCAGACTTGGTTCTTGTTGACTAGAATGTCATCTCCTTTGCTTAAAGGGCAAGGAAAGTGTAAAATAGAATGAGGCTAGAAATGCTGTATTTTGTATACTAAACATAAACATGAACTTACTGCACCACAAGCCTAATCAAACAAATTATTTATGCTTTCAAAGTTGGCCACAGGGGGCTGTCATCTTGTAACTTTGTTATACATCTTTGCAAGACTAGACTACATACACATGCTCAGTATGGTCTGGGCTTCTTAGGGATCATCATAAATGATTAAAAAACAAAGCTGCTTGACATCTGCATGGCTGGTAAGTAAGGCATGGGCTCCCCCTGCTGTTCATAAGTATGATTGCCTCCCTGCCAGAAGTTAGGGACCATCTGACAATTCCTATTCAGAGCAGTAAATGAAGGGAGAATTTCACTATATACAGTCAGGTTTCTTATAAAAACAGTACACATTTTTTAATTAAAGTATATTTCTTTTTCAATAAAGAAAGTAAAAATGGGATTTTATTTCTTTGCCTTTCCTTGCCCTTTAAGATTTTAATGTGAGACAGACCTGTGAATAAAATGGTATAAACTTGCATTTACTCATGTCTGCACAGCAATATAAAACTGCTGATAAATAACATAATAAGCCTCCTGCATATCCCTGGGAGACTTTTATTCTCATCTTCTTGCATTAGTGTGCAATAGTGTCGGCTGCAGGGAAATCCCATTAACTCCTAACACGCTGGACTAGCAGAGAGCATCACGTGATACTGTTCCACTCTCTTTCCAGAATAAGGCCTCACATGTCTGACACCCTCAGCTTTCACTAAATAAATTACTTTTAGTGGCTATAGGCTCTTAATGAGTAATATGTTTGTTTTAAGTTCCCTCTGCCAGGCAAAACAGATTATGTAACCACTGAAATACAGCTGTATTGGGCATGTTGGTGCATAGGAATAGCACGTTTGCAGCTTAGATTCATCTATACTTGCACTTTATCTGTATGGTGCATTTCATTAGAAATGATCTCCTGAATCTCACAAGTCAGGCACCACCCAGGCCAACCCTCCTTCTTACAAGAGGTGGTACAGTATTCAGCGCCTACTGGAAATCCTGAGACTTGAGCAGATACAATTCTTAGGCATACTTTTTTTTGTCCAAAAGCACCAGAGCATTCCTCATATTGGACTGAGCCACTACCTGTCTTTATAGTGTGTATGTAGAATATGAGTGTAAATTGATAATGTAAACCCTGGACTCACTACAGGGTCTGATTAATTTCTATGGGGGTTCTTTATCCCACAAAGGTAGCTGGTTTACTGGCTGTACGCATTATGACTGTGGGTATAGTATGCTGACCCAATCCTCTGTTTTTATGGATACACTACAGGGTATCCTATCCTCTCATAGTGGTGAATAAAGGGTGATATATCACGAATCTACAGCTAATATAACATCTCAAAAATGCTCCCTGAAATAAAAAAAATAAAAAAATCTTTCCTTCAAGCATATTTTTCTTGCCTTTCGTGTAAAAGACACTGATTTGGGTACTATATTATATTCTATTTATATTTATTTAACATTTGAGTACTATATTATAGACTATTTATTTTTATTTAACGCCCTTACTTTTCAGTTCAAAATGTACAATTTCTTATGGATTGTACAAATTCTAATTCAGATTTTGTTTAATTAAGAGCTAGAAAAAAGAGCTTTCTGAAAGGAAACTCTCTGTTTCAAATACACATTTGGAAAGAAAGTGCTATGAAGGAAGTATCAGCACTTCTGCAGCAAGTCTTGACCCTATGTTATTGTTCAGAGTGAAAGTGACAAGAAGTCCCCAGCAGGCTGCCTGGGAATGATGCCTGCAAGTCCCTCCCCTCTGGGTGCTTCTGTGCTTCTGAATGGGGCTGACATTAGGAATGACAACAGGCAATGAAGCTGAGACCAAAACACACTGCCCCATAGAGGCTGAGCTCTGGATGAAGCACCAGTACCGGAGAGCAGCTCATTGCCCGCAGCAGGGAACATTCCATCTGCACAAGGGACAATAAAGAACAGGTCTACTCTTTATCCTCTGCATCTGCAAAGTGTTACACTTGAGAGTCAATGAATATTGCACCATCAAGTTCAGCAGTGGGACATTCCTGATCTGGCGGAGAGTGCATCTCTATTGCAAGGTAAGGGACCTGAAGTCTTTTTTATTTGCATCAAGAGCAACTTGTACTGAGCTGAGAAATTTGCATGCTGACCACCAGCATTCCTGCACTTAGAGACAGAGTTTGATGAGATAGTTTTGTACATTTATATACAGTAATTGTCATTCAGAAAGTAGTGATTGTGTTAAAGCAGGAGGTTGAAGTAACTATCAACTTTCTTCAACTGCTGGAACTTTTGTTAGCATTTGCTATATGGGTTTATATAAATCACTACACTTGCTTTGAGTGGTTATTATAGTTTTTATTATATGTTTAATATTAATGACAGTTATAGAACAGTCTTGTTTATATGGGAGACACTAGCTGTAGAGAAGTTGCTATGTGTTTCCCCCGACTTCTTATTCTCGCTTAAGTTGACTGGGGAAGCAGGCACTAAAAGGTAAAAATGTTATTTTATTTTAAATTCCATAAACAGAATAAATAAGTGTTATTGGCCATTGCTGTGTGGAGGGGTATATGTATGTATTTCTGTGTGTATGTGTGTGTTTGTTGGAAGGGGAGGGAGAGGGTGTGCAGCGTATTGTTCTATGTTCTGTGGCCAAGTGCAAAATCTAACTACGCCATAGCTACCCACAGATGGCTCACCAGTTAGATCCCTTAAGCACAGAAACTTTTTTTCTTTATGTCATTCTGCTTACAGCTGTCACAGCACAGACCCCTATTACAACCTTTTCTGCTACACAACAATACAAAGTTACTTTTTCCTGTTCATAAAGTAACAAAAATACACTTTTAAAATGAATATATAATGGAAAAATAACATGAATGCTAGGTAGGACTGTATGGCTGTGTTAACCCATTCCTGAATTGGAGAGCAACAAACATGGCTTTTATTTCACATTAATCTATTCTCCAGAACACTATGGCTATGCATGTTGCTGAGCTGGCTGATTTCTGCAATCAAACATTTTCTGATGATAATTAGACAATTATACCCAATTCTCCTAGAAAAGAAAGCAGACACTAGCCCACGTGAAAGTGCTCACTGGCTGTGCTTGTTTATGTTTACACCTGCTGGGAAACATCTGCACGCTACATCAGTAACACACCGCTCCGGCAGTAGCAGCCTACATGCTCCATGATACAGAAACTCTTTTGCTGGCAAAACTGTCAGATGTCTTGCACAAGATGTGGAAAATGAATTAAAGACACCCACTGAGTGCAAACAGGTGTAAAAAACATTAAAATGTCTTCACATCACTAGTTAGTACCATGAAGATGACTGTTATGCGCACAGGAAAAAATAAGACATTCTCTGCCTCCGAAATACAAACAAATGTCTGCACCAGAGGGAAGGAAGCAAGGAAAATGTTCTTTTGACATTTAAAACCAGTTTTCAGAGGTGTTCTGTCCAAAATCTGACATTTAAATCAGCAGGCATGCCCAGTGGGAAAATAAACTTGGATTATAAGCTTCATTCTCCTTTCCTAGTGACTTTATAGTCTTGTATTTTCCACTTGTACAAATGTTATGATGACAGGCTGGTCATGCCCCACGCCTTTATTTTGGGTTTAGGCATATTGTATTCTGTGTGTCTGTGGAGGGCACTCTGCAAGCTTCGACTTTGAAACAGGAATTCTAGGGTAGATTTATAAAATATGCAGAAGTCTGGTAGACTTGTAGTATATTGCTATTGCCCTAACTGAAGGTGCCAAGAAACGTTTGACACAAAACACAAAAGTACAAAATGAAGATGGCTTCATTATTTAAATAATGTTTTGTTTATAATGTGTATCATTTTAAGTATATGCAACACATTTAATTGCAGTGAAATGCCACAAGCAACAACATGCTTGGATACTGTGTTGCCTATAGTACATATAAGAGTGAGTATCTTATACACTGCCATGGCAAACTGAGTTCTGCGCCCAGGTAAATGGGCCAAATTAGCAAAGAAAGGTTTACAAAGGGCTAGGCACAATTGCAAGAGAGCGCCAGTCTAAGTAAATAATGTTCCTGCTTTAAAGATTTAAAAGGTTTCCTTTCTCCCAACCTTTCTGTTTTCAAGAAATCTCTTAAAACACACTTATTTAGAGAAGCCTACCCTCACTGTTAACTACCCAATGCAATACCACTTACAGTACCACATCTCTCACCCACTTAACTCTGATCTTGCCCACTCCCACACCTTGTGTATCATTCCCTTCCCTTTAGATTGTAAGCTCTTTCTGTACCGGGCCTTCCTCACCTTCTGTACCGGTATTTATTGTCATGTATGTAACTCCATATTTATTGTGATTTATGTAACTCCATATTTATTGTGATGTATGTAACTCCATATGTTCTATGCATGTTATTCATGTGATTTCGTTGTATAATCACATTTACTTCACAGCGCTACGAAGTATGTTGGCACTATAGAAATATGTTAATAATAATTTCCTTGGCACTTGGCTATATTAATATGGAGAATTTCATCTTAATGTTGATGGCTGTCTAAAATACAGTATATAAATGTAAAATTACCAAAAGTCAAAATACCACCAGCCTACATATGATAGAAACTATGAGCCTATTTTTTCCTTTGGTATGGATTCCAAAGCTGATTTTACATTGTAAGTAAGCAGCTATTCTAAGGTTCAGGCCTTATGTATTTCTTTGCTTGTATGTACAATGTTGATGACTTTATAAATTATCATTATATATATAATAATTATTAGTATATGAGTGAAATAATTATGCCATGGATTATGGTATTTAATCTATAAACACATGCATAGAAATGTTTTGTTTCCCTAAGTAAAACACTTTTAATATAGTATGAACAGTCTTCAAGTAATGGGGTCATTCTTCAATGAGGTTTTTATGATAGAAACATCTACAAAGGACAAAGACAAATTAGGGCAATCAATACTCACTAACAATAAATCTGGATTGTAAATTCCCTTTCACAGCACTGTCAGTCTTTTTACCAATAAGACACCAGATGGCAAAAGATTTCCAATAGCAGATTTTTGGGCGGGGGGGGGAAGAGTTGCACTGTAAAAATGAACAACTACTCTAATGCAAAGCTTGTCTACTATCAAAGCTACTTGTCTACTATCTAATGCATAGCTTCTCTACTATCAAAGCTGAATTGATTTTTAGAATTATTTCTATTAGAGATACCATGACCTGGATGAATGAAAATCTTCATAGTCGGATTGTTGTGCTGATTTTGCAGATCAGCAAACATCTGAGAAAGAGGAAAGATTCTATTTATTTTTAATAATTCTTATGTCAGTTGTTGAAGTGATTGCAAAACGTGGTACTAAAAACAAAATTTGATAGATTTTATGTCACTTGAGTCTTCCCAGATTATGTGTGGTTCTGTGCACTGATTCAGAGAAGAAATCCCTTACAATTTTGTGCAACACTGTGACAAAACCTTACGTTTTGTATTAACTGTCTAGATTGAAAGCTGTTGGGAGCAGGGCACTTTGGTCTCATATATTTGTCTGTTTTAGTTGGTTTGTCCCTTTGCTTGTGCATGGTATGTTTTGTTTTGAGCGCTGTTTGTATCCATCCCGAATGCACTACACAGTACTGCTTGATGTGTTTATAAAATAATAATAATTTGATTATTAAACTCTGACCCCTTTATTAGTTGTGAAGGTTTTCAGTTGTTGTTGTGGATTCCAGATGATCTGCTGAAATTGCAGTCTTTTATTGTTCCATATTATCTACTTGGCAGATGCATTATAGTACAAACATTAGACATGCAGCCAGTAGAAAACGTGAAGTCAGGACTGATTTAAAGAATTTAGCTGAAGGAGATGGATAGACGATAGGCACTGGATGAATCTGTGTGCATATATAATTGTGATCACAACAGTAACTGTCAACAAGGATGTGTAATGCCACAGCTGAGCATGGCAGTTAGAAATTTCTATACAATGTCTGGTCATTCTCATTACACATGACATCAACCTCAGTCTCAACATGTCTATCATTTCAATGAGTGGGAGGCTATACACATTGCTTTTAGAGATGGGGGTGTAGTTTACACAATAAGACGGGATGAATAAAAGTGAAATATTAATCTAGCAGCAGCTGAAGAGATACAAGTTTAGTGCAGTAAGTGGTGAAAGCAGTTTGCTATGGTCATTTCCTCTGCCATGTTGCCAAGAGCTCTAGGAATAAGCAAATATATGAGGTGAGGGTGTATGTTGCTACAAGGCATTATCACTAGCAGTTACTCACACACAGAAGGTTAGGGGGTAGCATGGGAATAGCCGCAGCCTATTCACGTGAGTTACTTGAGCATGTAACTGTAAATTGTAAAGGATGTCTTTTTTTATTTTTGAAAAGAAATGGAATTTCATAATTGAATAGTATATGGCGCTTTCCACATCCAAAGCTTATTCCCATACAAGTGAATTTATCATAATTTTGAAAGTGGTCAGTCACGACTATGTTGATGTAAAACCACAAAAGCATGACATTTAGAAGCAGTGATGCATGATAGGCCCATTAAAAGGAGCTTAAAGTTGCTTTGTCAGAGGGCACTTTGAAACGGATACATCTTAAATCAGCCTCTGTGATCAAACGAAAACCCAGCAAAATCAGAACATTGGCTGATGTAAAACATAGCTATTCCTGTTTTAAAAGTTAGTTTTGATGTTAGTTTTCGATGGAAGCTAATGTAAACATATAACAGACGAGAACATTCAACAATAGTTGGCAGATTCTTCATTATTAAATGTTATTGAGAGCCATGGGCTGAATGTTCTGTGTGTAACAGAGTGACAAAGCAACTTCTGCAAGAGCGTCTCCAAGGAATGTTTCACTCCTCTTCAACACTATCTAATAACAATGGCAGGCCAATACCATGCATGTGACAACCTGACAAAAGAAATCTTTATGTCTGATTGGATATGGGACCTACCCCAGTCAGCAGTGCAAATTAGCACGATAGCTCCCAGGAGGCTCTGAAAGAGACACAGAGAGATAAATACATACCAAATCACTGTGAGCTAATGGAAGATGTGTTATTAATCTCCCCATTTTTTCCAATACTGTATTAAATACTAATGTCCCTAATATTCTTGGGCTTTGAGGTGTCAGGAAACAACCACAAGATGGTATGTTAGTGGTTGACACTATTTATCTCTTGTTGACCAGCCTATTATCCCACAGGAGATAAATATCGACCACTGAACTACCTTGTGGTCAACAGGGCAGCGACACACTAAGGGGCAGATTTTCTATTGGTCAAAATTCGAATTAAAAAAAATTTGAAATTTGACCATGTGAAGTAAATAAAAAGGATTTTACCTCTATTCGATTGAATAGAAAGAACGATTTTATCGATCAAATTTTTTTTTATTCGATCGAAAATAATGATTCCCAATTCAGCAGCTTGGATCTGGCGAACTAGGTGGTCGAATAGGGAAAGTACTTCGATCATCGAATAGTCGAATATTCGAATGAAATTAAATTGGAATATTCAAATTATTCGAATATTCTATGGTCGAATTTGCCTCATTTGCATATTCGAAGATTCAAATTCAAATTTTTTACAAATTCAATCGAACTTTGAATTCTTCAAATCTGCCCCTAAGAGGGTTATTTACTAAGCTCTGAATGCAAAAATCATGAAAAATTTGTTAGAATTTTTTAGAATTTATTAAACCCCGAGGATGGAAAAATCAGAATCTGAAAATCCAGAATCTCAGATCTGTCGAGGTTGCCTAGAAGTCAATGGAAGAAGTCCCAAGGTTTTTTTGTTCTGCGCTGCATTTTGTGCAATAATCCAAAATTTTCGGGTGAAAATCACAAAAAATTTGTGAAATTAGGGGGTTTTGGGTGGAAATTTTAAAAAATATCAGCTTTTTTCCCGTAAACAAAAATTACGGGAAATTGCATTAATAAATAACCTGAAGAAACCTGTGCAGATTTGATATATAACCCCTTGGTGGGGTTTGATATATAACCCCTAGAGGGGTTATATATCAAAGTCCAAATTTATCTCATTATTTTCTGCTACACACTCCAATCAAATCTGCACAGGCTTTTTCAGGTTATATTTTAATGCAATTTCCCGAAAATTTTGTTTGCCCAAAAAAATGCAATTTTTTGTGATTTTCCCCCGAAAATTCAGAAAACTTTGGATTGTTGCACGAAACGCAGCGCAGAACAAAAAATCATTGGGACTTCTCCCATTGACTTATTTGCAACCTCGACAGGTCTGAGATGCTGGATTTTCAGATTCTGACTTTTCTATCCTCAGGATTTTATAAATTCTGAATAATTAGTTTTTTAAAAGTATTTTTCGTGATTTTTGCATTCAGAGTTTAGTAAATAACCCCCTGTGGCTACCCATAGATCACAAGTTTACAAATGTGTGAAAACATCAATATATCAGTCATTCAGCCTCAGATCCAAGACTATCTAGGAGAGCAATTAAGCCTGCACCCCAATTAACCTTCAAGCTTTTAGGTGCATCTACAATAGCAAATAGGCATTATACCCAATATACCATATTCCACTTAATGGCATTCAAACTGAGCCATCCTTGCCACTTTTCTCCGACCACCAATGGGAAACACTTTCTTACAGTGCTAAGGTATACAAGAATGGGACCTGTTATCCAGAATGCACAGGACCTGGGGTTTTCCAGATAACAAATCTTTCCGTAATTTGAATCTTCAGTCTATCAGAAAATCATATAAACATTAAATAAACCCAATAGACTGACTTTGCTTCCAATAAGGATTAATTATATCTAAGTTGGGATCAAGTACAAGCTACTGTCTTATTTTTACAGAGAAAAAGGAAATAATTAAAAAAAATTTGGATTATTTCATAATAATGGAGTCTATGGGAGACAGCCATTCTGTAATTCGGAGCTTTCTGGATAATGGGTTTCCGGATAAGGGATGCCATGCCTGTATATAGTGTATATGATTCAGAGCAGGACAGCATCTGCATGGAGTCTGTATGTTCTTTTCCTCCTGGTGCTTATGTTGCAAACCAAACTTAAAAAAACATACTGGTAGGTTAATTGTTTTGTAATGAAAGTGCCCTTTGTGTGTTTGTGTGCCTAATGTGGGGAAATTAAACTGTATTCTCCACAGGAGCAGGAACTGATATCATTTCTATAAACTGCATGATATGCTGGTATGATATAAGAAAGGATTATCATAATAAAAGGTAAAAGCAAACAAGCAAAAAAGAACTATGACATTGTTAGTAAAAAAAACCTAGCCCTGAACTGGTGAATATGTGTGCACCAACTATTGACTGATGATGATACTGTAGGGCTTTGTCACTCACAGGGCAGGCAGTGGTAATGTTGGTGTAACATTTATGCTGGTCAAACATTAAAAATACAACAAAACAAATAAATATTCATATTGATGCCTCATATATTTAATGGGATTATGGAATAGAAAGTGCACAGTTTACATCAGGCATTGTCTCCTATAACAACCAACCAATGAGTAGCATTTAACGGTCACCTCTCTAAATGCAAAGATCTCATTGGTCACTATGGGTTACTACACATCAGCCAACCTTTGCGGATTTTATTACATATGGAGGTGTGGCTTCTTTACTCACACTACATAAAAAGAAAGAAGAGACAGATATACAATTTGCCATGTTTTTTTATCTGCAATGAATGGATGGTGAGCACTGCATAATAAGCTCCCACCGGCTCCTGCTCCAGATCCAAGAGTGCTAAGGGACACAAAAGCATGGCCCTTAGTGCTTACTCACATTTGATTAGTGGCGGGGCAGTGTTGAGATCTGAACCTCATACTGGACTGTTGAACTGATGTGATGTTTAGAGAACAACACACACAGATCAGGCCCACCCCACAAATGTTTTCCCTTCTTTTTGGCCACAATCATGGGTGGTGGGGAGAGAGTAGTACCCACAGTTCCCTGCTAGGGGCAGGCCTTGTGTCCCAGTGGTCGATTCCGACCCTAGCTGCTCACTAAATTATGCATCTAAATGGCGTGCTCTTTAGATGATGAGTAGAGAACAGGAGAGGGAATGCCTACATGTAGTGATGGGTGAATCAGACTTCTTTTTGATACACAACAAATTCTTATTGACGCACAACATTTTTTTTCTCCTAACGGAGTCAACGGTGAGCAATTTTTGTGGCGATACTTGGTGTAAAATTTCCCTCATCACTACCTACATGCAACATCAGACTGGCAGGTTGGAGGCCCTCCGGGGCTTCCACCGTAGCAGCCCCCTTCTGAGCCCCCCCAGCCTCTGCCCCAACCCCCCTGCACGTACCTGTCCTGTAATCGTGGCAGTGATCAGGGCTGGAAGGGGTGAGATCAGAGGGCAGTGTGTGCCATAGACAGGTGTGGGTCTGGGTCACGAGGGTCTGGGGTCAATTACTTCTCAGCTACATACACAAAAATATATTTTGTGTGCATATTTTTAACATTTGTGTACAGTTTTTAAAAATGGTGTGCTCTGGTCAGAATTAATATAACACTTTGCATTTACACACAAAACACTTTGTGTGCACCACGATTTGTTGTGTGCCTTGGCCTTTTTAAAAACTGTGCCTGTGGCCACCAGGTACACCTTTGTTTTTTTAAGCAAGGATAATAGATAGCAATTAGCCTTCCTTCATATGAATCTTCTGTTTGATACATTTTTATATACTTACTAGATCCTTGAAGACCACTCCTTCTGCATTAGCATTTTAAAGGGCAATTGATTCACATACATTAACCTATTTAGCACGCATGCCAGTTTCATGTAATCATACTTTCTTTCATTATTCATTTTGACTTTTTTTTTTTTTAATTATTACAATTATTATTAGTCCCTTAATGTGTAGGTATTTGATGTCTGTTCTAATACCCATTTACTACTATGGGTAAAGCACATTAATACTATATACATAGAGAGTGGCAAAAGCAACTGGCAGGTAAAGGGTTAAGTCACAAGAGTAGCCTTTTTTTTCAGGAATATCATTTTTGCCTTGGTCAATCATTCAGATGCCCCTATGTTTTAAAGAGCAAGTGCTCAATTTAGACTATTGTTATCCATTTCTTGCAAACAGCTTGTTAAGGAGCAGTGCCAGAGTGCGGTAGGAGACAGTTCCCTCTATTCATGTCATGGTGCAAATGATTCTTGGGAAATCTCCACAGGAGATGAATGTTCATTAGGCCTCTGAGTACAATTATTGCTGCAGTGGATTTTAATTATCCGTATAATTATATTCTTGTGTCTGCCCACAATTCTTGTGAAAAACTGGTTTCTGAACCAGCAGCTACTTTAAAGATTCCTACTTCTGAGTATGAAGTGCATGTCATTTGCACTAAAGGAAATATCTCAAAAGACCCTGCTCTCTTGCATTAGAATGGGATCTGTGTGCAGTCATTTGCATACATGTTTATTTAGGGAAGTGGAAGTATCTAAGAGAGTTCAAAGATGGAAGGAAGTTTTAAATATTATTATGCTGGTTTTCCTCCAGACTTGGCTATCATTTAGTCAAAGTAACACTGCTGAAGGGGAATGTCAAACCAAAAAATGTTTTTGCCTAATAAAAGAAAACATTTCTAAGCTAACTTTGCAATATACATTCATTACAAATGTTCTATGATTTTTAAGTTTTTTTGTATATATATTTCTATTGAAAGCAGTGTTTGTCTGTCCCTCCTTGTCTGTTGTCTACCATAATGGCTCAGACTGTTGATACAATGTAAGAGCAGCTGATTAACAGACCTGTCATTGCTGGGGAACTTGTTGGCAACATTGTTTGAAAATTAACTAGGAGTTAAAGGGCACCTATGCGCTGGCTTACTTGCTCCAGGTGCGAGCCGCCATGTCAGTCCATACGCATGCGCAGAATGAAAAGCTGCCTGAACTTGTGGCAGCTTTTCATTCGGCTTATGCACATGACGTCACATGCGCATGCGAATGGGCTGTCATGGCAGCTTGCACCGGGAGCTCCCAAACTGGAATGCGGGCTCTATCAGCCCGCACTTTCGGTTTGGGGAATCTTTTTAGCCCCATAGCCCTTTAAGCAAATGATGCTTTCAACAGCAATTGTTTTTACAAATAACTTCAAAAGCACTGAACATTTTTAAAGTGGACCCGTCACCCCAAAAAAATATTCAAAATCCTATTTTATCACATTAGTCAAGCAAAATGAACATTAATGACACTATATAAATTATTTTAATCTTGTTTTCTTCAGTCTGGGAATTCATAATTCTAGCAACCAGGCAGGAGCCATTTTGTGGACACTGTTATTAAGGCAAGCCTTGCATCATCTCAGAACCTTGTTTGTGCACCAGAATGGGGGACCCGATGTCTATCCCTATGTCCTGGCTGCACAATTAAATGGTTAAGAGAACTGGGGGAATGTGTGGGGAGCTGTGGCATCTAGGAATGAATGGAAATGGAAAGTGAAAGTAATTATTTGATTGACAGCTGGGATTTTTAAATGAGCTTAAAACAGCTATGAATGCTTTAAAGTGGACCCGTCACCCCAAAAAAATATTCAAAATCATATTTTATCACATTAGTCAAGCAAAATGAACATTAATTACACTATATAAATTATTTTAATCTTGCTTTCTTCAGTCTGGGAATTCATAATTATAGCAAGCAGGCAGGAGCCATTTTGTGGACAATGTTATTAAGACAAGCCTTGCATCATCTCAGAATCTTGTTTGTGCACCAGAATGGGGGACCCGATGTCTATCCCCATGTCCTGGCTACACAATTAAATGGTTAAGAGAACTGGGGGAATGTGTGGGGAGCAGTGACATCTAGGAAGTGCTGAATGGAAAGTGAAAGTAATTATCTGCCCTGCCTCTATGCCTAAAGGTGGCCATACATGTAGAGATCCACTCGTTTGGCGAAATTGGATTTCATGTTTAATTTGAAAAGGACTTTTATTATACAGATTTTTGTGTCTGGGTGACGGGTCCACTTTAACAAATGTACATTGGAAAGTTGCTTAGAATTATGTTTTATATTATTAGGCAAAACCATATTTTTGGGTTGACATTCCCTTTAAATGATATTTTCCTTAAATATAGATGTGTTTCCATTACTAATTCAGCTGCACATTTTTAACTTAATATATAAATGGACCAAACTTTTCAAAATATGATCCCACTTGTGAGCTCAAACCTTTAATATGATGTGCAACATATTTTTCATTGCCAGTCTATCTACAGCTAATTATAAACCATCTAAATCAATTCACACCATTTACTTTTCAGAAGACATTCCTGCCTGGCAACAGGAGCTATGAGTTCACAGAAACACATCAGCACTGTAACTACTTGCATTTAGATGGCACAGTGCACCCCTGTAAATATCTAATACTCTCTTTACTATTAGTGGTTCCAGCCACGTCCATATTCACTGAAGAGACATTGATAGTGGCACCTACTGCGAGGGGCAAATTTACTAAATTCACATCTATTCACATGAATGATTCAAAAAGATTCAAATTCGAATTTCGAATATGCAAATTATGTAAATTCGACCATTGAATTCATTAAATTCGGATGATTCGAATAATTCGAATAATAATCTATTCGAATATTCGAATGCTCGACTATCGAATGACTTCCCCTTTAAATTTTTATACGACTGCCTAGTTCGCCAGTTTCAATCTGCCGGAGTGGCTTTGTCAAATTTTGATCGAATTGTAAAAATCGAACGGTTATAAATAATCGAATGGTTAAAATTGTTCGAAACGTACGATTCGAACGATTTGATCGTTTGATCGAATTTTTATCATTTGATCGTTCGACCAATCGAATTGCGGTAAAATCCTTCTAATTCGAAGGATTTTAATTCTCTAACTATTCCCATGGTCGAATATTTTACAATTCGAAATTTGACCAATAGTAAATCTGGCCCTTAGTGTTAGCAGGACAATGAATTTGTTTTCTCTATAGTATATGGCAACACATTTTAGAAAACAGATTTTTTTTTTCTACCAGGTGAAATGGAAGTAGAATCCCATGGTCACAGCATTCCACTAAATATATCTTCTAATGTGCTATAAAGAACATGGCATTTCTTCAGTAACAATACCGTTTATTGGGGTGCACAATACATAGCCAAAAATATATGAAGAAAGACCAGCCCATGGTCCAGTAAAGTAACAGAGTAGAATGGTATTGTATGTATGACAAATTTGTGTAACGAATACTTAGTGGTATTGAATTTACTAACACATAAATGTAACCAACACTCAGTTATTATTGTTATTATTATTGACATGAATTTGTAGAGTGGTGTCGAATTGTATTGTATGTATAACATATCAATGTAACTAATACGTAATTATGTTAAGGAAACGTGATAGTGTTGCTCATTCCTTGTATAACCACTGAGTAGAGTAACTATAGGGGCAACTCAAGCCCAACCCTGCTAGTTACATGACTTGCAATCCCCTGTTTCTACCTGCCACTTTTACATTGTTCTTTCTGGCATAGGGATTACAGGATAGTGGGGCTTTGTGGGTGTGGGTGGTTATAGTTACGCCCCTTTAGTCACTGTTTGGTAAAAGAATGATTAAAACTAGAGAAATTATAGCATGTCAACATTTTATTGTAATGTACGCATTATCTTGATACCCCCATGGATTTTATTATCTTAAACAAACAACAAGATAGATCTTCAGCTCATTAAAAGTGAGTTTATAGGACTTCTTTCAGGCAAATAAAGGACAGAGTCTGTTCTACATGCAGCACATTAACTCCAAAGAACCAAATGTTTGAGTAATGCGTCTAACCCCCCACCCTACAGAAACTGCAAGTATAGTGCAGTGCTGCTATACCTGAGCTTCTGACCTCATGGGATATACAACAGACAGAGATTTTCTTTTCAGTTTACTTCATGGAAAGGTAAATTATTTAAACCAGGGAAGCAGGACTGGATGTGGCCCTCCAATGGATTTTTATAATCATGACTTTGCTCAGAGGCTTCACAGACTTCACAATATCACGCCATCACTTATAATTAAATCTGGCCCTCCAACATGCGTTATGACATATCATTGGCCCACTACATGTAATAAGTTGGACAACACAATGGTCTGCAGGTCTGAGTGAAGAATCAAGGGTAATAGTACTGGTGAAAGGGGGTCTGTAAAAGAGCATAAAATTTTGTGGGTGTCCATAATAGGCTATTTCAATTGAAATACAAAATTTACCAACACACCTACATTATTTATTTCATAAGGGATAAACCCCTATATGTAATAAAAGGCACACCATTTTCCCAGGGGCAGTGACCTATAGCAACCAATCAGCAGGTAGAATTCACTAGTCACCTGTTTAAATGCAAGTATCTTATTGGTTGCCATAAGTACAGCTCCTGGGCAAACTTAGTGCCTTATATTACATATAGGGGAAAGTAACTTCAACTGTGGGGGATGATTTATCAACTCTGGGCAAATTTGCCCGTGGGCAGTAACCCATAGCAACCAATCAGAACGTTGCATTTATTGTTCTCCCTGCAGTTGGCTAAAAAAGCCAATCACTGATTGGTTGCTATGAGTTACTGCACACGGGCAAATTTGTCCAAAGCTGATAACTGAGTCCCTGTGTGTTATATAATATCAGCAGTCTCCTAGGAGTGAATGGGAGGAAGTCACAACCCCTTGGGACTGGGAGGGAATACTCAGTACTTGTTTTGAAAAGTCAAAGCAGGCAGAGGATCACAGGATTGTATTACAGTATTGGTGGGAGGGTGGAGCTAGGAGCTAAGTGGAGTGAGTGAAATCTGGAGTGAGTCAAAAGCTGTTAACCAGAGTGTTATTGTTGTGGGAAGTTTTTAATAAAACCATTACATTATTCTGTTTACTTTCCCAGAAGCTTATGGAAAAATGCAAAATATGTGAAATCATATGACTTACATAACAAGGATTCTTCCTCCTGGGGCCACTCGCACAAGGATCCGGGCCACATCTGAGCACCTTGTACTGTTCCTTGCATCATCTAACAGTTATAATCACATTTCAGAATCTAGACCAGGATTATTAAGGATTAATGCCCCAACAACATTGTGAAACCGAATATTGAATATCTGCATGGCCTTTTATTTGAAATCTGGCTAAAAGAATACAAGCATGTGATTTTTTTTTAAACCTGCTACAATGTCAGGTGTTAGT
Organism: Xenopus borealis; assembly: GCA_024363595.1. Classification (NCBI taxonomy): domain Eukaryota; kingdom Metazoa; phylum Chordata; class Amphibia; order Anura; family Pipidae; genus Xenopus; species Xenopus borealis. The sequence goes on along the minus strand of CM044431.1, from coordinate 184,440,515 downwards.
TGACCAGTATCGCCATGTATGCTAAATTATTAATGAGCCCCAGGCACAATAGGCCTTTGCTGCTAATTTAATCCACACCATATGCAGATGAACCACGGAAAGGCTTTCAGAAAACAGAAAGGTTGTTGTGTTCAATGGGAACAGTTGCTTAGATCCAGCAGAGGCAGCTGTTAACACGGCTTGTTAGGAAACACACGGAAACTTGATCATTTAATCTCAGTGTTTTTATTTCAGTTTGGAAATGGCAACTGTACTTTACAGCTAACTGACAAATACTGCTGCTAATACAGAAGTTTCTATAATATGTCAGCCTCATTTTCTAGGACTGAGCAAGAAGCAGAGTGCAAATATTGGTGTAAGCCATTGTGTTTCTTTTCCTTACTTTTATTTCCCAGTATGTTAACATCAATATGAGCACAAACTATGGTGGTCAAGAAGGAAATCTTAGCTTTTCCCTTGTAGTTAACTTAAAAATATTTTCTCATGTGTTATTATAGAAACTAAATAGAGATCCATTATCCAGAAACATGTTAACCAGAAAGCTCCTAATTTTAAGAAGGTTGCTTCCCATAAACTCAATTTTATCCAAATAATCCAAATTTTGTAATATTTTCTCTTTAATAATAAAAAAAAACCCTGTGTGCTAAGATATAATGAATCTGTATTGGAAGAAAAAGCTGTCTATTGGGTTTATTTAACGTTTAAATTATTTTCTAGTAGACTTAAAGGACCAGTACATCAAAAAATGAAATTGTTCTAAAGTAATAAAAATATAATGCAGTGTTGCCCTGCACCGGTAAAACGACTGTATTTGCTTCAGAAACACTACTATTGTTTATATAAATAAGCTGTTGTGTAGCAATGGGGGCAGCTATTCAAATGAGAAAAAGCTCAAGTTACACAGGAGATAGCAGATAAGCTCTGTAGAACATAACATTATCTGTTATCCATTATTTATCCTTTGCCATATAGACGTTTTTCATTTTCTGCCATTGCTACTCATCAGCTTGTTTATCTGAACTATAGTAGTGTTTATGAAGAAAACAGACCAGTTTTACCATTGCAGGGCAACATTATATGATATTTTCATTACTTTAATTTTTGGTGTTACTGTTCCTTTAAAGGGATACTGTCAAAACACATCAGTTAATGCTGCTTCAGCAGAATTTTGAACTGAAATACCTTTCTCAAAAGAGGAAATTTTTTTTTATATTCTATTTTTAAAGGAATTGTTCAGTATAAAAATAAAAACTTTCTAATATAGTTAGTTAGCCAAAAATGTAATGTATAAAGGCTGAAGTGAGTGGATGTCTAACATAATAGCCAGAATCCAACTTCCTGCTTTTCAGCTCTCTTGTTTTCCACTGACTGGTTACCCTGGTTACCAGGCAGTAACCAATGAGTGACTTGAGGGAGGGCCACATGGATCATAACTGTTGCTTTTGAATCTGAGCTGAATGCTGAGGATCAATTGCAAACTCACTGAACAGTTATGTCCCATGTGGCCCCCCTTCAAGTCGCTGACTAATTCGAAGTTTCAGAGCTGAAAAGCAGGAAGTTGGATTCTGGCTATTATATTAGACATCCAGTCACTCCAGCCTTTATAGTTTGCATTTTTCCCTGACTAACTATATTGGAAACTATCTATTTATCCAGTCTTTATTTTTACACTGAACTGTTCCTTTATATCTGACATGGGGCTAGACATATTGTCAGTTCCCCAGCTGGCCCAAGTCACGTGATAAACTTAAGTCACTCTTGTACTGCAAATTGGAATTATATAATCCCCCCCCCCTCCAGCAGCCTAACAACAGAACAATGGGAAGGTAATGAGATAGCAGCTCCCTAACACAACAGCTGCCTGGAAGATACAAGAACAGCACTCAATTGAAAAAAACAGGTCCCACTGTGACACATTCAGTTACATTGAGTAGGAGAAACAACAGCCTGCCAGAGAGCAGTTCCAAGTGCTGGCTCTTTCTGAAAGCTCACGACAAGGCAAAATGACCTGAGATGGTTGCATACACAACAACATTACAACTTAAAAAAATACACTTGCTGGTTCAGGAATTTACTTTTAAATTGTATAGTGAATTATCTGCAGTATAAACTGTGTAATATAGAAATAAAAAATACATCATAAAAATTATGACAGAATCCCTTTAAGTTATAAATATCCAATTATAGATCACTTATCCGGAAAACACCATGTCCTGAGCATTATGGGTCCCATACCTGTACCTCAGTTAATCACAGCTGCTTGCCCTTCAGCCTGTTTGTGAGACACAAATGTGTCTTAAAATCCAGAAAGCCCACAGACCCCAATGCTATGACTGGATCTTTCACAAGTCGCATGAAAAATATTGAACCTTTTGGATAACATGACACCCATACTGGATATAGCTAGGAAATATATATATGTGTTCTTAATGGCCTCATATTATTTTAAAAACTGAACTTTTCTGTATGGTATAGACAGTGATGTGATCTTCTTTTATTTATTTTTTGGTTTTTGAATTTATTTTTTTCAGCACCTCTCCAATTTGGAATTCTAGTAGCTATCTAGTTGCTATGGTCCATTTCACCCTAGCAAACAGGCAGTTGTTGAATGAGGGGCTAGGATAAGAGATCTGAGTATATAATAAGTAATACAGTGTAATAATAATAATAAAATTGTAGACTTGCAGAAGACTTTTTGGCAGCCGGACCAGTGCCCCCATTTAGAAAGCTGGGAAAAAAGCAGAAGGTAAAAACTTAAAAAAAAATAAAAAAAATAAAACATGATGACCAAGTGATGAGAATAGGGCATTCTACTTACCCCTTTAAATTGTGGCCTCTCCCATTTTTCAGTGTGTGAGAGAGTATTTTTGCTTTGTTATGGATGGCAAGACATGAGTTCATTTCTTATGCTTCTGATCTTCCGTGGCCATAAAGTATTCTACATCTGTTCTGTTTTGTACTGTGTGAAATGTGCTCTGCATATTTATTGAATGTTTGTAGGCTTTAATTTCCATTTACTAAGATTAAAGCTGGCAACTTCAGTATGAAATCATTTCAGACTCATTTTCCCAAACAATTTTCCATGAGCTAACTTATTCATTATCATGTTTCAAAAAGTTTCCTTAGTTAAATGAAAAATGTTGGTAAGAACCAAAACTTACAGAAATGCTAAATTGTAGTAGTTTTGTGGATTATTTGTATCTGTCAATGCTAGCAATATTTAATTTTGCTTATATTAGGTGCTCTTCTAACAAATAGCAGATATACAAAGTGGGGGTTATGTCATGCAGTTCACAAGCCTATGTTGAATTGATAGGGACCCAAAAAACTGTAGAGAAAAATGCAAGTTAGACAAATCACAAACGAGAGGTATTTTGTTTTTTGTATGGTGTTCTTCTTACTGGCCTTGCCTTACAGGATCATTGATTATGTTTCAGCACTTCCGTAAGGTTTCTATCACACACATATTGACAGCCAGGCCTTGTAAGTGATATGAATGGTTAGACCAAAATCTGAAAGCTCTAAAACAGTTTAATATAAAGTACTGCCTATTGATGGAATTATCTGCTATATCTCCTACAATTCTATAAAGCTGTCTATGAAGGGTTATAGGTCAGGTGGTTTAGTACTGAATACTCTATTAGACATAAGACATTAGGGCTGATTTGAATAAAGCAGTAGCTCCCGGGTCCCACAGTGGAATGCTTCAAAAGGCACAGCGTACTTGGGCCTAGCAAATCCTGGCTGGAGAGCCTGAGGCAAGATGTCTTAATAAATGAGAAACCAAGACCCTTAGATATAGGGGAGAGTTTTGTGGAAATTGGGTAAAGGGATCCAGTAAATAAGGGCATATAGTTTGCGATAGGATTGCTCCTGTTATAGAATGTTCTAGGTGGATGAGATAGACAGAATAACTAGAATGAACAGTCCTGTGCTACACTGAGGAGGAACAGTGTTAGTTTCCCAGAAGATACCTACAAATACCTGTATAGAGTGCAGATGCCACTGGATACAAGGAATGCTTAATAGTAAGATTAAACTATTGTGAGATATATTGGAGCTTTGAAGCCTGTGTACCAAGTGATGCCCACTTTTTAATGTATTTTGTTCTATAGTAAATCAACTGTTCCTGGTTACGAACCACTGGAATATAATATTTCTTGCGAGAGTGTGTATAGTTCAGTTGGAGACCCAGTTGAGGGTGAGAGTTGAGAGTTACATGTAATTGGAGTACAGTAACCCCCCAGTCTATATCACTACATCTGTGTTATACTTCCATATGTCTATCAAAGCTATACAATACAGCTGATCATACAGAGTGTACAAGTTAATGGGCACAAGAATAATGACAAGTTATATACAGTCTGGAAATCTATGGATTTTTTGCAGTTCTACAGGAACAGGATTTTAGCTGGTGATGATGGGTCTCAAATAGATCACAGGACTGACAGGATTAATAAGATTTTATTGGGGCCTGTTACCCTAAGAAATAACTCAAAATTCTTTTATATTGTGTTAACTTTCCTTACGCAAGATACATTAAATAAATCCACAATTAAAACACACAGCTGATTTGTGAACACTGTTTTGTTCCTATTAATCGCTGCCTGCGTCAAAGTCGACGCGCCGGAAGGGGCGCGTCTTGACGTCATCACGCCGGCGTCCGTTTTTGGCGCCAATTGGGGCCTATTTAAGGAAGCTCTGGACTCTGACTGGTGCCCGATTATAGGTTCACGTTTGCTGTTCCTGGGTGCGCCTACTGATTATTCTTCGGATCCTGTTTGTGTATGACCCTGCTCTGTTCCTGGACTTACGATTCTTCGCTGCCTGCATTTGACCATTGCCTGGATCTCGACTACTCTTTGCTTCCTAATCCTTGTCTGTACCTTATACCTTGGGCTGGTTTTCGGACTGTTGCTTCCTCCTTGGTCCGCTGCTTCACCAGAGCCATCGGCCCTTACAGTTATGGATGAGTTAATAAAAAAGAATCATCATGAAGCTTGATAACCATAAGGTATACAGTATATGGGATTAAATATTATATTGTGCTTAACACTATCTACAGTTTGCACTTGGAAAAAAAGTGATGCATTTTTAAGGTCCATCATATAAACCACAAATTGCCCTTGATAATGACAGCTTTGCCATGACAATATCCTGAAACTGAAAGCAATTTCTCATGGATATTAAAATAGTTGTTCACCTGGAAAAAGTGAAATGCCCTTTGCATAGTACCGTCTTTACCATATCAGCTTTATTTCCACCTAGCCAAGCAAAACAAATCCCAATCAGATCCAATTAGCTTTCTAGTTACTGCCTTTCAGTAGAGTGAAGGCCAAGTGACTATACGTTACATCAAGTGAGTAGTGTATGTTTTCAGAGTTGCACTGTTCCATTTTCTTTTAAATTGGGCTACAAATATCATAAATATCACAAATCGTAGATTGATGAGGAAGAACATGTTATTGTTTATGCTAAAATATAAACAGAATCAATTTTCATGAAATGCTCGTTTAGCAAAACAGCGTCCGGTTACAACTGATTGCTCATACTAAGTGGACACCCTTACCCTACAATATTATTAATATTAGCAATTTACAGGCATGATTAATCACATAAAAACCCTTTACTACACCGTTTACTATTTTATGCAAAATAATCAATGTAATGCTCCATTCTCTGACTAATGATAAATTAGTGCCTTTAAACTGACCAGACCCACATTGCCTTTTCACCATCTTCAACACTCTATTCCTCCCTATAGCCCCAACCTGCCCAATGAATTCATTGCATTTTGCTCATATATGAATATATAAATATGGTGTTGGATTCAGTTTAGTATTGAGAAAAAGATTGAGCCAAATATTAAACCACAGCCAATTAATTTGAGTTTGGCATTAAGCTGAATTAAAAAAACATGGTTTTGGTATAAATACAATAATAATAGTAATATCCAGGAGTAAATGTTGAAAAACGTATTCACTCTAAATGAAAACCTGCTCCTATGAGAGCGCTTGTCCCATCAGTCAATGTTCAGCTGATAAAGAGAATGTTTGTTATGGCTGAGCCAGACATCCTCTCCCATCAATCACAACTAACCGTCAAAATGCAGATGCTGTATTCATATCAGATGAAGATCCTTACTCATAGTTTGACTACTAAGTGCTCCTACACTTGCTCTGTCTAAGTGATTCCTACAAGCTGACTACAAATACATGTGCAATAAAAGAGTATTAAACCAGGCTTCTTTATAATGAGAGATCATTGTTTAGTGTCTTATTCAGTTTTTACGAAAGTCACACTCAATCAGATCCAACTGGGGCACTGGTTGCCTCCAGTAATTAAGGAAACTGCACTCCTAAATACAAATACAATCAATATATTAATTTTATTTAGTGTGTGACTGTCCAGCTTGAGCTTTATAACTTGTGCTGTTACAAAGGTATGGGATCTGTTACCAGAAGGCTCTGAAAATACATTAGGGAGAATGTAATTAAAAATTGCAAGCAATGTTTAAAATGCTGTTTTTGCAAATGTTTAATGTGGCTTGCAATGTAAAATAATTTTCTGGTGCATATTACATTGCTAAGCAAAGGTTAGCATTAACACCGGCATCTTCTCTGTACTGTTGTAATAATGGCATAGCAATCTGAAGGTTCTTCTTAATTTTTAAATATCTTTAGTACAATTAAAGAAGACCTAAACCCTAAGCTTGAATATGGTTAGACATTCTATAATTTATAAATTGAACTTACTGCACCAGCCTAAAGGTTCAGCATGTCATGATCCAGACTTTCACAGCTTTCACAGGAGCTTCTCGTCTAGTATTAGAAGTGTCAGAGACATACACATGCTCCGTGTGCTTTGAGTAGCATTTGAGGACTTAAGCTTAGGGGTCATTGCAAATTATCCAGCAGAAAATGAGGTTTGCATGTCATATAAGCAGATGCCACAGGGCTGATGATTAAATTATGATGCAAATTGCACTGGTTTCAGAGCTGACATTTAATGAGAAACTACATTAATTACTAATCAGCCTTATCTTGTGACATTTCTATTCTATGTGTACTGTATATTGTGAGTGGGTCCCTAAGCTCAGTAAATGACAGCAGCACAGAGCATGTGCATTGAATCAGCAGAAAAGAAGATGGGGAGCTGCTGGGGCATCTATTGGGGAGACACAGATCTTTACTGCTAAAGGGCGGTGGTTGACTTGGGCTGATACAGAAACATGAAGTGCAACATTGACTTTCTTCTTTAGTTAAGACCCCTTTGCTGGAAATCAGATACCTGTATATGATTTACAGTAGTAGCAGTATCATCAAATATTTTACCAGAACAATTTATTACAGTTCGGTTACAGAAGGACACTTTATTCACAATTACAGTTGTTAGAGTAGATAATAGGTGCAAGGGTCATCAAAACCCCCATACAAAGATTAAGGGGGCAAAATTCCCTTTGATAAAGGCTTATTGCTAAAATATTGTGGTGATTCTCATTGGCTAGGATATCCGCTCTGCCTTATGCTTTTTTTGCAACTTTGCTGGGTGCTATTTATTTGAAAAATGTCAGGCACTATGTACAATTATGTAAGCATTGTTTGACTAAACTATCTATACATCTTTTGCAGTAACACTCATGCTTTGCTTATTTAGTGTGCAGAATCAATGTTGTTATAAACTAATGGAAAGAGGCAGCTTCCTGCCTGAATGTAAAATATATTAAATTAGAAACACAATTTGGGTGGATACAGCTAGACACTGATCCCACTCTGGCTCATTCCGAATGCCATCATTTGCATTCTAATAATTTGTTCTAGTCAGTTATAGTTCCCCGTAGTAGCAATTCTGGATATTACTTATAACTTTTCATACACACTATTTTTAAAAAGTTTTAGTATTTTAGATTTTATATTTCATTTATGTTTGCCTGATATCTGACCCTAATGTCACATTTGTTAGAAAACAACGTAACATTCATCCCAAATTTAAAGTGATTCTGACACTAAAAAATGAATTAACATAAGAATATACATTACACGTTACCTATAGGTCATGGTGATCATTGTTTACTGAGAGCTTTGTTTTTGTATATAACTGTTAGTTGGATTTCCTAATTCTGACTCTCTGACACTCTGACTTTGCCAACCCATCTCAGCCTGTTAGTTACAGTTTCTAATGGTAACGGACTCCTGCTGCACAAATATGGCAGCCCCCTCATACAGGAACATGGGGGATCAGACAGGTAATGTAAAACCATCATGCAAATACTTTATGGCAAAGTTAGAAGTAGCTTTCAAAGTCAGTTATTATAATAGATGTAAAAAAAGAGTTTAATTTCAGGTGTCAGTAGCTCTTTAATGCCATTTGATGAAGATTGTCATGAACTTTTTTTTAGATATTTCCTCGAATTTTTCTCTGGAAAAAGGATCACACATTGATTTGTAGAAAGTAATTGTGGATAGACAGTTTGTTTTTATTGTATTAATGTAAATAATGTTCAAATGTCTTGAGGTTTTGATACCAAGTAGGTTTTGTAGTCCAGGGATCTATTTTCTAACCTTTCATGTTGATTAAAGTACCTTGTCAATATTACAAACCAGGGAGCATTCAATTAGTCACAATTCATAGATGGGATCCTCTTTTACAGTCAGCTTCCCAATTTTTTTTATTTTGTAGAAGCACAATTTTAATTAATTTGTTCTCCACACTCATCCATGAGCAAGGCTACAGAAGTACAGACAGACATCTGGCTACTTGATATATTTGATTTATGTAGTTGTAATGTTCTTGTGTTGTTCAGGGACAGTGGCAGAGAAGGAAGACTAAGGGTGGCTTATGCCTCCAACTCCAGAATTCAGAGATGTACAACATGTGGCGCTCTTTTTGAACAAAATGTACCCTCCTTATAGCATTTTGGTGTTGGATACAGGGATTTGTAGCTCAATCAGAGCTGGAAACCTGCATCCTTGAAAAAAATGTGAATTTTCTCTAGCGTTAGAGTGAGCAAATCAAAGCAAAGCTGCGCTAGTGTTCAATTCTGCCTAGCACAACTTAGAGTTCTTGCGCTCAGGCTAATTTGCATATGGTGGGCAATTTATAGTTGAATGGAGCTATTTATGTTACATGGTGTATGTAATACATTACAATAACTAGACATGCCAAGGGAACCTTAATAAAGTCAATAGAGTTGTTTTAACGTCCTACACATAAGCCCACAGTTAAATAATGTGTCATAGGGTAGAAAATGTATGGGAGAAACCAGGTGCCCGAATATTTTTTCATGCCTTTTGCAGCCTAAGACCCTGAAAAGTTTAAAAGATGCCAGCGTTTTTTGGACTTCGAAGATTTTAGAGTAAAATATTATGATGTCAGTAACTGAAGATTGAGGATGTGCATTCCAATGCACTTTGTCAGTTCAGAGCTGGCGAAGGCAAGTCTGGTGCAAAACTTGCATCTTAGTGAATTTGCGGAGTTATGTTCATTCGCCACAGCGAAAATATGCCTGTCGTTAGAATGCGAAGCAACGCTAGCACCTATCTCCTTTGTTATTGAAGTGGAGCCTGAGCTTGTTAGTAAATCGGCGAAGTAATGAAATGACGTCACGCTGGCGAATTTTCGCTAGCATTAATCACTTTGCCCTTTAGTTAAACTGCCCCATAGTTCTTTTGCAGACTATACGTTACATTGAAGCGTAACCATTTTATCTTGGAATGTGTGGAATGGAATGTGTCTGGGTATTAAGCTTTATAAACAATTAGCAGTTTGCAATATGGATACCTCAAACCTCTCAATCTTCAGACTTCGGGGTGCCGCAATCCCCTAATTCCCATTCCTGCTCCAGCTGCTTCTGGAAGTGACGTTCTGATGAGTTTCACTGCAAATCAATGAGATCATTTTAGAGCAAGCAATACAGATCTTTGCAAAGCACTTGGAGAATAGTCTGTCAATGGGCACTCCTTCCGAACAAACTGGTGAAAAAGCACTTTATGAATACAATACACCAATTTTCATGGTCTCACTATATATTATTTTCTATTTCCCTTTCTTTTTTCTACTCCTTCTACAGCCTTGGGGCACTGATAATTATTGGATAATCTAGGTATCATGCTTGCCTTACTGATGATATCCCATGTAGTTACTAATGATAAAATCTGCAATGTAGATTATGTTTTTTGTCTCTATTTTTATTTGTTGTTTTTTAAAGAAATATCTAAAACTAAAGCGAACATATTGTATTTTTTAGGAGTTTAATTTTGAAAAGATGGGTCATTCATTCAGATGCTTTGGGATCTTCCCGCTAATTCTATTTCAATGGCTTGGAACTACATTATCACTGAATCTTGATGACCCCAATGTGTGTAGCCACTGGGAAAGGTAAGATGTCTTTACCCAGTCTTTTGTGCCTGTGCCTCCATTATTATTATGCCTGCCAGTATCTCACCATATCTTGTCTCCAATCATAACCATAATACTTGTGTATACAAAGATATTGGGTAAGAATATTTGCACTCATCTGTATTTTGTGCAACCTCTTTGGTGCATTCAGTTGAAGGTGAGACCTTAGAAAAGGCTGGAGGCATTAGAAAAGACACACATTATTTTCTACTCTCTAATTCTATTCTGTGGTTCACACATGCAGTTATTTTGCTGAATTTTTACTTGAAAGACTCTTCCTAGTTATAGACCCAGACGTCAAGACATACCATGACTTCTCTAGTTGGCTTCCATCTGTTTCCATTTTCCCACGCGTTAATTTGTGTGAAAACGTTTGTAAATAAAAGCATGTGTCTCAATATGGTTCACACATAATTTGCTTTTTCTCATGGCTTTCTAAGTAGTTACGCCTTCATTTCTACTGTTTTACTGCTATTATTAGTGTTCTGAAACCAGTCAATATGACAGGGAACAAGGCATTACAAAATCTTTCTCTACATTTCTTTACAACAAAGAGTCTAAATGGAATGCCATCTTATACTATAGTATTCCATGCATTTTCTTACAATCCCAGTCTATAAACAGTTAAATTACCCTGTATTAAAAGGGGTAGAAGCACACAGGAATAAAAATTCCACAAGTGCTGATGAGGGTCTATCTAGAACATGCAATTCAGTTCTGGTCTCCAACATACAAAGAAGACACTTAAGTGTGTATATTGACAATCAACACTCTACTAAAAAGCCTTGACTTTTATTTTCAATATCTCCCATAGAATCCATTTTAATCAAATAATTCACATTTTAAAAAAATGATTTCCTTTTTCTCTGTAATAATAAAACAGGAGCTTGTACTTGATCCAAACTAATTAATCCTTATTGGTGTCAAAACTATTCTATTGGGTTTATTTAACATTTAAATGATTTTCTGGAAGATATAAGGAATGGAGATACAAATTATGGAAAGTGCCTTTATCTGGAAAATGTCAGGTCCCAAACATTTTGGATAACAGGTCCCATACCTGTATTAGGACATACGGTATGAAAGAAATTGAGGCTGTTTGTATAAGAATTACAACCCACAAGCACTAAGCCAACTCTAGTTATTTCAATGAATTCACATATTTACACTGTGCCATCAGAGTACAAATACCGTACTCACTGACATATTTCTGAGGTGTTTTCATGTTCACTGAAGGTTTGTTTTATTTTTCAGCTATTCTGTTACAGTTCAGGAATCCTATGCACATCCATATGACCAGGTTTATTACACCAGTTGCACAGACATATTGAACTGGTTCAAGTGCACACGGCACAGGTATGTCTTCATTACTAAAATAATCCCAGTTTTACTGCTGGTCTCATGATTATATATATATATATATATATTTATATATATATATATATATATATATATATATATATATATACTGAGCCTCTATATGTTTGTAAGATACATCAAAATATGCTGGCAATATATAAATAAATCTTAATAATATTGAAAGATAGAAACCATGAAATGTAAAATGCAGTAGCTTATTTTAAGGGTAAATTTTACATTTACTACATTAGCAGTGTTGGGATTGTTATACACAGTTGAACAGAAACAATGAAAGACATGCCATGCTTTTAACCAACAGAATAAGTTATCGCACTGCATATAGAAGAGGAGAGAAAACAATGTACAGGCGCAAGTCTCAGTGCTGTCCTGGATTTTATGAAAGTCGGGAGATGTGTATCCGTAAGTAACCTGCTTCTTCCTTACATTATGCAATGTTGTTATTGGACATTTGATTTAATTATGCTTTTTTTACTGAAAACAAAATGTATGCATATTATTGGGTGGGCAAAGTCGTTGCTACCTTTGCACTCCCAAATAAACAATGTATATAAGTGCACTACCACTTTAATGGCTTGGGGGTTATTTATCAGAGGTCAAACTTTAGAGCTATGTGAGCTTTTTAAAACCTTGAATGAACTCTAACAAACTCTCAACTTGAATGGTTTCTAATTTAAGAAAAAACTCAAATTGAATTGAGTTCTGGGTTATGGTAACCACTTGAAAACTTAGTTTTTGGCAAAAAAAAACCCTCGAACTGAAACCCACTGAAATTGTAGTTCTGAACAGCTGGAGGGCCACTGATCATGAAGGCTATACACATCTTCAAATGGACCTCTGCCATTGACACCTACATGACCTCGACAGGTTTTAGATGGTGTATTTTCAGATTTGAGCTATTTCCATGGTAGGGTTGTGTAAATCATGAAAAAAAAATTTTGTGTATTTTTAACCTCAAAAAATAACCTCAAAAACTTGGATTTTTCATGGAAAAACACAACTCAGCCCTTGATACTCCTTAACTCCTTAACTGTCTGTTTTTTGTGCTTTTGCTTGGGCCTCACAGAAAAGGGGGGATATCATTTTGCTCTTCAAGTATTTGCTCCTTCCTATCTCTTCCATTGTGGATTATTGCTGGTGCCTCACAAATATGGGGTGGGGGGGGGAGACCCAATTTTGGGCACCTTAGTCTATAAGGAACAACTAAGATAGCTATTAATTTATGTTACTTTCTTGTATTGCTCAGATGTCCTTATGACACCTGGTTATAAGAAGGAAGTTGGTTTCAGTGATGCCCCCAGTACATATTGTTGTGACGGTGGCTGAAAAGGTCATAAGTGACTGCATTTACTGGCAAATTCATAATTAGATCATGGTCTGTGCAAACCTGCTCTGTAATAATTAAACAGTACCTACTTGATCCCAACTAAACTATAATTAATCCTTATTAGAGACAAAACAATCCTATTTGGTTTATTTAATGTTTAAAATAGTTTTGAGTAGATGTGCTGTATGGAGATCCAAATTACAGTAAGATCCATTATTAGGAAAACCACAGGTCCTAAGTATTCTGGAAAATACATGCCATACCTGTATTTTGGCGTTGTTTTTTTTGTATCTATTTTATAGCACAGTAGTAATTAGCATTGGAATTACTGTGAGTCATGCAGAGAACCCTTGTTAAATGTTATTTAGATTAGGCTTTTTCTTTCATCCATGTGCTCTGGGTGTTTATGTCACTTTGTTTTCCTTTGCGTAGTTGCTCTGGGAAAAACAATGCAATTTTCTATATCATATCAGTCAATTATAGCATTCTTCTGTTTTAGTATAATAGAATGTCGGTTAATCAACTTTACTTCATTTTTAAAGCACAATGTATTAAAGTTCTTTTTTGAATATGATCACAGTCCCTGATAACTCAGACACCAATAATTTTACTTGGAGACAGTCTGGGACTGCATTCTAGTGGTTTGGCATAAAATAATATTTAGATTTTTAAATTGCAATCGTTTTTTTGTGAACCCACTAAAAAGAATTTACCATGCATGGTTATAGAGTTTGGGCATTTTTTGGGAACTTTACTCCTCCGCATAAAACTGCAAAGGCTGCAAGTCCCAGAGGGACCAAATGGTAAAGAGTGATTGGCAAGAGCAGATGTCTGCTGACTGTAATCCAGGGATGTCAGACATGTGGCCATCCAGCTGTTCAGAACTACAATTGCCAGCACATAACAGCTGGCTGAGAATCCTGGGAGCTGTCACTCACAGCAGCTGAAGAGCTATGTTTTTGAGATCTTGGCTATACTCTCTATGCAAAGCTCCACAGAATAGTGGGCCTATTTATGAAGCCTTTTTCTGGTCAAGTTTTTTTAGGGGGAAAACTCAATTTTACAGTATTTCATTAAATAAATGTTCAGTATTACTATATACTGTATCAAAATGTATAACAATTGTTGCCTCCTTAAAGGGATACTGTCATGGTAACTATTAAGTGTTGTTCTTAGATCTACCAGGCAGCTGTTATCTTGTGTTAGGGAGCTGTTATCTGTTTACCTTCCCTGTTGTTAGGATGCTGGAGGGGGTGATATCACTCCAACTTGCAGTACAGCAGTAAAGAATGATTGAAGTTTATCAGAGCACAAGTCACATGACTTGGGGCAGCTGGGAAATTGTGTCAATGAAATATAAAAAAATCTGTCTGCTTTTCAGCTTCTGCCTCCCCCTCAGCGTTTCTCTCCCCTCCCGTCCGCTTCCCCCTTCACGTCTCCCTCCCCTTCCCCCTCAGCATCTCTCTTCCATCCCTGTCCTGCTCCTCTTTTGCTTCCCCCTTCTGCGTGTGTCTCTCCCCGTCTCTGTGCCCCTCCCTTTGTGTGCCAGCGTGCGAGCACATAGGTATAGTTTGCATACGCGAAGTTGTGCATGCGTAACTGACCTTAATGCGGCTGGGCGGCCTGCCACCCCTGAATTTCTCCTGCCCTAGGCCTGTGTGGCCTTGCCAAAAATCCAGCCTGAGGATTAAGGATTCGGCCAGGATTCGGCCTTTTTTAGCAGGATTCGAATTTGTCCGAATCCTTCAGCCTGGCCGAACTGAATCCTAATTTGCATATGCAAATGTTACACAGTATACCAAATAGTACAAGTAGGAAAAAAACAAAGGAGAGAAAAAAAGGGGAGAGGAGAGTCAGAAAGAAAAAGAAAAAAGAATTAGTGTTAGTTTGTCCTTTTTGGAATATTTCCTCTCTTGCAAATTAGGGTTGGGGAGGGAAAATCACATGACTTTTTGTCACAAACAAGGAAGTAAAAATGTTTTCCATTTCCCACTCCTAATTTGCATGTGCAAATTAGAATTCGGTATGGTATTCAGCCGAATCTTTGGATAAGGATTTTAGGGTATTCGGCTGAATCCAAAATAGTTCACTTGGTGCATTCCTACTCCTTAATGCCCTGAAATTCGAAAGGGTATTTTATTGGCTTTTGTGAATATATATTGTTAGCAGCTATCTCCATAGCTTGTGCTGTCCAGCATTTTCTAAGTGGCATATTCCTCACTGACTGCCACATCCTTTTCACTTGCATGGAATACATGTATTAATGGCACACAGTAGCAGTGGTTTTTGGTGTTCCCTGCCACCAAAAAAGTTGAGAAAAAGCAAAACATTATTTAAGTATGACTTTGAAGATTTTCATTCATCCAGGTCATGGTATATCTAATATAAGTAATTCTAAAACAACTGGACTTGCAGAGTAATCACTGAAGATGTTTCACTACTCATCCGAGCAGCTTCTTCAGTTCAACTTTCTTTTGCTTCTGAGTGCTGGGTCATGTGCCCACCCTTTATTGCAATGGGGTGGGGGATTGCACAAAATGCATTATAATGAATTATTTCAAATTTTGGAAAAGATTTCCCTTTCTCTGAAATAAGAAAAAAGTACCTTGTACTTGATCTCAATTAAGATATAATTAATCAGTATTGGAGGCAAAACAATCCTATTGGGTTTAACTAATATTTAAATAATTTTTTAGTAGATTTAAGCTATGGAGATTCAAATTATGATCTTCAGAAAACTCCAGGTTCATTCTGGATAACAGGTCCCATACCAATATAATGTTTGTAGCAAAGAGAAACTAACAAAATATCCAAAACACATCATGCTCCATAGTTACATAGTTAAATTGGGTTGAAAAAAAGTCCATCAAGTTCAACCCCTCCAAATTAAAACCCAGCATATACACACACACACATCTCCACTCTTTCACACAAACCATATATGCCCATAGCTATACTAACTGTAGAGTTTAGTATCAGAATAGCCTTTGATATTGTCTGTCCAAAAAAAATCATCCAAGCCCCTCTTAAAAGCATCAACAGAATCAGCCATCACAATATCACCCGGCAGTGCATTCCACAACCTCACTGTCCTCACTGTGAAGAACCACCTACACTGCTTCAAATGAAAGTCCTTTTCTTCTAGTCTGAAGGGGAGGCCTCTGGTGCAGTGATCCTCTTTATGGGTAAAAAGGTCCCCTGATATTTGTCTATAATGTCCTCTAATGTATTTGTAAAGTGTAATCATGTCCCCTCGCAAGCGCCTTTTTTCCAGAGAAAACAACCCCAACCTGGACAGTCTCCCCTCATAATTTAAGTCTTCCATTCCTCTAACCAGTTTAGTTGCACGTCCCTGCACTCTCTCCAGCTCATTTACATCCCTCCTAAGGACTGGAGTCCAAAACTGCACTGCATACTCCAGATGAGGCCTTACTAGGAATCTATAAAGAGGTATAATTATGTTTTCATCCCTTGAGTTTATGCCCTTTTTTATGCAAGACAGATTCCAGCCGACTAAACCATCGAGACCCTTGACTTGATTAATGGGTGCAGTACATGTTTTTGTGAGTTTGCCTATGGCTGAAGCATATATTATGCTGCAACTTGTGGACATGTCCAAAACCAAGCTACTAGCCAAGTATGGCTTTCGTTTCATTCCAACAGAAAATGATGCAGGTCTTCTGGCAGCCTCTGTTGTATTTTTGAACATTAATTCAGGGTGGTGACTCCAGTTTATGTGATATAATCCTGGGTGGGTAGAGGTGTTTTAAATGCTGTCATAAGTACCAGACATCATGTGTGCCATAACCCTATATATACTTTATTTGCCCTGTTTCTTTTTGCCTGTTCTGAACCTCCCCCCCTCAATATATCACACAGTTAGGTATAATGAATTGGATTGTTTTATCCTCATGGATGGCACAGCATACAGCATTGCTGCCCTGCACTTCTTTATTTGATTCTAACCAGGGCACTGCCTGCATACAGTTTGCATGTTCTACATGGGTTTCCTCCTGCAGTCCAAAAAACATATAAGCAAGTTAACCATTTTTTATTCAAATCAACACTTGTGTGGCTTTGATAGGGTAGCTTCATTGGGACAGAAAATGAATACATGAATACAGTACAGCATACAAACTGAATGCATATCGACAAACCCATTTGAGAAATGCCACCACTGGCACCTAAGGTGAGGCTCATTTCAGACTGCTCCTTTGTTCATATCATCAGACATTGTGTCAGTAAATGACAGGTTCAGGATTAACCCATGAGTGGGAGATGAGACAAATGGCTCTCCATTTAATAAGTTTAGCACAATTTTCAGATCCAGTTTCAGAGTGAATTCTCGGTAAACATCTCTACAATTTGACGCTGGCATTGTTAATATTACTGTACAAGCAGCTGTTCAAACAAAATGCTTCATGGTTTATTAGCTGGCTAAGGGGCCACTAGGGTTTTATAGAAAAGTATTTCTACTGTAGGAAAGAATCTGTAATTAAGATTCACACTTGTGTAGAAAAGGAGTCAATCATTTTACACAAATTGTCCCTGCTACTATGTTTTACATAAGCCTTTTTTTTCTCCCATGTTTTTTAAAGTAGTAAATCAACCAGTTATACATTTAAACATGACATTTTAAAGCTGAGTACAACATATAGAAACCTGTGGCTAATAAGATTTCTATAAAGACAATGCTTATATTATGCAGTGTTTCTTCCATAGAAGTACTATCATACTATTAGATGGCTAGTATGGAAACATTATTTGAAAATATTAATAGATATGCTACATTTGACTTAATGTGCAAAATAATGTATGTTGTACTGACTGAGGGATTAAACATCATCACACACTTTGAAATAAGATATCATTCACAGTATATATACAGATATGATGTGCCGTCTAAGAGTTCTTCTACATAAGCCTGACTGATTGCGGCTGTAAGCTTATTATGGACTTCCTCTGTGTGTTTAATGCTGCTCATGGTGTATAAATGCTTCTCTTTGTAGTGGTTTATGGTTCCAGTTCTTGGCACTTCCAAGTCTGAAAAGCTGCTTGGTGTTAGAGCCTGCTGAGTAATCAGTATTTGGGGTGGGGGTGAAAAATCCTTATGGAAATCCTTCATAGTGGCATCCAGTTGGTGGTATGGATTGGTTTCTGGGGATTGTCTAAGATTATAAAAAAAATCTTTTCTTTTTGCTTGTTTGTTTGAGATATAACCTATCCGATAATACTGAAAGTGCTGACATTTTCACAAGTGAAGAAAGACTCTCAAACACAATGGTCTTTGTGTTTGATTTGTATTTTAATGGTGCCATAGAAGTGTAAAATAACTTTAGTATTAAAGCTTCAGTTGCTATATTACATTGTACAGTGTACAACAGAAGTGGCAACAGAAGCCTGGACAAAGCTCAGTGATTAAAATATATGTTAGTCTAATAAATAAACAGTATATAAAACACAAGAGCCATGAATAGCCTGCAAATTATATCATTATAAAGGTGCTTAGTGATGTCATTGGTTATAACCGGAGCTTAGTGATGTCATTTCTGTCACATGACTCTCTGAAAATTGTGTATTACAATAAATAAAGTACCCCTTGTTGCAAAATATGAGGATTTTAGAAGTAGCCTCAAAATTCCATGACCTGTATAACATCACTATGTCATGTGTTTTAATATGGTCATGGAACTCCTCGGTAACTTATAATATGCTTATATTTTACAAGAGGGGGTACTTTATTCACTGTATAATTCACAATCGGATCTAGGAGACAAAGGCCCACCTGGGAACCTCGTCTGTCTCCAACTCTTAGAGGCTGATTTATTAATGTTCAAGTCTCCCGCTTACTGAAACATGTGTGAGTCCATGAACTCACACATGTTTTCTGGATTCGATTACCCAAGATTTTTCTCATTGTTTTTTTCCCAAGTGGGTTTAAGAAAAAAAATAAAAAGCTTGGCAGGTCACACTTTTTTATTTACATTTTTTAAAAATCCCCATGGGGGGTTCACTAAAGGTTTGGGCATGAAATACTTGATAAAATCTACTCGAATACTAAGTTTTTTTCGGACTTTACTCCTGAATCACTTGATTTTTTCCAGTTATTGCCCAACAACCCAGAATTTTTCAGGTTAAGCACAAAGCAGACCACAATATCTTCAGATTTGGATAGGGACATCTGCCAATGACTTATACATGACCTCAGCAGGTTTGAGATGCTGGCTTTTCAGATTTGGTCTTTTTGCAGCATCGGGGTATAAAAAGTTTTTGCCCTAAAAAGCCCAACCAGTAAAAATTGAGTTTTAGTAATAACCCCCAAATTGTAAATACTTTTGTGCCCTGACAATGGAGGTTTGTTTCAACACCTACTACATGCAGCTTTTCAGCAGGGAGTAAGCACAAGAGAATTGTCAAAATGAGAACCAGGCACACTTCATGGTTTGAATACAAGTTATGTTCCCTTAGTCACTGATTAGATGGGCAATATTTCTTGCTGATCCACACAGTTGTTTGGAAACAGTGAATACAAACAATTTGGCACTTGTGCAGCAATCTTTGGTAACCAATGGCAAGTTAAGTGTTGCTGTTCTTCCTGCGGCTAGCTGAACCGTGCCAATCACTTTTCTGTTGCTGTGGGTTACTGCCCAGGTGCAAATTTGCCCACTTTTAGTAAATGAGATGGCTTTATAGAGTATGCAGTATATACTGAAAGAACTACTGACCCAGACTTCAGGCTTCTGTATCAGTATGCATCTGTTTGGTTCTTCATTCTCTTTTCAAAACCTGCTCTTTATCCACTTTTTGGCTAGAAATAAAGAACAACTGGTAATTTATGAGAAGGACAGTGGGACAATTAATTGTGTGTATATATGAATATATCCCACCATGTAAATAAATATTATGTAGCTTTGAACTTGGTAAATCTTGTGTCTCTGAGTTTTTACCCAGCAGCTGCTGCCTCTTACTGTATCTCATGCAGAACACGCTAATCAGATAAAATCCAGCATTTGATTCCACTGATTAGTATCATAAATGGAAATTTGTTTAACCAACAACACAACACTTTGTTTGTAAACACAACCAAGCTGTTATAGTGTCAAGTGGAAGTGTGGCTAAACCAATAGGACAGCTGTTCCCCACGCAGTTTTATTTACTGCTGTTTCTGATCTCTGTCTCTTACAGCTCACTGTGCTGATAAATGCGTCCATGGTCGTTGCATTGCTCCCAACACCTGTCAGTGTGAGCCGGGGTGGGGAGGACCCAACTGCTCCAGTGGTAAGTCTCCAGCTGTTATTGCCTGTCTCCAAATTGCTCTTTTGTCCCCTCTGTCTGGAAATGAGTTGAACACTGTGTTTGGACTTTGGCAATTCAACTACAGCAAAGAAACTTGTTCCGCAAGTGCTCAACTGCTTGAGAAATCCATGATGTGGAACAAAATGGAGAACTCATTTCTTTTGTGGGCTAAAACAGTATCCTCTAGATACTGTATACCTGCACTGCTATCATCAATGTATACCTGCATACTTAATGTATAACTGCTATCATCAGTGTTTACCTGCTATCATTCAGGCACATAAAGAAAAAATAAAAACAGAAAAACAATACAGGGCTGTGAAATACTGAATCTTTTGCTCACACACTCATTTAAGAATATATTAGGTATAAGAAAGAAATACTGTTGGGTAATATAATAAAAAAGATTAGTTTCCTGTCAAGCGAATATGCATTCTAATATACAGATGAAGCCACTTTGAATTGTGTGTTTGACACAGAATATCTTAACTCATCTATCTCTTTTATCCCACTTAGCACAGAATATTGTGTCACAGCATCCCATCCAATTAAAGTGTTCACCATTGAAAACAATGGAGCTTTGGTATGCTAATGAAAAGGTTAAATGCATTAAATGAGTTAAGATAACTTTAGATAACACAGTTTCTTCAATTAACCCTGAGTCACGACATATTTAACATACAAATGCAAGTGGCTGTATTATACAATTATTTGTTCGCTGGGCAGAGATGGATTAAGACAAAATGGGACCCTATGTTAGTGATTTTGAGCCATATTAGTTCCAATGCCAATATATCGTGTCTCTAGTAACACAGAGAATGAAAATGATGGGGCCAAAAAGGACGACTGTCCTGTGTCCTGCATGACAGCTGTTATTTATAAGAAGGGAGAGAAAAGAAATAGTAGTACCAGAATGCAGTTGTAATGCTCTGTATTAGTGTTGCCCAACCTGTGCTTCTTTTTTATTGTACACCTTTTCTTCTTTTTTGCTCCAACTTTGTCTGCCATTGGTAGAAATAGCTGAAAACTCCCTTATTAGTTATCGTGCATGCTCCAGTTTACAATTTTTTTTGAAAACTAGGGTCACACAGATAACTAAGTGACCCTGATCTTGGCTTGCTCTGCTGAGGAGGTTTTAAGGAAGGAAGTTGCTGTGATGTTTCCTTGGGCAGGTACCTACATTTTTTTAAGCTAGAAATGTGTTTTTGCTCAACCTAAGGCTTCACTGGCAATATTTTAAGTAGCTTTTACACATCTATAGCTTGTGTTACAGAGGGAAATTATATATTATATTATATATCAGTAAATTATTGTTTTAGTTCTTTACTATTTCCTTTACCTCAGCTGAATAATGGAGAATACACCCTTAAAATAAAATCATAATATATTTATTTGTTTCCAAATGGTCGGTGTTTATCCAGCAGTATACAGTACAGATGCAGTCACTTTGGATTGTAAGTTAAATGCGTTGTGACTTAACTCATCTATCCCATTTATCCCACTTAGCACAGAATATTGTGTCACAGCATCCCATCCAATTAAAGAGTTCACCATTGAAAACAATGTGGCTTTGGTATGCTAATGAAAAAGTTAAATGCATTAAATGAGTTAAGATAACTTTAGATAACACAGTTTCTTCAATTAGTCCTGAGTCACAATGCATTTATCTTACAAATCCAAGTGACTGCATCTGTATGTCCCGTATAAAGGACATTTACTTATATACTTATATATATTATATATTGATGGTTAAAATACCCTTTTACATGCTATAGATGCACCAGCCATTTAAATTGTTTTGCAGGGGGGGAAAGCTTGTTGTCCTTACGCTGATGACCTTCAGCATTGTTTTAAGTGTATAGTAAGTATCTACTCTAGGTTCAACATTTCAGCAGGCTCTAGAGCAGGGATCCCCAACCTTTTGAACCCATGAGCAACATTCAGAAGTAAAAGGAGTTGGGGAGCAACACTAGCATGATAAATGTTCTTGGGGTGCCAAATAAGTGCTGTGATTGGCCATTTGGTAGCCCCTATTGTATATGGATTGTCAACCTACATTCAGGCTCTGTTTGGCAGTACACCTGGTTTTTGTACAGTTAAAACTTGCCTCCAAGCCTGGAATTCAAAATTAAGCACCTGCTTTGGGGCAACTGGGAGCAACATCCAAAGGGTTTGAGAGCAACAAGTTGCTCACGAGCTACTGGTTGGGGACCACTGCTCTAGAGGTATCACTATGGACATTCTGCCAGTTATATTGTGACTGGTGCATATAATAAGCTTGTCTTGTGTTACAAGAAGCAGGTCAACTTTGTGTGAAATTCCTAAAAGTGGTATTTTGATACAAGTTTTTGTAAAATTTTCTATAAACCGTAACAACATTAAAAAAAACACTACAAAAATGCATTGTTTTTGATCAGGTGGGGATTATGAGGCCTCATTATAAAACACATCCCTTACTGACATTCATATTGTTTAAATAAATTAATAAAGATTTATTGACCAAACACAATAGGGCAGTCAGTGTAATCTGAGTGGAGCTGCACTGGAATCATCCCTTGAAGCTACTCTATCAGCTCATCCATCAAACAGTATCAGCATCACATATGCTATATATGCTAGAGGGTTGAATAGAAGATGTATTGACTATTCTTTTTTGTTTGTGCTGTTAGGACGCAGGAGTTTGCAGAAATCCTCTATGGATAAATCTTCATAGCCTCTCTAATGTATACTTTTCACCAAGGCATATATATTATTGTTTGTGCTAATGCTTTCATGCAAAAACAGATAGAAGATGAAAAGCATAGAGAAAAGCTACAACTAACATATCTAAATGCCTGCTAGGCAATGACTTCCATGCATTTCTTTATAGACTCGACAAAGTCTATTAAGCATTATATTTTAATATATATAGCATGGCTTAACAGATATACAAACAATATACAGTATTCCCTGCCTCAGTGGAGCTTACAATCTAAGTCCCTATCACATGCACAATGGTACATTTTATAAGGAGCCAATTAACGCCCATCTGCAATCTGTACACCCACTGGCACTGCACGTTGTGTGTTTTAATAAAGCTGCATTGATATTAACAAGCAGTGACTCAATATATTGGTCATCACCGAAAGCGGGTAACACTGATGCCAATTAACTTACCTGTATGTTTTTGGGGTGTGGAAGGAGCCCCTTATAGGCATTGCCAGTACTAAACATTACATCATAGTGCTGGCCATAAACAGTTAGGGGCAGATTTATCAAATTCACATGAATGATTCGAATTCTATTGAATTTTCAAAAAGATTCGAATTCGAATTTTAGAATATTTTTGAAAATTCGATCAAATCGAATCATTCGAATAAAATTCTATTTGAAAATCCAACAGTCGGATAACTTGCCCTTTAAATTTTTATTCGACTGCCTAGTTCGCCAGATTCAACCGACCGAATTGGATTTAGCTATTTTTGATCAAATAAAAACATTCGATCGAATGGTTAAAATAATTCGAATCGTTCGATTGGAGCGATTTTATCTATCGATCGAATTATTTATCGAATACCGGTAAAATCCTTCAAATTCAATATTCAAATTTGAAGGATTTCAATTCGACCGCAATGCGATTGGTCGAATTCGAGGGTAAATTCGAATTCGACCAATAGTAAACCTGCCCCTTAGCATATCTTATTTTTTTATTTCCTGCTTCGATATAGGGAGTACATTTTATGCTGTTCATGTGAATACTGTGTATCTTATTTTCTTCCCTGGCAAAGGCAAACCAGACAAGAAAACCAAACAATGAAAACAAAAACAGCCCTGTCTTACTATAGCAATATGGCACATAGATGTAGAAAAACGTGCTTCTCACCCAGCAGCTATTCTGTTCCAGTGGCAACATGGTGCCTAATGGCTCAACACTGTAACTTTCACATTGAAAAGGCAACAAAAAATAAAGCACCGGCTATGCCGTAGAGATTAGAATTAGAGCACAAGTCTCAGAAGACACATAGCAGAATTATTTATCTTTTATCTACATGGTTTGTTCAAATTTACAGCAATGTTGGATTCAGATACATACAGTATATATATATATATATATATATATATATATATATATATATATATATATATATATATATATAAAAATATATATATATATAATCTCAATACTAACTGGTCTAGCTCCAAGCACCAATCCAGGAACAAATTGGTTGAGCTATTGACATCTGTTAATTTTTGTTGTCAGGCCTTTGGCTATAGAGGGGAACAGACTGCCCAAATAATTAATAATGCCCTCTGGAAATATTTTATTGAGTTTTAAACTAATCTGCCTTGTTCTAATTGGACCACACCTGGAATTCTGTGACTTCTGCCAAAAATTGGTCCAGGAAATGAGCCTACCCACTAAGCTTTTTCTTGGATAAATACCAGTGCCAGGTTGTTCCCCGTAGCAACATTATGAGGCTCCAGGAACAGACAATGAAGCCAGGACAATAATATGCACCCTTGATTTTAATATTCATCCATACATATATATTGCGGAGCAGTTAGAACATGGTAAATGTTTTATAAATACTCGCTAAAGATAATGATTTAATATCATATAATAAAGATATTTTTTAAAGCTAGCAGTACTTGCAAGAGAACAATAAATAATGGTGTGTAGTATACATTTATTGAGTGTAAAAATCACAAAAAAAATATAATACAATACTGTAGTCAAGGTTCTATAGAAGTCAGTAGGACTTTGATGCTCCTATTGGAAATTTTTTTTTTCAAACCATTCGCATTTTTAAAGGTTTTAAAATTTATTTTCAATAATAATTGTCTGAAAAACTCGAATTTAGAGATCTTAAAGGGTTTTGTATTCTTTAGTGCATATTTTACTGTTCATACTTTTTCTATTGGGATTTTTTTAAAAACTGACATGGAATTTGAGGATCTAGAGACGTTTTCTTACCTAATACTGAAAATTCTTGTTTTATTAAACCATTAATTACATTCATGATTTTTAGTCCAAAAAAATGGAATCACAAAAAAAATGCAAACATTGATATATACTGTAACCCTCATGGTAATCATTGTTGTAATCTGACAAATCTGTCCACAGAGGGATTACCAAGGAGATAGAACACCCTCCCCATGCCTATTGCAGAGGAAGAATGATAATTGATTTTTTAATAAATTAACATTTATTTGTATTGCATTGAATTTCTAATAATTTCCGAATGTTCAGCCCCAATAAATAAACTCTAGCAAGAAGACCCATTATTCATTCACTATTTAAAGGAACAGTTCAGTGTAAAAATAGAAATTGGGTAAATGGGCTGTGCAAAATAAAAAAAATATTTCTAATATAGTTAGTTAGCCCAAAATGTAATGTTTAAAGGCTGGAGTGATAGGATGTCTACAATAATAGCCTGAACACTACTTCCTGCTCTTCAGCTCTCTTGGTTTGCACTGATTGGTTACCAGGCAGTAACCAATCAGTGACTTGAGGGGGGCCACATGGATTATAACTGTTGCTTTTGAATCTGAGCTGAATGCTAAGGATCAATTGCAAATTCACTGAACAGTTTTGTACCATGTGGCCCCCCTTCAAGTCGCTGACTCAGAGTTACAGAGCTGAAAAGCAGGGAATTAGATTCTGGCTATTATATTAGGCATCCAGTTACTCCAGCCTTTACAGATTAAATTTTTGGCTAACAAACTATATTAGAAATATTTTTTTTATTTTGCACAGGCTAGCTATTTACCCAGTATTTATTTTCACACTGAACTGTTCCTTTAATAAATATCAGCAGTCAATTTAATTCATGTATTATTTTAACATTTCATAAAATTCTGATAATTCTGTGTTCATAGGAATTTTGGCATGCCAGTGTTACACTTGTTTCAAAAAACTTCCATAAATCCTAAATTCGAAAAAGAAAGTGACCAATCAAAATTTGATTAAACATTAAAAATTTTTAAATTTAGGTGAATAGGATCAACTTGAAATTCGATCGAATTCTATTCAAGTTTCTCACAAAAAAGTTTTATTTTTCAAAAGTCCACCAAATGACTTCAAATTAATTGCAGGATGTCCCCAATATGCTAAGACACCAATATGGCAGGTTTAAGATGATGAATAGTTGAATCTGAATTATTAAAGGGACAGTACATGATATATTTTTTTTTAAATTCTAATCAAATTTGGACTATTCCCTAGTCTTCTTAGCTTAATGGTGTGTGCTAAGAAGCAAGTCACAGAAAATAATATTGTTCCCCATGTACATGCAAAACTGCAAATGCCAACTTGTTCTGTTTTTTCCTGTATTAGCAGACTCTGTATGTGTCTCTGTGTTTCATAGGGTACAAGGCTCCATGCTTTTCTAATTTATTATGTCTAAACATAGAGCAAATGCAAAGCATTCATGGAACCAACTCTTTTATTTAAAATATGTCTAATAAAACCATTGCCACAATAGTATTGTAACTGTTTCCAAGTAGTTCCAAAATGTAATTCTAGCAAACATATAATACCCACCGGGCAGGCTATAGCTACCAATATTTTATTCCTTAGCACTAGTAAAATGTGTGTACATCAGAAAATTGTGCCTCGGGGAAATGGGTGATTATTGACATTAAAAGGACTTGGAGAGCATGCTAAAGGAAAATAATGCAAGATCTTCAAAGAATAAAAAAGCTACATGTATCTATTGTATTTGCTCTTCATGGCTCAAAAAGCTTTAACAAAGTAACAGAATAGTCTAGTTTCTTGAATACAGGCTTTTTCTACTATGCAGGACATTATGCCTGAGTGAACACTTGCCATAGGGTCAGGAAAGCACAAGGAAGAGTAAATGAATCTCAGAGAGAGAGAGACAAAGGTTTCAAAATTAAGATCCCCATTCTTTATTAAAGAACCACATTGCCAAGCAGGAGCTACTTTTATGCCATGTACATGCTTTCCTCATCTGTGTGCATATTATACAGCTAAAAACACTTGTCATGGAGGCAAGGTAATGGCTAAAAACCCTACCCTGAACCCTAATCGGAAGCAAAGGCAAAACAGGTTACCAAGGATTAAAGTATTTTATTTTTAAAACTATTGGTATTTTATAAATAGCTTTAAACCCAATGAAAATTTGTAATTCATGTATTTTGCCTAGATGATTAGAATTATAGTTTCTTTCATGGGGAGGCCAATTTATTAAAGGTTAAATTTTAGTGGCATTAGAGATTTTTGAAACTACGAATAAAACCAAGAATGTCATGAAATGTATTAAAAATACTAATACAAAAATTATGAAATAAAAAAAACCCTGAACCAGAGGCGTGTTTTGGGGCCCAGTGATACCTAGTGACGCAGTTACCCTGAACTTTGTGCTAAAAAATACAAATAGCTCTAAAACCTCTAAAAAAATTAGTTTTTCTAGAGATACTAGAGATAAACCCCTGAAAACCTCTAAAAGTCTCATGGCTAAAAAAAAGTCCAATAGGAGCAGTGCAGCCCGTTTTCTTTTATGGGGCCTCGACTTCTTTTACTTGGCAGTTTTATGTTACAGTTTTTTGTGGTTTTTACACTTACAGGACCATTTATTAAAGGTCACATTTTAATGGTGTTAAGAGTTTTTTTGAAACCACGAATAAACTAATTTTCATGAATGTCAGTCAATTATCTAAAGATCCAAATTGAAAAAGCTTGAACGGGCAAAAGTCTTGGAGATGCTGCGAGAACCATTTTTTTGACTTGTCATGCAATAACTGCAACTTTTACGTCAGTATCAAAAACATCCAAAACCTTAAAAACCCCAAATCAAAGAATGATCTTCCAGTTGTTAAAGGGACATCTGCCATTGACTTCTACATGATTTTGACAGGTTTTAGCTGGAGTATTTTCTGATTCAGAATTGTCACAATCTTGAGTCATAATAAATCCTGGAAAAGTTCTGCTTTTTTTGCACTATTTTTTGGATGTTTTTGGCAATAAAATTGCCATATTGGTCCCATAATAAATCTCACATTTTTAGAGAAATTAAAAAAAGCATACATTTTAGAGAAAAAAATACAATTAATGAAAAAAGTAAATACAAATTTTACTAAATCAGCCCCTTAGTGAGTATGTTATCATTCATTTTAATCTACAGTGTTGGAAAATTGTAACTAAGCTTCTATTAAATTGCCCTTTAATAATGTAGCCACATGGAATTAGACTAGACTCCATCTATTACCCAGCTCTGGTTACGCTATAACTTCCAGCCTGAGGGCAAATTACACCTTCTGCTGTGCTTTTGTTTTGGTACCTGCAATGTGTGTTGGGATTTCTCATACTTCTACTAAGTCAGTTTTGGCATTCATTTAATTTCAGTATCTTTAGTGCCAAATGGATAGCATGGTT
Organism: Xenopus borealis; assembly: GCA_024363595.1. Classification (NCBI taxonomy): domain Eukaryota; kingdom Metazoa; phylum Chordata; class Amphibia; order Anura; family Pipidae; genus Xenopus; species Xenopus borealis. The sequence goes on along the minus strand of CM044431.1, from coordinate 184,411,740 downwards.
ACATATCATTTCATTTTAAGTGTGGGTGTAAATGTGGCATATAAAATAAGAATCTGTAATGTAAGTGCAGCGTCTGTCATTGCTAGAGAGTTAAAGGATGAACAATGATCATCTTGAGGGAAAAGTAAGTCTCCAAATAGATAAAGTAGATAAACATAAAGTGGCTTTTAGCTTTGAAATAATGTTAAAAGTGAAAGTGATAAAGGGGCAATGTAATTTAAAGTGCCACCTTGAACTTACTGAACAGACCCTCTATTCCCAAATAAGATTAAATTGCATCCCATCTGACAGTGTGTAACCCAAATAAAGGTTTGAATTCAGTTGGGAAGCAGCTGTTGTTATTGCAACCTTTTAAAACTTATCATACAAAAATGCAATCTAACTTCTGTCTATTTAAAAGTCAATGGATAATGTGACTATATAAAAGATGCACAGAATCCAGGATTCAGTTAGGAATTCGGACAGGATTTGGGCTTTTTCAACAGGCTTTGGATTTGGCCAAATCTACGTGCCTGGCCAAACCAAATAGGAATCCTTAAAATAACATTACTTTTTTCTTTTTTTAAGCAATGTGCAGAGCTTACTGTTTTCTTTTTACCTTTCCAGATCAGGGCCTTAACTAGGGGTAGACAGAAGAGTCACTTGATTCAGATTCAGTTCAGATATTCGGCCAAACCAGTGTATCCCTAATAGATAAGAGACATAAGTTGCTGAGTTCTGACAACTCTTCTATCTATTGTAATCGACAGAGAATAGATTTAGTATATATATATATATATATATATATAAATATATAAATAGAAGAGGGGAGATAAAAGTGGAGACTGAATGTTTACCTACCTATGTTTTTAAGGAGAAGGAAAGCTTCCAAGCAGTTTATTGCCAATAGATTAGTCACAATAGTGCAGGCTAGAACACTATATTTATTCTGCAGAATGCTTTACCATACCTGAGTAAACAGCTCTAGAACAGAAGTGCCCACACTTTACTAATGGAAGGTTTATTTTTAGTGATGTTGTTACATTATGATCTACATCCATAAAAGCATTGTTAGTATCTGTCCCATGGAAAATATAGCTGCCATATTGGCTTGGTATGACATCACTTCCTGCCTGAGTCTCTCCCTGATCACTCATAGTTCTGGGCTCAGATTACAGCAGGGAGGGGAAGAGGGCTGGGGAAACAGGAGGAGGAGAGAGGAGCAAACTGAACATATTCAAGCCCTAGCCCTGGAGGTTTAAGCTGGAAACAGGAAGTCTGGTACAGAAGCCCATGTGTACTCAATACATGGAAAGAAACAAAGTGTTTCTTTTGACAGAGGACTCAGAGCATTACTTTGAGGGTTTACTGGTGTATTTATATAGACCTTTCTGATAAAGCTTACTTAATTTTAGCCTTGAAATATAAAGGCAATATAGGGTTAATTCCACTAAAGAAGAGATACTGGCTGTGGTTTTGTGCTAAAGTGCTGGGGTCCCTGGTTGGATTACTATTTGCAAAAACTTTGTTCCCACACATCAGAACACACATGCAGATTAACCAGATAGGAAATAATTGTAATATAATGGCAGAAGCAAAACACAGTAAGGTTTGTTTATATACACGCATGTGGTGTGCTAAATGGACTAAAACCTGTGCATGTTTTGATGCACAGCTTTGTACACATAAGCATTAAATTAATTACAAAAACAAATACAGCTATGGGACCTATCCGGAATCCTCGGGACCTAGGGTTTTCCGGATATTGGGTCTATCTGTAATTTGGATCTTCACACCTTAATACTACTAGAAAATCGTTTAAACATTAAATAAGCCCAATAGACTGATTTCGCTTCCAATAAGGATTCATTATTTCTTCGTTTGGATCAAGTACAAGCTACTGTTTTATTATTATAGAGAAAAAGGAAATCGTTTTTAAAAATTTGGATTATGTGATTATAATGAAGTGTATGGGAGATGGCCTTTTTGTAATTCCGAACTTTCTGGATAACGGGTTTCTGGATAACGGATCCCATACCTGTAGAAATATACAGATTTACTAATGGCCAAATTTTCAAAGTAAAAAAAACTTCAAAATTTGATCATCGAAGTTTCTTTAAAGGGCTTTTTCAAATGAAAATGGACCTACAGTATTTTGATCGAATAGGTCTATTTTCGGTCGAATAAAAATCGTTCGATTCGAACGATTTTGTGCAAAATCCTTCGAATTCCTAGGACTTAGAAAATGTTTCAGGAGGTGGTTCACCATAGACTAAAATGCTAATTCGGCAGCTCTATGGTGGTGAAGTGTTGAAGTCGAAGGATTTTAAAGGGCCAGTACTTTTTTCTATTCAAATCGAATTTCAGCCTGTTTGATATTCGAAGTAGCCCAAAATTACTTCAAAATTCGAATTTTTTAAATTCAAATTTTATTCAAACATTCACTTCGACCCTTAGTATATGTGCCCCTATGTGTCATGTTTTAAGAGACACAATAGGAAAGGGGTCCCTGGTCCACTTATATTTAAAAGTAGGCCAAACAGTGTTATAACCAAAAGGGCATGTTTTTGGTAAAATCAACCTTGGCAGCTAATCACACGCTAATCATAATTAGGCACTGGAAAGCAATCCTTGGGCATGTTTTCCATGAAAGGCACAATCATCGTTCTTGCCAGAGCCCTAAATAAGGTTGAGGTTTATTTCTACATTTCTGACATTCTTGTAATTGTGGTTCTTTTTTGCAACTGTAACTGTCAGAAGTTATTCAGCTAAACGTGGCTGTATCCCATGGAGCAAGAAAAGGGACTAGAGATTTAGGAAGTATAAAGAATTAATGCCAGTAAAGAACCACACCCACGCTGGCAGCTCCCCATCTCAATTGCACAGCCATGAGTGAATCATCTCCTGCCCACGGTCGGGTGGTTTGGATAATTTATTTGGAACAGCTGAAGCAGCTATCCTGTCTGGCGGTCAGTTTCAATTCCTCAGACTAGGCTGCTCAGAAAGATATTTCCTGCGTCTTACAGTCTGTCACCGGGATTTTGCTCTAAGTCAAATGCTTACTTCAGGAGACTGTAAAATAAAGTAATAAGAAGGTGTAAAGCACTGATTTACCCAAGTCCCAGAGGAATGTGTAAGTGCAGCAGGATTCCAACGGCACACAAGTGCAGTCACTAGACTAGGAATTCTGTGCTGCACAAAGCTGATTTAGCATGAAGATTATATTAACTCCTCTGTCTAGTCGATATCATAATGATCCCCTTTGCTAGTAGGAAGACTTCTTTCTGGATGTCTACCAAATACTTGTTATGAGGATAACCCCTAAACAATTAATCTGAAATGAATGAATTACAATAAACCCTAATTTGTTGCTTCTATTAAAACAGTACATGGTATTAACCAAATACCTTAACAGTCCACTGCACCTCCTGAGCTGAATGGGGAAGAGCAGCAATATGGCCACTTTGCTAGAGATAATAGTCCTCTGAACACAGGGATTACGTTAAGAAGTCTTAGAAAGGCCACCCAAGCAACAACCATTCTAACAACAGAATACTTCAAAAAGCCAACACGTATGTGTGATAATCACAGTTGATTCAATGACAACAGCTTATTTAGAATTTAGAATATCTTCCAAAATAAATGGAAAATAAAATACATTGATTATAAATTCGCCTATATTATTTTACAAATCCTTTTCTGAAGTGGTTTTCTCCCTGTTATCAAATCAACAAGTATCACCTTGTTATGTGCAACTTGCCATAGAATCTACAGCAGTAGCACAAAAGTACAGCTATAGGATTTGTTATTTGGAAACCCATTATCCAGAAAGCTCAGCCTTATGGGAAGGCCATCACCCATAGATTACATTTTAATCAAATAGTTAATTTTTTTGAAAAATGATTTCCTTTTTGCTCTGTTATAGTGATGGGTGAATCTCCCCAGATTCGCTTCGCCAAAAAATTTAGCGAATTTCCAGAGAAATTCGTGAATTGGCGAAAAATTAGCGAAACGAGTCGACTCGTTTTTTTGGCGAATTTTCACCAGGCGAAATTTCGCTGGCGTTTCACGAATTTATTCACCAGCTGAGAATCGCGGGAATTCGCCCCTGGCGAATAAATTCGCCCATCATTACTCTGTAATAATAAAACCGTACCTTGCATTGGATCCCAACTAAGATATAATTTAAATGATCTTTTAGTAGACAAGTTATGGAGAGCCAAATTCAGAAAAGACCCCTTATCTGGAAAACCCCAGGTCCAAAGCATTCTGGATAACAGATCTCATACTTGTTAAGTTATGGAGATCTAAATTACAAAATGACCCCTTATCTGAAAAACCCCAGGTCCAAAGCATTCTGGATAACAGATCCCATACCTGTACTGTTGATTTAAAGTTTATGATTTAATTTTAAAATTTATTTTAAGAGGCGTAAACATTGTGCATGAGCTTCTAACAGGACGTAAGTAAAGGGCTGTGTTGGGCCCACAGAACTGTATTTGCACTTTTACATTGGATTCAGCCAAAAGTACAAAGCACAGATTACACTGCATAAATAAGGCCCTCAGTGGGGATTTTGTTTCCAGTTTTAAAGGGTTGAGGTTACCTTCTACTTTCGTGTGACCCTAGTCTAGCAGTTAGGCAGGTTAAAAGGTTGAACTTGATGGACTTGTGTCTTTTTCAACCTAACTTACTATATAGTACCCTTATTGCTACAAGGATGTTCCATTTAAAATATATTGCTGCTGCCCCATCCATAAGCAATAACCCCTTTGTCCATTTGCAAAGGAAAATGCTACCAGCCCTATCCTTTCAATTATTTCTACATTCCACATATAACCATTTGTTTCTACATTTTACATTTAACCAGTGCTTGCAATGTTCCAGTACGTGTTCATGGTTTTCAACAGAAATTTGGAACAGAGCCTGATGTATGATGTGTCTCTTCTAATCGATTATAATATTTTCCTCATTTGGGTAATGTATTTTGCCTGGATGAGAAACTCTGGAATTAGCACCAGAATACTTATGATGTGTGCCTGGGCAAAAGTATTCTTTAATCTGAAAAAAAAAATAAGGAAAAAAAGGAAGAAAAAGAAACATTTCCATGCTACTATTGCTACAAGCAAGTATTAGTTTACTAGTTGTGTATAAAAACACATTCACTTTTTCCACTGCACTCCAATGCCAGGTGGCAAGTCCTTTTTCCAAATCACGTGTAAGCAAATGAATAGCTTCGGAATGCCATATAATGTGTGGCTGACATCATTCACCGCAAATGAGGTGCTAAATAAAGTATGATATTCTAGTACAATGGAAAAATAAAGTTCATGTTTAATGATGTACAGAAGAGCATTGGGCCCTTGGCAGATGTCCCCTTTTCCCCATGATTCTTCAGTGGTGTTCACCTTTAATAATTCCAAGTATAACGAGAAAAGTACCTGGAGAGCACAACCAATCTTAATCCGTCAAAATATGTTTATTGCAAGAATGTCTTGCACTACATGTTTCGGTCCCCAGGTTCATCTGAGGAAGGCTATTGGGTTGAACAATGAACATGTATTGGTCATACTCTCCGGGTACTTTTCTCTTTGTACTTGGAATAACTTGCAACATATACGGGGGTTACTACCTTTTCAGAAGCACCATTACAGATTTGAGATGAAAAGGACAAAACTTCAGTTCCTCTCATTTGTGGTCAAAAGTTTTTCAGTTCAGTTTCAGTTTTTCAGTGCAAGTCTGTTAGTGCCAGTGTCTGTCATTGAAATTGTATTTCCCATGCTTTGCTATGGGAAGTGTTCACAGTCTGACAATTTTGTATTTTATCAAAGCAGTTTTATTGTTAGAGCCAGTGTCAGACAGAGGAGCCCGAGGCCCCCCGGGGGTTCCTATTTCAGCAAAGCACCCTTCAGCCCCCCACTGCAAATCCCCCTTAGCTTTTGATCAAATCATTTTTCAGAGTACATTCAGTAGAGTATCTAGAGTTTAGAGTCCATTCAGTAGAGTATCTAGAGTTTAAAGTTCATTCAGTAGAGTATCTAGAGTTTAGAGTCCATTCAGTGGAGTACCTAGAGTTTAGAGTCCATTCAGTAGAGTACCTAGAGTTTAGAGTCCATTCAGTAGAGTATCTAGAGTTTAGAGTCTATTCAGTAGAGTATCTAGAGTTTAGAGTCCATTCAGTAGAGTACCTAGAGTTTAGAGTCCATTCAGTAGAGTATCTAGAGTTTAGAGTCCATTCAGTAGAGTATCTAGAGTTTAGAGCCCATTCAGTAGAGTATCTAGAGTTTAGAGTCCATTCAGTAGAATATCTAGAGTTTAGAGTCCATTCAGTAGAGTATCTAGAGTTTAGAGTCCATTCAGTAGAGTATCTAGAGTTTAGAGTCCATTCAGTAGAGTATCTAGAGTTTAGAGTCCATTCAGTAGAGTATCTAGAGTTTAGAGTCCATTCAGTAAGTATCCACCATAAAGTTTTTATGGATCTTTTTAGCTAGGCACCAAAAAAAAAACTGCCATTAACTAATGATGTACTTGCACCTATATTCACAATTCAGTGTGTAATACCTATACTGACACCAGTGCAACTTGGTCTTGGGTCTCATCTATGAAACAGGCTTATGCATTGAGTCCAAAATTTGCATGCCCACTACGCATGCATTCCTACTACGGAATGGTGGATACGAAGGTTCTATTGTGGGTAAAGAACAAGGCAAATTGCACCAATTATTTTTGCACAAGGTTTCTAAATGAGCCCTATAATTTCTTTAATGTCTTATTTGTTTGATGCTGGCAGCCAGATCTTTTCAGTGATGGGAAAGAACGGCACAAACCAAACCATTACTTAACTAAACAAAAAGCAGCTGTCTTGTGAACCGTCTGCTGGTCATTTAAATAAAGATACTGCATGTACTTGCACACATCAGAGTGCTAGTGACATGAGAACGTTTGTGTTGTCTTTTAATATATCACATATAAAAGTTATATAATTGTACCTGAAATGCATGATTTCCATAAAGTAACATGCAATGGGGCTTATTTTCTGCAATGATGATCTGTGGCTACGTTGCAAATCAGAAAACAAGCAGAAATACAGCATTTTAATCACATTGTATTGTATTGTGTATTGTATTGTGTATAGTGTCGCACCCTGATTTACAGTAAAGCATTTAAGCATGCACTTTACATGCACTTTATTTTATATGCATACACTTTATATGCTTACAGTATATAAAGCTGATGCCATTAATGCATTTTTGTTGACTTGATGCTCATTAGAAGCTTACTCAGGTTTCCATTTATCAACAGCATGTGACGTTGACCATTGGGGGCCACATTGCAGCAGCCGTTGTCAGTGTAAAAATGGGGCTTTGTGCAACCCTATTACTGGAGCCTGCCACTGTGCTTCTGGCTATAAGGGCTGGCGATGTGAGGAACGCTGTGACCAGGGGACTTATGGGAATGATTGCCAACAAAAGTGCCAGTGCCAAAATGGAGCAACCTGTGATCATGTAACTGGTGAATGCCGATGTCCTCCTGGTTACACTGGGGCTTTGTAAGTACCTGAAAATTCAATCAAAGGAACAGTAACACCAAAAAATTTAAGTGTTTTCAATATTGCCTACTGTTGCCCTGCACTTGTAAAACTGATGTGTTAGCTTGAGAAACACTACTATAGTTTATATAAACAAGCTGCTGTGTACCAATGGCAGAAACTGAAAAAATGGTACAGGTTAAATGGTGGATAACGGATTCTACCATTATGTTCTACAGAGCTGTGTAACTTGAGACTTTTATCCTTTTAATGGCTGCCCCCATTGCTACACAGCAGCTTATTTATACAAGCAATAGTAGTGTTTCTGAAGCAAACACATCAGTTTTACCAGTGCAGGGCAACACATTACTTTTAAAACACTTTTTATGTTAATGTTCCTGTAACAAATGCATTGCTGACAGTAAAATTAACAACTTTAGTTATAGAATGTGGGCCAATGGTCAGATCAAACTGAGCTGGAAGTAAAGTTTCCCATCTTTTCAGGACAATAACTACCTGTACTTGTAATCTCTAACTTTTGCTTGGGGCCTAGTTATCCAAAACACAGGAATAAACAAGTACACTCAAATATGCTCAGTAGAATACTGTCAGAAATATACTTTCATTGTTTCAGAGCCCTTTAATATCCTAAGCAAACCCCATACTAGCTATTATGACTGTAATGCTCTGCTATAAAATGTAATAACAAGTTTGCATGTTTTTACCAGGTCTAGTAACCCATGGCAACTAACCAGACGTTTCATATGCTACTTATTGATCTCTATGAATTTTTAGATCTTGTATAAGCTTTATAACACACTTTTGGGGTAATGTCATAAAAGATTCAAAGATTACTAAGGGCCTAGATACTCATAGAAGCCAGTCAGCAGATAACATTCAATGGTCACCTGTTTGAAAGCCAAGTTGCTAAAAATATTTCCTCTGGTTGCTTTAGCTTTGATCAACTGAATTTATAAATATTGCAAGCTTGAGATCTAAATAAACTGTTGTGCATGTTATAGCATGTCATATTAGCTTGACATTTCTTGTGTTTCCAGTTGTGAGGACCTTTGTCCTCCTGGCAAGCATGGCTCCCAGTGTGAAGAAAGATGCCCATGCCAGAATGGGGGTGTGTGCCATCATGTAACTGGAGAATGTTCCTGTCCTGCCGGCTGGATGGTAAGTCACATGGTCTAATTAAGTTCGTTTTTTGCCTAACTTGGCATCTGCAAGGTGATCAATAAAAAATAATTAACTTATTTAGTCAATAACCCTTTTTCAGTCATGCTGAATGACCTTTTGTAAGCTAATTAATTAGGTGACACAATATAACAGAGTGCTTTCCTAATCCCTACATTCCCTCCAGGGCTTGCACTATATTTACCATTTGGGCTGGTCAAGGGAAATTTCCATTCACAAAGTACTAATTTCTAAATTGTAGAGGTTTCCATCATAATTGTTCAGATTTTATTTCAGTGCAAGTTGTTTTTAATGCTGAGCTTCATGTGACTGCATTTTCATTGTTATTGCCCATAGACTCTTTAAATAAGGAAACATCCAGCACATCCCTAATTTTCAGGGTGAAGGGGATGTTGGTTGACATCAGAAGGGAAGGAGAGAACCGCAGATGAATCAGATCATCATCTGAAACACTTTTCAGATAAATCCAAAGAATTGGCTTATCAGTCTATCAGTGCTGGGGGATGTGCAATAAGTTTGAGCAATTCATTCCCTAATAAAGCACATTTTATTTTAAAATACTGATAAAAGGAGAAAGCGAGTTATATTGTGCTATACATACAATTCTAATCAATTAGTGGTGCTCTCTTTAAACTTTCTGCTATTCTCCACTTCTTTTGCGGTGTGCCAGGCAGTTTAACCTGCATGTTGGGCAGCACTGGGTTGGCAAGCTTACAGTGTACTTTGGCTGCGGGCAAAATGCCTCATAACTTATCAGGTCAAGTGCTAATTATAATTAGATGCAGTCACAGTTCTCAGCTTTCGACATATACTGTTAATTCAATTTAGGGCACAGTCTGTGGCCAGCCATGCCCTGAGGGCCGCTATGGGAGAAACTGTACGCGGGAGTGCCAATGCCACAATGGAGGAACATGTGACACTACTACAGGGAAATGTTACTGCAGTCCCGGATACAATGGAGAGCGGTGAGGAAAATCCCATCTGTGCCTTTTTGTGTGATGTACTGAGCTGGGGCCAGGGTCACTTTGAGAGATATATATATATATATATATATATATATATATATATATATATAGTACTCTGCAGTACTCTGATTAGATAAATAGATAATTAGACAACGGCATAACTAACAGTAGTTTGGAACAGCTAAAGCTATTACATTTCTTTATGCAAAGATAATAAAACTGTAACATGTAAGTGTTTAACAGCTATTCCGGTTATTCAAAGAGAAACAATATAACACAAATCCAAGGAAATCTCAGTACTGAGTGTAAAACCCCATTTCGCCAATGATGGGATCACATAGGGGAGCCTGTCAAGAATAGTCAGCATGTGGTCAGCATCCACGGCAAAATGTGGCCTTAGGATTATGGGAAGGTGACTGTTTTGGTCTATACATGTTACATCCTGCTGATTTGATCAAGAGAAGCCAAATTCAAAAAAATTCTAATTGATAGATTCGTCTTTTATAATGGGCATCATCTTGCAATATTGTTCTGTGTTATCTTTCCAATGACATCTGAAACGATTGGCTTGTTACAACTAGAATATTATCAGCTGTATTTGTATATTTGTTGGAAGAAAAGAAATGAACCTGCCACTTGCTGCCTGTACCTGAATAGGAAATGTGTGGCAGCAGTGGTAATGGTGACTTAAAGGAGAACTAAAGTTTCTGTACCAGCCCAAGGCAACAACAGCCCTTTAGCAGTACAGGGTAGTTTTGAGCATGCTTTTTCCTGAATGCTAAAATATTTCACAGCTGTGTTTGTCTTTCGGCTTTTCGCGAATTCACATTTTGAATAAATCTTTGCAAATGACTCGCAAACAAGACGGTTCTTTGCGTGAGTACAGGCACTTTGCGAGGTTGTTGTGCGTGAAAATAGCATTGGCAGTAACTTAAATTCGCAATTTGCGAACTGTTTTGCGAATATTTTCTCTGCCACCAAAGTTGTGGTGTAATTCAAATGCATAAATATTCACAATTTGTGATTTTTGCCATATTTAAAAAGCTCTTATAGACATTCGCAATGTGAAAAACAAATTTGCAGATCTGTTTGCACACTCTTATTCAGTTTTATAAATTTAACCAGGCGCAGGGCAAATATATTCACTTTGCGAACCAATCTGCCCTGAGCAAAGTTTATAAATGAGCCCCTGTGTCTCCAAAGATGCCCGAGTAGCTCCCCATCTTCTTTTCTGCTGAGTCACTGATTCACATGCTCTGTGCTGCTGTCACTTACTGAGCTTAGGGACCCACTCACAATATACAGTACATATAGAATAGAAATGTCACAATTTAAGGAGGATTAGTAATCAATACAGATAATTACTACATGGCAGCACAGAAACCAGTGCAACTAGCATTATAATGTAATAATCAGCCCTGTAGCATCAGCTTATATTACAGGCCAACCTCATTTGCTTGATAATTAGGGACGACCCCTAAGCTTAGCTTCTCAACAGCTGTTCAGAGCCCACTGAGCATGTGAGTGTCGCAGACACTTTCCAAGATGGTGACCCCCTGTGACAAGTTAGAAGTCCTGGATCATTGCTGCTATTGACAAACTGAAACTTTAGGCTGGTGCAATACGTTCAGTACTTACAGTAAAATACAGCATTTTAAGATATATTTATTTTTTCAGGGTGTAGTTCTCTTTTAAAATGCTCACTAGAACTATTTTGTGCTACCGATACCAGTACTTTTATCCATTTAAATATGGAATCACACCAGTAAGTAGAGTGCTGGCTCAATGGCAGCTATAAACTACAGGTGTCCTGTAGGGTGCAACATTGACCTCAGTAGGCATAATAGGTGCAGGATAAAAACAAGCAGCAATCATTTAGCATATGACATTTTAGCATGTGCCTAGCCTTCATTAATAAACAGCCCCTCTCTGAAATATGTCTCATTGTTTCCAGGTGCCAGGAAGAGTGTCCTGTCGGCTCATATGGGGTCAATTGTGCCCAAACATGTCAGTGTTTAAATGGTGGCAAATGTTACCACATCAGTGGTGCATGTCTCTGTGAACCTGGTTATACAGGGGAGCGATGTGAGACAAGACTGTGCTCAGACGGGACTTATGGGATGAAATGTGACAAGACGTGCCCCTGCCATTTCCAGTATACACAGAGGTGAGAGATGAATGATCTATATTGCTGCACTGTATGTATGTATGTTGCATGATTGACAAGAGATTACCACCACTGAAACTTGATGAATTCCGTCCTCATTTATTAAACCTGGCTTTAATTAAACTTTATGTTGTGGTATGATATAAACATTCTCACATTCACCCCTGCATACCGTAGATTCACTGCAGATTTTAAGAAAGACTGAAATGAATTGGGAATATTGTAACAAAACTGTCAGCAATGTGATGTATGGTATTGTAGAGTACCGGAGCAATTGATTTCAGTTCCTATCGGTTGGGGGGCTGCACCCTCCTACCATTTTTTATTGATGCATTTTGTCCCACACAGATATAAAAAAATATAATACAGGTATTGGATTCCTTATCTGGAAACCAGTTATCCAGAAAGCTTAGAATCACAGAATGGCCATCTCTCATAGACTCCATTCTAATGAAATAATCCAAATTTTTAAAAAAAAATTTTCTTTGTAATAATAAAACAGTAGCTTATCCTTGATCGCAACTAAGATATAATGAATCCTTATTGGAAGCAAAACCAGCCGAGTGGGTTTATTTAATGTCTACATGATTTTCTAAGGTATGAAGATCCAAATTATGGAAAGATCTGTTATCCGGCAAACCCCAGGTCCCGAGCATTCTGTATAATAGGTCCCATACTTGTACAGTGAAACCTCTACTTTACATGACCTTTTTTTAAGTTTTCCTGGATTTTACATAATTTTTTGCGATGCCACAAATTTTTAATGCATTTCAGTTAGTGCTTACCCTTGATTTTACAAAATGTTTTCTGTTATTGCTTTAGGTTGTGCATGTGACTGTCAGAGAGGTAGTGTACATGCCCCCATAGTGTAACATTAATGCTGCAATGCTTAACCCTTGCTATGGGATCCTTTAGCCAGAAACCCATTATCCAGAAAGCTCCAAATTATGGGAAGGCCATCTCCCATAGGGGTAAATTCACTAAAGCACGAAGTGTCTAACACTAATTCGCAAGCGTGTTGTCAATTCGCAAATTCACTAACACCGACTTTGGTGAAATATCACTAGCTAAGTAGATAGACTAGCGCAACTTTGCACCCTAACTCCAGGCGAAGTTGCACACTGACGAAGGATTGTAATTAGGCATATTCACTAAGATGACCATTTTACTGAACGTTATCACTTACGCTAGACGTTACTTCGCCAGGTCAGACCTGGCGAAGTTTAATACAATAGATAGGAGTTTGAAAAAAAAAATGGAAATTTTTTATGTCCCAAAAAAACGCTGGCGTGTTTTACCTTTTGTAGGGTGATAGTCTGAAAAAGAGCAAAATTTTTTTGGGGGGGTTACCCTCCTTCCCCCCTACATTTTCTAACATATGGCAACTCAACTATACAGGGGGCACATGTAGGGCAATAGGACAACTTTATTTTATTTATTAAAGGTTTCCTGGGCTTGTGTAGTGGAATGTAGTGGCTGTAACATATAATTCCATTACACTTTGAAATTCGCGACGTATGCAAATTAGGCATCGCTAGCGTAAATGCGCTTTGTCTGGCGAAGAAGCACTAGCGCAACTACTCTACCGTTCACCGACCTGAGCGTAACTTCGCACTTTAGTGAATTTGCGTAGCGCTGGCGAAAATTCGCCTAGCGAAGAGCGGCGAATGTTAGCAAAGGCAACGCTAGCGCATTTTCGCCGCTTAGTGAATTTGCCCCATAGACTATATTTTATCCAAATTCTTAAAAATGATTTTCCTTTTGTAATAATAAAACTGTATCTTGTACTTGAAGATAATTCATCCTTATTATAAATGATGAAGATCCAAATTGCGGAAAGATCTGTTATCTGGAAAACCCCAGGTCATGATCAATCTGGATAACAGGTCCCATACCTGTAGTAAATACTGTATTCCACAGTAAAAAATTTTCCTGTGCTTATATACTTTGAGTACATGAAGAATTAGTAGCTTTAACACATTTAATCCTCAGATGAGAAAACCATCACAGTTATTGACTTTAGCTGCAGTGATAAATCATTTGCAAGGCCAATAGTTAATGCTCTGCTGGCTAATTTCACTGTTAACTGACTGACCACTTATTCCAGAATCCTACCCTCAAGCATTTCTGGAAGTGGGCAAGGCTGTGTGTTTCCACATTGTGCCTGACTAGTGAGAGAGAAAAGGCCTACTAGTTCTGTATAATAGAGGATCATTTCTTATCATGCTGACCATTCCAACATATTCCTGGAGTTGATTACTCATGTTGATTGAGAACTCCACCTATAATTCTGTCATTTATAAACACTTGGATATGTCAATTGCTGAATGTAAAAGTGTGTACATAAATTATGCACACATCAGGGGGTAAATTTATCAAAGAGTGAAGTTCCGCCACTAGAGGGAAATTCTGTCGCTCTCCATTCATTTCTATGGGATTTCGAAAGGCCTATTTATTAATTAAAAAATATTTAAATATCCCATAGAAATAAATGGAGAGCGGCGGAATTTCCCTCTAGTGGCGGAACTCCACTCTTAACTTCACTCTTTGCTAAATATACCCCCCAGGTGAGATCAGGAGCAAGTTAAATACATTTAATAACAGAAAGCACATTTATTTAACCCATTGGCAGCACAGTAATTATACACATAAATTATAGTTCAAGACATCCATGTATAGCTCATGTGACTTTTCTCAAAAGGCATTCAGGTATTTACCTTAGATTGTAAGATCTTTTGCACAGGGCATTCCTCACCTTTTGTACTGGTACTGGTCATTATGTATGTAACTCTGTATGTTCTATGCAGGATCGGACTGCTGTCCCCCCTCAGGCCCCCCTACTGTGATGCGCCACTCGCATGTATGAACGGCTGGCATGTGCAGACGGCGCTGTGTGGGGCCAAAATGTTTTTTTTTTATGTAGAATCCGAATATCAGGAGAGGGGGTCTGGCCCAGCAAGGGCCAATGAGGGTCAGGCCCACCAGGTTTTTTTCCGATGACCCGCCGGGCCAGTGCAACCCTTGTTCCATGTGTGTAACTCGTGATATATCAGAATAAACACATTTATTTTACAGTGCTGCCCAATATGTTGGTAGTCTAAAAATACATGTAAATAATAATAATACCTTTTTTTTTATCTATCCCCCCTCCATTTTCACTTGATAATCAAGCATTATCTCATGAGTTATTAAAAGGTTTATGTTCTTTCAGGCAGTTACTGTAAAATTGCCTCCTATCCTCCCTTAGCTCTGGTAAAATAGAAAAATAGCAATTCAGCCTTGGGATTTCCCCATAAATATCATGACATACTGTATATAGACTTGGTATCTACAGAGCACAATCTACATGCCAGCGCTTGCAAGCCTAAATCCCTAGCAGTTGCCTTGTGGAAGCAGCAGATATTTGAAGAGGTGGATTCTGTATGAAAGAAAAACTATTTCCACAAATACCATTGTCCGAATGTGAGAATACCAGTGTCCATACAGCATATCTGTATGGGCCATAATCAGGCAAATCTTTGGGAGGGTGGCTACATCCCATTACAAATTTAGAGCACAATTAATTTTCAATATACTTTATATATGAGTATACAGGTGACAAATAGGGATTACAAAAGATTCAGATCTCTAAGTAGAAGGCTTAGCTGGCAACTCAGAGGCAACTGATTTGTAAATGTACTGATAGTCAGGCTTGTGGGATTGTTAGCAAAGCAAGGGAGGCGTTTTGTAGTTTGCAGACCAAGAGATATACAGGAGTCAATAATGACGTTGATGTTAAATGCCTACTAGTGGTTATGGAACCTGTCATCCAGAATTCTTGCGAGCTGGGGTTTTACGGATAACGAATTGTTCTGTAATTTGGATCTGCATACATATGGGTGTTAATTACTAAACCTCAATTGTTTTCTGGTAGACATTTTTTAGACAATCCAGTTGAGGTCATGTAGTAATCAATGGCAGATTTTTACAATTTGAAGATATCATGATCTGCGCTAGATTTCCCCCCCCAAAAAAAAGAACAATTTATGCGGCAAATCCGAAAAATTTGTAAAATTTCAGTTTTTGCTCAAGCTTTTTTCCGACCCAATGTTTCGAGTTATTTTATTGATGAATACATTAAATCTAGGGGTGCTCCGAATCCAAGATTTGATTTCGGCCTTTTTCAGCAGGATTCAGATTCGGCCGACTCCTTCTGCCTGGCCGATCCGAATCCAAATCCTAATTTGCATATACAGGGAGGGAAATCACGTGACTTATTGGCACAAAACAAGGAAGTAAAAAATGTTTTCCCCTTCCCACTCCTAATTTGCATATGCAGGTTCGGATTCAGTTCGTTATTCGGCCAAATCTTTCAGGAAGGATTCAGGGGTTCGGCCGAATCCAAAATAGTGGATTCGGTGCATCCCTATTAAAATCATGGATGGAAGTTTGGTTGAGCTTGGTTTCCTAAATAGATGAGATAAATATGAGTTTTAGTAAATAACCCCCTAAGTCAACTTAAAATTAATTTTCACATTAAATAAACCCAATAGGATTGTTTTGTTTGTAAGGGCTCTTACACATGAGCGTCTGGAGCTGTGCTCCCCTGCGTTCCGGTTTTATGCATTCAGCCGCAGGGGAGCGCAGGAGCAGAAGCTTTCAAATTTCTTCAATGGGGCTATACTCACACAGGTGGATGTAGGCGCTGAACGCAGGAAAAATGCAGCATGTTGTGTCTCAACCTGCATTCGGCACCTTACATGCACCAGTGTGAGTACAGCCCCATTGAAAAAAATTGCTCCAGCGCTCCCCTGCAGCTGAACACATCAAAATGGAACGCAGGGGAGCGCAGCTTCAGATGCTCGTGTGTAGGAGTCCTAATGAGGGTTAATTACATCTTAGTTCGGGTTCATGTACAAGGAAATGTTTTATTATTACAGAGAAAAAGAAATTTTAGAAATCTGAATTATTTGATTAAAATTAAGTCTATGGGGGTTATTTATTAAGTGCTGGCACTCAATAGCAGTTCAGAAGGGGTGATCCCCTATGTGTTTACTATGTCATGACATAATAAACATGTAGGGGATCACCCCTTCTGAACTGCTATTGAGTGCCAGCACTTTGTATCGAAGCACTGTCATACATTGGGGATCGCCGTATCTCCGAAGGACTGGGCACCTAGCGTTAAACCACGAGGAGGGCCAGGGAGTGCAAGCGAGAATCGTGTTCTAGGTTATTTATTAAGCCCTGAATTCCGAAAATCAAAAAAATTCATGTTTTTTTTTTTTAAATCACAAATTTTTCTGGATTTATTAAACCCCGAGGATGAAAAACTTTTAATATTAAAATCCGGCATCTCAAACCTGCAGAGGTTGCATGTAAGTCACTTGCAGAAGTCCCATTGATTTCTTGATGTGCGCTGGATTTTGTGCAATTTCATGATATTTCAGGGGAAAAAATCCAAAAAAATTGTGGGCTTTGGAAAACAAATCTGAAAAAATGATGGACATAATACAGATAGAGTCACTTGGATTTGTAAGTTAAATGCGTCGTGACTCAGCATTAATTGAAGAAACTGTGTTATCTAAAGTTATCTTAACTCATTTAATGCATTTAACCTTTTCATTAGCATACCAAAGCACCATTGTTTTCAATGGTGAACTCTTTAATTGGATGGGATGCTGTGACACAATATTCTGTGATAAGTGGGATAAATGAGATAAATGAGTTAAGTCGCGACGCATTAAACTCACCATCCAAAGTGACTGCATCTGTATATAAACCTAAAAATCCTGAACAGATTTTAACCCCCAATGAATGTCTATCCATAATTTGGAGCTTTCTGGATAACGGATTTTAAACCTATAGTATGAAAACCAACTGTCTATAATCATTCAGGCAGTTCCAGTTCCCGTGGTATACCTCCCATACAGAATGTTAATTCCAAGGACGCCTAGAGGAGATTTTACTGCTGTGTCTGACAGAATATACTCATAAAACAGCCTTCCCATTGACAGGACATTTGATTTGGTTCTTAAAACCTGCCTTGTAGTGTAAAGGGAGGATTCTGCCAGGGAAAGTGGGACAAAGTACCCTATTGTGTTGGCCTCCTTAGCATGTTTCTTTTAGCACAGCTGACCATGTCAGTTTGTTATGTAGCAGCAGCTGTCCTGATTGCAGATTCAATGGGGCTGCTGTTTCAGGTAGGGACAGATGGTCTCATAACCAGGTATGGGATGTAGGCTCCTGGCCTTTATTGCAAAGGTCAGTACATTAACACAAGTAATGTTCCTTCCCATTTGTCTAACAGAAGGTTAAATCATTAGCTGGCATAGGGATGTTCCCTCTATCTGCCTCCCAGTTAGCGTTATCTTTTGTACTCAGCTCGGCCCGTACTATCAACATGCCATGACAACATAGTGACTTTTTAAAAATGTGTTTTAAAAGATGTTAAAATTAAACTTCAAAATAATTTTTTTATACCAGTTAAAGCGTTTCTGCTACTGATTTCTGACTGATTTTGATTACTTCTTGTTATCTGCCTTAACATGACTGTTCATCGGGCATCAAAGTGTTAACTGTAAGTGGTAGAACCCTCCAGGACTAGGTCTAAATTTTATATTGATATATTTTATACATTTATTTTTCTTTAATAATACTTTAATAAAAACAGTACCTGGAACCGGATCCCAATTAAGATATAATTTATCCTTATGGGAGGCAGAACAATCCTATTGGGTTTATTTAATATTTGAATGATTTTTAACAGATGTAAAGTACGGAGATCCAAAGTAAGAAAAGACCCTGTACTGGAAACCCCCTGGTACACAGCATTATGGATAACAGGTGCCACACCTGTATAATAGTTTTGATTTTTAACAGTGTCTGAAGTCTTCCTTTGATAGCCCTTTGCACTAATATTATCCAGAAATCTCCGAATTACGGAATGGCCATCTCCCATAGACTAAATTTATAAAATAAAATAATAATAAAATAATCCAAATTTTAAAAATGCTTTCCTCTTTCTCTGTAATAATAATAGAATAGTACATTGAACTTGATCCAAACTAAGATATAATTAATCCTTACTGGAAGCAAAACAAGCCTTTTGGGTTTATGTAATGTTTACATGATTTTACAGTAGAATTAAGGTATGAAGATCCAAATGATGGAAACATCTTTTGTTTGGAAAACCCCAGGTCCTCTGTATTCTGGATAACAGGTCCCATACCTGTAGTAATTCATTGCAAACACATGAGGGCATTTGCTGAATAAAGGCATCTCTGATCTCTAATATTAGTAGTCATGTTATAGTGCCACTGGCAGTTTGGTAGTGAATAAACTGTCAGATTTTGGCTGCAGACTGCCATTGGCCATGAATGCAATCTATTGCTGATGGGTGGGCTTAGCCCTCTCCACATCCTGATAAAGAAATATAAGAATTAAGGAGCACAGTGATTACAAGCAAGGGAAGAGTTTTAGAATTTGCCTTTTCTGTTGCCACAAAGCTTCCCCTGCATGAATTACTGCATAATGTTATATGCATGTCATTCAACATATGATATTTTTTTCTGCATAATAGTGTCTAAGGCTTATTTAACTCAAACAACCAAAGCCACTGAAAGTCTGTTTATAATAGTAATGATTCCAAAGCAGACTAGCACCTCCTTTTCAGTGTAAAACAATGTAAGCCAAGCGGTGCTTTACTATAAGTATTGCCACTGATATCATATTTACACTTTGAATCATTTGCTCTTTTGTCTCTTTCATCCTCATTCATTTCAGCTGTCACCCTATGTCTGGAGAATGTGCCTGTAAGCCTGGAAGGTCTGGTCTCTACTGCAACGAGACTTGCTCTCTGGGCTACTATGGAGAGTCCTGTCAGCAGATCTGCAGCTGCCAGAATGGGGCAGACTGTGATAGCGTGACGGGAAAATGCATCTGTGCTCCGGGCTTTACGGTAAATAAGGACTTAAGCTCTTCAGTTTCCTCCTCTTGTGTTCTGTGCTACAGCAGGAAAGTTTGTATTTTAAGAGCTTGTATAATGTTAAACAGGAACAGATTACTATGTGAAAAAAGGAGGCTTGTTATCTTACAGGCCTGGCTTACATTAGTGCCGTTATATAAAAGGTTATATAAAGTAAAGGTGGCCATAAATGGAGAGATCCGCTCGATGTTGCCTTGAGGTGGGCGATATCGGGGTGATCCGATAGTGGGCCCTAGGGCCTAACGATCGAATCACATTAGAAGAGATACGGGCGGTTAGGTTGCGGGACTGAATCAACGAACAGATGCAGCTACAATCAGATGGGAGTTTTAGTCCCGCCCGATCGACATCTGGCTGATTTACGGACAGCTATCGATCAGTAAAGCCTGTCAGAGGACCCCATACATGGGCCAATAAGCTGCCAGCCTGGTCTGTCGGCAGCTTTTATTGGTTGGCCCGTGTATGGCCACCTTTATAATTCCTCACCTATTGTCACATCTTTTAGTCTGATATGTAGACAATAAAACACAGAATATACAAAATATAAAAGGCAAGCAAATGGTATAATCAGCATTGAAGCATATAGCAAATCTTTCCAGCCATTTCAGAGGGAAGCGCTAGTGTCACCAGCAACCTAGAAAAGATTGTAGAAAGTAAGACCTTATTTCCACTTAAAGGAAATCTATACCCCCACATGAATACTTGAGCAACAGAATCTTACCAAACTGGAATATATATTTAAGTAAATCTTGACTTTCTATAACTCCTCTTTAGGGATGGGCAAATTTGACCTATTTCGGTTCGCCGCAAATTTTGAAATTTGGCGACGCGCCAAAAAATTTTTTTGACACGCCATTGAAGCCATTCAAGTTTATGAGCATCATTTCCGTGGCGAAACAAGGCAAAAAATTCACCTATCCCTACGATCATCTTCCTATTCAGGCCCTCTCCTATTCATATTAAAGTCTCTTATTCCAATCAATGCATGGTTGCTAGGCTAATTTAAGCATCCCCATACATCTCCAAAGAAAAATATCATATAAATACTTTTAAGTTTTTATAATTTTCAAAACAACATAACATACATAACCAATACTATTAATGATTAAAAAGGTTTAACCCTTCCAAAAGCCTCTAGAAGTAAATACAGCTAATCAGTAGAGATTATAAGGACAATTTCTTCCTTCTACCTGGATCAGTTGGCAACTATTGTCTCTATCTAAACTTTATTTTCAGGATGTGGACTGTTCAACAGCTTGTCCCCCTGGTACCTATGGAGCTAACTGTTCTTCTGTGTGCAACTGTAAGAATAATGCAGTTTGCTCACCAGTGGATGGATCTTGTACATGTAAAGCAGGTATGGTACATACATTTTTTAGTCTTCAGCCTCAGTATCTTCCTTTCCTTACATTAATGCTGGCAAAGCATGCCTAGATTTGGGAAAACGAGTTGGATAAATATCTTGACATGTATGCAACCTTAAGGGGCCAACTTTTAACATAAAATCCTGCAATCCTCTTGTATCACGTTTAGTCTGACAGAACAGAATATTTTATTTGCCAGTGCAGTTAAATGACAGATGGCAAATTAAAAGGCGCTTTCTCTTTCTCACTTTCTGTCAGACCAGGTCCAGCCTTAATACCTGGAACATGCCATTAGAACATCCCTGTGAATGGACGAAGCACATAATATCTGAAAATTCAGTCCAAGTGCCAGTCACTTGGAGTTTACAACCATTTGCAAACAAACGAAATGATAATTGTGCCAATCATATATACTATATACTAACATAGGTCAGGAACATCACATATGCTATTTTGGTTCAATACATCTAGTAACCATAGTTATTTATGTTATTGTAAACATTCATAGGGTGGCATGGGGTAGATTGTTCCATCAACTGCCCTAGAGGATCTTGGGGTCTTGGATGCAACCTTACCTGTCAGTGCCTGAATGGAGGGGCCTGTAACGCGCTGGATGGAACGTGCACCTGTGCTCCAGGCTGGAGAGGGCTCAAATGTGAGCTGCCATGTCAGGTAAAGATGGACATTTATTACAGTGTTTTGCCTAATAAAAGACAAACAAAATATTCATTACAATTTTTCTGTGTTTTTTTTAAGTTATTTGTATATACCAGTAATCCTCAAACTTGGCCCTCCAGCTGTTAAGGAACTACAAGTCCCACAATGCAATGAAGGAGTCTGACAGCCACAGTCAGGCAAATGCATTGTGGGACTTGTAGTTCCTTAACAGCTGGAGGGCCAAGTTTGAGGATCACTGGTATATACTGTATAATTCTACTGAAAGCAGTGTTTGATCTGACCGCCTGTATGTCCTCCATTGTGATCCCTAGGGCCCACGATAGAATCAGCTCAATATCGCCCACCTCAAGTTGGGTATATCGGGGAGAGATCCACTCGTTTGGCAGCATCGCCAAACAAGCAGATCTCCCCGTGTATGACCACCTTTAAGCTGGCCATATCAAAGAACCGCTCGTTTGGCGACATCACCGAATGAGTGGATCTTTCCCCGATATGCCACTAACTGACAGGGATATATCGAGGTAATCCAAATGTTCAGCCCTATGGCCGAACGATCGGATTAAGAGAAGCGCAATGGACTTCTGATGGGTCAGTCGGAAGAAAATCTGACCTTCCCGATCAATATCTTGTCCAGATATCGGTTGGGAAGACCCACTGGAGGCCCCCCATACACGGGGAGATAAGCTGTCATTTTGGTCTAAACGACCGATATCGGCAGCTTTATGTGCCCAAGTATGGCCAGCTTAAGTCTCACTGCTTAAAGGGCAACTCACCTTCATTAGTAAAACTGTAATAAAACATAACAACTATAGAAATGTGTTCAAACTTTCATTATCTGCCACATTTTGTAAAATGGGCATGGTAATTAGGGGGGTAATTAGGGGGTGTAGCAGCAAAAATGGCCGTCATCAAAAAAGATTTGCAGTGCTCAGCTCAGCAATTTTTTTATCCCTATTTCAATTTCCCTAATGTTGGGAGGTATGCAATGTCAGTAAATTAGTCACCATGTACACGTGGTCCCATAGTAATCAGTGTTTCACAATGTTTTCACTATGCTATACATTCTATCCCCATAGTTGAGGAATTATTGCTATAAATGCATAAAGTAATACACACTTGATAACCTCTTGAATTTTGAAAAATTGTACAAAAAGATAAATAACACTGGTCAGTAAATCGTGAGGCCACTTAACATCAATGATATCTAGGAGACATACCCATTCATATATCTGATGCAAGATATTTGTTTTTTGTCCCTGTTAAGGATGGCACTTATGGAATGAATTGCATTGAACGCTGCGACTGTAGCCATGCAGATGGCTGTCATCCTGCTACTGGATTTTGTCGCTGTCTGGCAGGGTGGGCAGGTGAGCATTACAAACTGTAGAATGTGAAAGTGTGACTGGCAGTTGAACATTCACTTTGTGTATTAATATAATTAGAATGTATTTATAAAACACCAACAATATCCGCAGCGCTGTACAATAAACGAGTGTACAGGTATGGGATCCGTTATCCAGAAAACTTCAAATTACAGAATGGCTTTCTTTAAAAAAAATGATTACCCTTTTCTCTGTGATAATAAAACAGTACCTTGTACTTGATCCAAACTAAGATATAAATAATGCTTATTAGAAGTTGGGTTTATTTTATGTTTACTTAATTCAAATTTGACTATTCGCTACCTAAAACCTGCCGAATTTGTGTTTTAGCCTATGTGGGATCGCCTACAATTTCGAGTCGTTTGATGGTCCTTTGAAAAAAAAACAAAAAACTTTTTATTCAAAAAAATGTTGTTTTGGTGAAAAATTCTAAACAAATTTTATTAAAATTTGCAGGTCAATCCTATTTAATCAAATTTAAAAAAATTTAATTTTTAAAAAAAATTTCGATCCATAATTTTCTTTCGAATTTCAAGTTTATGGGAAATTCGACCATCTAAGGGCATTTTCAATCGAAAATGAACTGAATAGTTCATTTGATTCAAACGATTTTGGGAAAAACATGAAAGGTTCCAGGAGGTCCCCCATAGGCTAAATAGGCCAAAGTTTGACTCACGTTGAAAAAAATAAAATTTCAAAGTACTGTCTCTTTAAAATCGTTCGAATTTGACACTTTGCCACCTTAAAGCTACCGAATTGCCATTTTAGCCTATGGGGGACCTCCTAGAGCCTGTCCTGAATTTTTTTCTATGTGCTAAGAATTCAAAAGGATTTTATTGAAAATCATTCAAATTGATTTCAATTCAATAGAAAAGGGACCTTTTTGATCCATTTTTGATCGAAAATGCCTTTAAAAAAATTAGATGGTTGAAGTTTTTTAACTTTGAAATTCGACCATTAGTAAACCTAAGGGTCAAATTTTGAATTTAAAAAAACTCGAAATTCAACCATCGAATCTAATAGGTCCGTTATCAAATTAAAATAGTTGGAATCGTTCAAATGCATCGTTCGATTGGAACAATTTTCACCAAAATCCTTAAAATTTCCAAAACTTTGAAAAAATCTCTGTAAAGGTTCTAGGAGGTCCCCCATAGGCTAAAATAGCAATTCACCAGCTTTAAGGTTGTGAAGTGTCGAATTCGAATTTTTTTTAAAGAGGCAGCACTTTGAAATTAGAATTTTCAATTTTTTCAATTTGAATCAAATTTTTGCCTATTTGATAGTTGAAGTAGCAAAAAATTACTTCAAAATTTGAATTTTCACTTTGGCCTTTAGTAAATGTGCCACTTAAGAGATGAAACTACCATTAACCCTTTAACTGCCAAGCACGTATTCTATACGTGCTGGCAGTTAAAGGCTCAG
>CM044431.1:184317461-184386989 GCA_024363595.1 Xenopus borealis | reverse complement strand
ATACAAAACCCTTTCATTTGCTGGTGGAACTGGCCCTTTAATGACATGAGGATTTCTTCTGAGCTGTTTAGCTGAGTTTTATCATGAGCCTTCAGTAATTGCCTAGCAACTTGTGCAGCTCATAAAGAGCTCTTTGTCCTTAAAACCGGGCAAAAACATTCCTTCACAAATCTCCTTATCGACATCAGAACAGACCAAAATCAGCCTGGAATCTTTTCCTTCTGAAGGGCTTCAATGTGAACAAGGAACTCAGGAGAGCTCATCAAAACATCCACCTAGTGCGTGCGAGTTGCATGGATCATTATTTTGTATTTGTGGGAAATAATCAGGGTACACAAACATGGGAAAGTTTTGGCAAGCTTCTGTAATGTACAAAAGTTGAAGTTCTGTCAACTTTGGTTTTTGTGTTGTTCATACAAAGAAACAAATGATCCATTCAGCAGTCAGGCAGCTTTGATTGTTAA
Organism: Xenopus borealis; assembly: GCA_024363595.1. Lineage (NCBI taxonomy): Eukaryota > Metazoa > Chordata > Amphibia > Anura > Pipidae > Xenopus > Xenopus borealis. The sequence continues at coordinate 184,386,525 of CM044431.1, read as the reverse complement.
TGCAGAACAGACACAATACAATGTGGAAGCTTGCTGTTATTCCCTGGGTATTCTGTTAGGTAAATGGGTAACTGTTAGTAGCAGAATATATTACTCCTCATCCAGAACTCAATTTCACTCCTCTATTGTGAACATAGGTTTAATGAAACAAATACTTAAGACTTTCAGTAAAAATAATAGCCATATTACCTGCTTTTCGAATCTAGTTTGTTACAATTGTAATAGTAATCAGCTCAGCTGAAATTGCAATAAAACCCCATACCAAGCAGCCTTTAGAAATAAGCAGCTACAGTATACAGGCCTTGACACAGGTACTAATGTATTCCTCTATTTTATTCTAATGTTAATGGCATCTGTTTAAAGGGCAACTAAAGTCTAAAATAGAATAATGTTTGAAATGCTGTATTTTGTATACTCATTATAAACATGAACTTACTGCACCAGAAGCCTAATTAAACAAATAATTTATGCTTTCAAAGTTGGCACAGGGAGCTGTCATCTTGTAACTTTGTAAAACATCCAAGACCAAGACTACGTACATGCTCAGTGTGATCTGGGCTTCAGTTGGGAGGTTAAGTTTAGGGATTGTCATAAATGATCAAAACAGCACAAGTCAAATAATATCTGCCATAGAAGCCAATACAGCAAGACGGATTAATAATCAGAATATAGAGACTGCACTGGGGCTGTGGATACAAATCTACACAGTCGCCAGCTGCTCTACAGAGAAACAAACAAACCTGCTTGAGTTTTGGGAAGTAAGGTGGGGGTTCCCATTTGAACGTATGATCGTTTCCCTGCAGAGCAGTTAGAGATGGTCTAATGTTTCCTATCTGCAGCTGTAAGACCATGTAAAACGAAGGGAGAATTTCACTGCATACAATCAGGTTTATTACAAAAACGGTAGCCATTTTTTTAATTAAAGTATATTTGAGATTTCTTTTTCATTAAAGAAAGTAAAAATGGTATTTCATTTATTTAACATCCCCTTTAACAGGAATGCACTGTGACAGCGTGTGTCCTGGAGGACATTGGGGACCAAACTGTTCTCTAGCTTGCAACTGTAAAAATGGCGCCTCGTGCTCTCCAGATGATGGCATCTGTGAATGTGCTCCTGGATATCGAGGAACAACATGTCAGAGAAGTAAGCCCACTTAGTATACCCAAATAAATCCCTTGGATTACAGTTGATTTTTCTATATGTTAAGTGTTGTCTTTAAATCAAACCTGATCATAAAGTAAATATTTAATCATTTAGGAAAGTTGTTATGAGAAATATTTCTCTGAAGTGCAAGACCCTGTGAGTTGTGCCCTTTGAGTTTTGACATACAGGGTCTCACAGAGCCCCTATTACTAATGTAGTTTAACAGTTGTGAAAGGCAAAGTTCTCCCAGGCAGGTGCTGTGACTGTGGCTTATTGAATCGGGTGCAATTTACAGTTGATTAGTGTTTTCTGTGCTTGCATTTTTCTGCTGGCAGAGAAAACACCACAAGTGACATAGGCCTAAAGCATTTTACAAATGCCTGAAAATAATTAGATTTTTTTTTCCAGTAGGAATCACCCTCACCTCCACAGACACGATCAGCCAGGGCATTTGTTGTAGCTGTGATAATCCCAGGCCAAGTTTAATTCAAGGGGAAGCAAAATGTCAAGATAGTGTCAAGATAGTATTTAAGGGAAAAAAAACTGCCTAGGATTCTGTTAGCATTAAATGAAGGAAGAAGTAGGCCCAAAAAGAGCAGGTCAGCTCTTGGTGGAAATATTTCATCATAATACTGCACAGATAAGCGGTTTCACAGAACTAACATTTATGCAATTACTTAATAGGCATGAGGGCAACATGAAAAATAGACCTGAAACTAGTAGAGAAGAAACCTGTATAGTGTTCATTGGCAGTGGTTAGAGATATCCATAGAATCATATTAAAATAAAATGTTTATAACATTAAAAATGATGCACATGTATAGCTTAAGCATACTGGGTATCGTGATAAAACTTACAATAATTCAGAGATTTTTCTGCAGTATTTGCCTTACCTTTTTATTCAATTACATTGCTCTTGCAGTTTGTTCTCCAGGGTTTTACGGGCATCGGTGCAGTCAAGCTTGTCCTCAGTGTGTCCATAGCAATGGTCCTTGCCATCATGTAACTGGCCAGTGTGACTGTTTAGCAGGCTTCATGGGGTCTCTCTGCAATGAAGGTAAGAATGGCTGAAATAATGAGTGGAAGAATGTAACTTTATAAAAGTTTGATGCTCTTTCCATTATATTGAATATGTTTATACATACAGTATATATATATATATCAATGCATTTATGTAAAGCAACCATTCCGTAATGCAAATTTTCTTTTCTTGATTAGTTTGTCCCAGTGGCCGATATGGGAAGAATTGCGCTGGAGTTTGCACGTGTACTAACAATGGCACATGCAACCCAATAGATGGAACTTGTCAGTGCTACCCTGGCTGGATAGGGAATGACTGCTCCCAGCGTAAGTTTCACTCTGCTGGTCTCTTGTATGGGGGGGGTGTACATTTTAGCACAGTTTTAGACTTCTTTAGACGTTGCTCTAAATCTGCTGAGAAATCAGTGGCAGACAAATAGTCAAAGTCAGAGTCAGCACACCTGGGTGGGAGGGGGTCCGTACGCATAGATGCAAAGCATAAGGGTCCAGTTTTACTCGTATTGTTTTGTACATGCACATTTATTGTACATCCCGTCTGTACTTGTCCCTTTTCTCTCAGTGGGTGGACAGAGCAGAAAATGTTGAACTGTAATAAAACAGTCTGAGAGGGGGGTGGATATAACAGATTCTACCCCCTTCCTGTCCCAACTGATAATTGTAGTGGCTTTAAATCCCAGTATTATAATAAAGACTTTTGGCACTGCATATACAATTATCTCATTCATGCAGAAAATAAGAGCCTTTTTAGATTCCAAATAATATGCCTTGACCTCACATACTCTCAAACAGAAGATCATGCCCTATCATTTTATACTGCCATCCTGAATTTCCTACTGTGGGCAGGCAAATCCAAATGTGAAATATTAATAGAGACAAAATATACTAATGTTATTTTATAAATATATTAGCAATGGTCACAGAGGTTTTGGTTAGGATTTGTACTCACTGTCAACAAAAGGTACATTTAGGAGCAGATTTACTATTGGTCGAATTTCGAATTGAAAAAATTTGAAATCCGACCATGTGAATAGGCAGAGAATTAAAATCCTTCGAATTTGAATTCAAAGGATTTTACAGCAATTCGATTGGTCGAACGATTGAATTATAAAAATTAATTTGAACGATCAAATCGATCGATTTGAACGATTTTAACCATTCGATCGAATTTTTATAATTTGATAAAAATTCACCAAAGGTAGGTTGAAACTGGCGAACTAGGCAGTCGAATAAAACATTAAAGGGGAAGTAATTCAATAGTCTAATAGTTGAATATTCGAATAGATTTTTCGATCGAATTTAAAAAGTCACCTAATTTGCATATTCGAAATTCGAATCTTTTTAAAAATTTCGCGTCATTCATGTGAATACATGTGAATTTAGTAAATCTGCCACTTAATGTTTATATGTTTATACACATGAAATATGTCTATAATACAATTAAATATTTTTTTTAAATAGAAATAACTAATTGAGCATACAAATGATTGTGTCTTTAATTACCTGCATGCATTCTACATGTTTGCAGAGATCTGCAGCTGTCCCATGAATACAGTGCTGCCTGCGTTTGGCTGCTTGTTGTATATAAGATGGCAGGGAAAAGCATGTAGGTGCCAAATCAGGGCCCTGTACTTACCGTCTGGGAGGTGGTAAGTACAGGGCTGGCCTGTACCCACCAATATAGTGCAGATACAGTAGATCCCAGACAGAAGAGCTTTCTGCTAAGAGGTGTGTTTTTGTGCCCTTTAGTTCTGTCCAAGGTCTTTGTAAATTGCCCCCTACAGTCTCTAAATACTCCTATTTAACTTTCTAAGCTACTCATTAAAATATTTTCAATTGCCAATATTGAGACATATCATTTTCATTATATTTTAGCTTGCCCTCCTGGTCATTGGGGTCCAAACTGTATCCACACCTGTAACTGCCATAATGGAGCCTATTGCAGTGCATATGACGGAGAATGCAAATGTTCTCCTGGCTGGACCGGGCTGTACTGTACTCAGAGTAAGTATCTACAGATACAGTTCTGATTTAGTTCAATATTCATTCAGATGTTTGTGTGTACTGTTTAAGATTTTTCTTAACTTCAGTTCAGATTTTTCTTAACTTCAGTTCAGATTTTTCTTAAAGAACCAGCTAAAATAATTTAGTATACAATGAAAAAAAAATCACAAAGACAAATTAAACTTTGAAATCGCCAAGTCTTTATTAAGAAATAACTTACTGAAATTCCACTTCTGCTCTTCTTCAAAAAAGGCGTCAAGGTAATGATCTATGGTGTGGCGCTTGATTTCTCCTCCCTGGATTCCTTATAGGAGATAGACAGGGAAGAGAAATTGAGCACGGCATGATGGATCGTCACCCTGTTGCCTTTTGTGAAGAGGAGCGCAAGCGGAGTAAGTTTTTTCTTAATAAAGACTACATTTGTGTGAAGGATTCGAAATTTGATCAAACTTAAATGAATATTCGAATTTGTATTTTCGAATACCTTTTTTGGGCACTTCGACCATTGAATTTTAAAAATTTGATTGATTTGAATAAAAATCTATTAGATCATTCGACCATTCGATGGTTAAATTACTTGCCCTTTAAATTTTTATTTGAATCCCTATTTCACCAGATTAAACCTACCGAATTGCTGTATAACCCTATGGGAAACTCCCATAGGGTTTTTTCAGCTTTTTAAAATTGAATAAAAAAAATTCGATCGAATGATTCAAATCGTTCGAATTTTTACTATTCGATCGTTCGATTGAATTTGAAGGATTTTAATTCTATTAAAATTCGACGGTCGAATTCGAGGGTTTTTTAACCCTCGAATTCGACCCTTGATAAATCTGCCCCTTAGTGATTTAAAAGTTTAATTTGTCTTTGTGTTTTTTTTTTCACTGTATCTTAATGAATTTAAAAAAAAAGTTGATGTTATTGGTGCTTTAACTTGATCAATCAAAGCTCTCATGGTCAGAATAATAACATAATACTTATAGTCTAGAGCCATATGTCTAGTTATTTTGGGAGATGGCCAAAGATACACCAAAGATTCTCCTGGCTACAGTTAAATCTTCCAAAGTACCTTTAATTTTGTCGAACATCTGGTAAATCTGCTAGTGGTGGGCTTGTAACATTCCAAATGGTTATTTTGCCGTCATGTGGGACCACACTAGGAGTGCATGTGGGACTTAATCTCTAATCTTCTTTAGGGAACAGAACCCAAATTAGAAGGACGCTTGCTATAATGAGTGCTTTCACATTCCAGTACCCACTCTATAGAAAAGCATTATGCTGTGACATGGGAGAAGCAAACTAAACACAAACAAGTTACCATTTTTTAAGAAGTAGTGTTTACCGTATATTTTTGGTTACTAAATCATTAGTGAAATACCTCTCAAACATGAATCAGGGAATCCATTTATAAAAGTGTTTTACTATATTTTTAAATGGGAAAAATGAAATGCAAAGTCCATCATATTAAGTTAAACCCATGTGATGTCCCTACTTATTTACTGGTGCCACAGGCTTAGCTAAGTCAAAGGTCATAAGGGAAGTGTTTTTAATTACTTCATACCCAATTAGTTGATAACATGGTGGGGTTTAGGGAACAGTTGTTGGATGTCAGCAGTAAAAAGACATTATACTATGCTGTTATAGGGCTCATTTAGGAAAGTGTAACTGCGAGGCTAACTTGCATGTGCTGAAGCACAATTCACTAGGGTTTATGTTTACTTGTTTACCTGCAAAGTGTAAAATCTTTTCTTCTGATATTATTTGTCTGTGTGATACTTGCTTTATTTGGCTTTAACTTGTTTACACACTTCTGCCTCCACAGGGTGTCCTCTAGGGTATTATGGAAAGGAGTGCACATTGGTATGCCAGTGTCAGAATGGTGCCGATTGTGATCATATAACTGGTCAATGCACCTGTCGAACAGGATTTATGGGAAAATTCTGTGAGCAAAGTAAGTATCTGAAGAAGCAGCCTTACGCCGTTTAACACTGTGCTCTATAATAAAGGAGGGGGCTAGTAGTATCACAACACAGAACCATTTAAGAATCATCTCCTGAAGCACAGTCTGGGGGTTCCTTACAAGTAGAAAAACTGAGTCAGTTAAATATAGCAGATTAGGTCTAATACATGGTATTGTCAAAAATCACAAGCTCTGATGGGGACGTTCACCTTAGAATGAACTTTTAGCACAAAGTATATACATGGATTTTATGGGAGAATCTGCCATGATTATAATTTTTAACAGTTTTGATACTGAAAATGTTTTAAATGTCTCCAACCTAATATATATTAATACCATCCCTAGAATGTCCATCAGCATCCTATGGATATGGTTGTCGGCAGGTTTGTGACTGCCTCAATAATTCCACATGTGACCACATCACAGGAACATGTTATTGTAGCCCTGGTTGGAAAGGAGCCAGATGTGACCAAGGTAAAGATGCCCATAAATTATGATCACCTTAGGGACTTCTTTTTTTATTTTCTTGTATTTGTCAAATGGAGTTTAGAATCTATTGTTGTTCTGCTTTTCCTTTCTTCCTTGACGGTTTAAGGACTATTTTACATGGGACAATTACAAGTGCTTTGGCACCTTCATTTATTAATGGCAGTACCAAAATACGCTCAAACAGACCCTATTGGCTGCATTCTGTGCAAGAGATTATTGCTGTTTAGAGACTTTCTAGTGATAATGAACTATAGTCCTCTTGTACTGATATAATGCCCTTATAAGATAACAACCTAGCTGAGTAGTGGGGACAAATACAACCAAAAAATGATTTTCCACTGGCATAGCAGCAGCATGTACTGCCCCATAGGTACACTAAGAGGCACATTTATAAAAGGTTGAATTTTGAAGTTGTGAGTTTTTAAAAGCTCCCCTAAACTCCCATAAATTCGACCAATCTAAATTTATTTTAAAAAAACTTGGATGAATGGAATCGACCCGAAAACTCTAATCGAAAACTCGAATGTCAGGAATGCTGCAAACAAATTCATTCTAGGACCTCTCCCTTTCACATAAACAGCAATAGTTAAATTTGAGGTCTTAAAGGGCCAGAGTATGATAAAACTTGAATATAAAATTAGAATTTTGATAAAATCTTATAACTCCCTAGTCGAATTGACAGTTTTGACCATAATGAAATCTGCCCCTAAGGGTCTGTACATACAGATTTAGTAAACTTCAATGCCAGAAACTTCTGCTTGATGAGCAGTGCGCTGCCGTTGGGGCAGTACAGGTGGTGCAGCTATAGGGGATTCCATGATTGTAGAGTCCCCAGAAAATCTTTTTTAAGGTTCTATATATCAAAGGGGAGCCCAAATCTGACTAAGCTGTAAATGTTGGATTGGGTCCCTGCATAAATGTGCCATAAGGATAAAACTCATGTTGACAGTCACATGTAATGCTTAAAGGAAAACTATACTCCCCAATGTAGGTCTCTATAAAAAGATATTGCATAAAACAACTCTTAAGTAATACCTTGCTTCATTTGAATAACCCATTTTCATAATAATACACTTTTTTAGTAGCATGTGCCATTGGGTCATCCTAAATAGAAAATAGCCATTTTAAAAAATAAGGACAGCCTCCTGGGATCGTATGATTCAACGGTGCACACAAACATACCAAACAAACTATAAAGTTAGGTCACATGAGCCAATTAACAGAGTTCTGTCTTTTGCTTCCACACTTCTTCCTGTTAACATAACATAACATAGTAAGTTAGGCTGAAAAAAAGACTCGCGTCCATCAAGTTCAAGCTTTTTTTTTTTTTTTTAATTTTAACTGCCTAACTGCTAGTTGATCCAGAGGAAGACAAAAAAAACCCCATCCTAAGCCTCTCCAATTTGCCTCAGAGGGGGAAAAAATTCCTTCCTGACTCCAAAAAGGCAATCAGACTAGTCCCTGGATCAACTTGTATAATGAACTATCTTCCATAACCCTGTATTCCCTCACTTGCTAAAAAGCCATCCAACCCCTTCTTAAAGCTATCTAATGTATCAGCCAGTACAACAGTTTCAGGGAGAGTTGAAATATTTCTGGTCAGGTGATCTCTGAGGCAGCACATAGACCATCACAAAATGGTGGTTCAATGCAAGATTTAAAAGGGCAATATTTACTTAAATATATTTACCAGTTTGGTAAGATTCTTTAATATGTCACTTAATTTGACATAAACTTTGACAAAATCTGTTGCTCAAGTATTAATTTTCGGTATAGTTTTACTTTAAAAACAATATTGTAGAACTGTTATAATTGTCATCACTGTGTGCAATTCTTCTGTCTATGTCCCTGCAGCTGTAATGATCGTAGTAGGAAACCTGAACAGCCTGAGCAGGACAAGCACTGCCATCCCTGCTGATTCCTATCAGATCGGAGCCATTGCTGGAATCATTATCCTTGTGTTGGTTGTCCTTTTCCTGTTAGCTCTTTTCATCATCTATAGACAAAAGCAAAAGGGCAAAGATACAGTGATGCCTGCTGTAACCTACACACCTGCTGTACGAGTCCTGAGCACAGACTACACCATTACAGGTAAACACTTACAACTGCACTCAGTCTGGGTCAATGAAATCCAACTGGGTCTTTATTTGTAAAGGTATGGGATCTGTTATCTGTTAACCTGTTATTCTGAAAGCTCTGGAAAGGCCATCTCCCATAGACTCCATTATACTCAAATAATGCAAATTTTAAATGATTTCCCCTTTCTTTGTAATAATAAAACAGTACCTTGTACTTGATCCAAACTAAGATACAATGAATCCTAATTGGAAGCAAAACCAGCCTTTTGGGTTTATTTAATGTTTACATTAATTTTTAGTAGACATGAAGATCCAAATTTCGGAAAGACCCCTTCAAAAACCCCAGGTCACGAGCATTGTAGATAACAGATCCCATATTTGTAGTACTTACATCTTATTGTTTGCATTCTCTATAAATTCCATCATCAGTCCAACCATCTTTCAAATAGTCAAACATTTATAAAGTGGGAGCTAACAGACCTTTCCAGGTTTCGCTCTTTTAAGGAAGTGTCAGGAATGCACAGTGAGCAAATTTTAGTGATTTATTAGATTATCTCCCAACATTTAATAGCCAGGCTGTCACAACACAACATGGATGAAGGGTTTCAGTAATAAGCTTGTGTGCAACATTATTAACTGCTGCATCAGTTGACTGGTGGGGTGCAAGTTATTTGAATTCTGTTCTCAGTGCATGTATTAAAGAACACGCTAAAAATACTTTCTCTCCTTTTCTAGACACCCTTCCACACAACAACGGAGTCAATGCAAATAGTCAGTATTTTTCAAATCCAAGCTACCACACTCTGAGTCAGTGCACCACTGGGCCGCAGGTCAACAGCATGGACAGAATGATGGTTTCCAGGGTAAGAATGAACTTCTTAGTTGCTTTCAAGTTTGTCATTATACATTTTGCTCTGGTGTTTTTCTACATTGTATTTTTTCTCTTCAGTCAAAAAGCAGCCAGTTTTTTGTGAACCTAAAAAACCTAGATCCAGGGAAGAGATCACACACTATTGATTATACTGGAACCCTACCAGCAGACTGGAAGCAAGGAGGATACCTGAATGAAAATGGTAATACAGGGGTTAAACTAATAAACTTCATATTTCATATAAAATGTACAATGTACATTAAAATGAACTTGGAACTGTAATGGTAATTTATATCAATAAATAATACAGGTGCATGAAAGCTCTGAATTATGGAAAGGCCATCTCCCAATGACTCCATTATAATCACATTTTTAAAAATGATTTCCCTTTTTTGTATAACAATAATATAAGAGTACCTTGTACTAAGATATTATTAATCCTTAATGGAGGCAAGACAATCCTATTGGGTTTATTTAATATTTAAATTATTTTTAAGTAGACTTAGGGGCAGATTTACTAAATTCGTGTGAAGGATTTGAATATTCGCTCGAATAGTCTGTTTTCTATTGTGCGACTATTCGAATATTCAAATTAAGTATTTTCGACCATCTAATATAGAATATTCAGCGCATCGAATAGATCGAATAAATATATATTCGATCGCTCGACTATTCGCCGGTTGAAGAACCCACCGAATTGCATTAGAAGCCTATGTGAAGCCCCCATAGGCTTTTTTAAAAAGTTTTCTTAACGAATATTATTCGTACGATTGAACGCTGCGAATATTCGATTTGTATGAGTTTTTGTGCAAAATCGATTGATCGTATGATTTTGGTGAATATTCAAAAAGCGCTCAAAACCGGCGAATATTTTATTCGATTTTACCAAATATTTATTCACCAATTATTTGCCCGTCGAATTCAAGGGCTAAAAGCCCTCGACAATTCGGCCCTTAGTAAATCTGCCCCTTAATGTATGGATTTCCTAATTATGGAAAGATCCCTTATCTAGGAAAACCCCAGGCCCCCGAGCATTCTGGATAACTGGTCCCCTACCTGTATATTCAAAAGAAGAGAGGGTCTACAGTTACTCTGCCTATTCTTCTTCTTCATGCAGAATGGCCTTAAATAAATGAATTCTGCAAGACTTTATGGAAATGTCTGTATCTCTGCAATATACATAAAAAACCTGCATCCCTGAACTGTTATGTAAATCTATAAGGTAAAATTACATATGTATACCTGACAAACATTGGTCTTCCTTTCAGGTCTACTGAAAAATTCTGCTTATAGCATAAGTACCTGTTCCTTGAGTAGCACTGAAAATCCTTATGCTACTATCAAAGATCCACCGGTTCTTCTGCCAAAAAACACTGAGTGTGGCTACGTGGAGATGAAGTCACCAGTGAGAAGGGATTCTGCATATGCAGAGATCAGCAATGGAAGCATAGCCAATAAGAATGTTTATGAAGTTGGTAGGTATCAATTTAATAAATGAGTTAATTAGATGGCGGGATGTTAGTACCTGTATGGTATCTGTTATTCAGAAACTGGTTATCCAGCTCCCATTATTATGGGAAGGCTTTCTCCCATAGACTTAGTTTTAAACAAGTAATTAAAATTATTTGCAATGATTCCCTTCTTCTCTGTAATAATAAAAAAGTACATTGTTCCTGATGCTAACTAAGATATAATTAATCCTTATAGCAGGCAAAACAATCCTATTGGGTTTAATTTTTTAGTAGACCTAAAGTATGGAGATCTAAATTACCCCAGGTCCCATTTCTGGAAAGCAGGTCCTTTATCTATAATAACATTAGTGATAGCTGATATATGTAAATTGGAGATAGATTACATTAATTTGAATGCATAGCTTGCATGTTGATGAAGATGCTTTCACTTGGGTATTTGAAAGGGAAAAAAGTACAGAAAATGACATATCAGGAATATTTGTATACCTCAGCCCACATTTATTTACAAGGTACCAGTAGTGATGAGCAAATTAATTCGCCAGACATGGATTTGCTGCAAGTTTCGCCATGTGCAAATCTTTTCATGAAACTGAGGCGCAAATTTACCTTGAAAAAACACCCATTGACTTTAAAAAAAAGTCGCCATAAAAACGGCCATTGACTATAATGCATTAGGACAAAAAAGTAGCCATAAGAAAAAATATCCATTGATTGTAATGCATTAGGAGCAAAAAAAATAGTTGCGTGTGTAAAAACAGACACACATAAAAACTCCCATAGACTTCAATGGTTCTTTCGCAGTTTCGCAAATTTTTCAGAAAAACGGGACAGATTTGCTCATCATTAGGTACCAGCTAAACCTGTATTTTGGGTATAATGTTAAAGCCTGCACTCCTAACCTTAAGGTAAACTAGATACTACCATACACAAGATGTAGATGTAGTGGTGCTAGGTTGATTTATCAATCTAACTATAAAAATAAATAAAAGCAAAGCCCAACCTTCATAAAAACACACTTATAGTAGATAGCTGTCTATTTTTGGCAGAGCTTGCAAAGCTACATATATTGAATATTATTGTGTTCTCAATAATGTGAATGGATTAGTGAGCCCTGTTCTATTCTTTTCATTGCGTGATATTAGTATTATAAGCAATAAGGAGGTTATGGCTTTGTCATGCTTTGTGTCAAAGCTACTACACATCATTCAAGTGTTTTTCTATGGAGCATGGGCTTTGTTTTTCATTTTTATAGTTACAATTCTGTATTCACATGAAACTGTTACGGGCAAACAACAAAGCTCATTTTATACATTGCAAATGTACTCACACAATTCAGTGATATGGAGCTTTAGTTACCCATGCCTAGGTAGACAAAGAGTAGAAAGAGGGACAAGTCCAGGAACCACACAGGGGCAGGGATTGAAAAAAACAACAAAGGTAACATGTTGTAGAAGGTCAGTGAAGAAGAAATAGTTCCAATTCAATGACTCCCAAGCTGGCAACATACGATGGCCTCTCTTTATAGCACTGATTTTTTTTCCGGTGCGGTTAAACTGGCATCTGTGTAAATGAATTTATTCTGTAGTCATTACTCTGTATTGGTTTTTTATTTCAGCTTCTTATTTTTCAAAGTCTTTCCCTGAAAGGGTAAGGTAATTTTGATCGTTTTTAGTGCGTGCCAGGGTTGCTTTTTCTTGCAAGTGTTTCTGCAACTGATTTGCTATATTAGAAAATAAGCTAATGAATGTGGTGAATGTTCTTCTGTTGGTATTATGGCTACAAATCCTTTTTACTGCAATGGTGTGGCAGATGATATACTTATCGGATATATGTTTAGTCAAATAATTGTGCTGCATGCATACTCAATGTCTCTATAGAAATACATGGTGAACTACGCACAAAGGTTGCACTTGTAAAGTGATGAGATCTGTCAGGGCATATTTTCAATTGAGTAATTGGTCCTGCCCTTATTTTAGGCCCAAATATTTTATGTGCAGTGAGAATATCAGTTTGTATTGTGAAGTCATATTGATAACGGATCCTTATTTTTATGTAGATCATTTAATATGACCTGTACTAAACAGTATGCAACGTGCACAACATTTTATTAAAGCAGTTGCAGGGAAAATATATGTTAGTGCCTTGCACCTATACTTTTGTGTACATGCTTTTGGAAGTGTTTAAATGTCCAGTTACAGTATATTACAGAAACAGCTGTCCATGATGAGCATGAAACCCTACAGTTGGCTATAGATATATCATGTGATTCCTAGAATTTCTGGTAGATTCAGACTTTCACCAGCTTGCTTGTGGTATGTGGTTCTTGGGTCTTGTGGCTTTAGTACCAAAGGGAATAGTTATACAAAAGCATGTTGCTTACATTATGATTTCTTAAACTAATTACTAGGTAGTTGACTAGGAAGCAACAGACAAACCCTATGCTCACTTTCCATGGAATTTAAACTAGAGAACAGTGAGCCTGAAGAAGGAACCTTATAATGCTAAAACATTCTTTGTGAATATTTAGATATAGTTTATGAATTAGATTTAGATACAGTTAGTTATTAAGAGGTATAATGTATAAGCCACTCCTTATTTTTTTTTTTTTTTTTACCATCTGAGCACAAAAGACACAATATATGTCACAAAAGAGAATGCGGCCAGTATAAAATTTAAAGGGATACTGTCATGGAAAAACATGTTTTTTCAAAACACATCAGTTAATAGTGTTGCTCCAGCAGCATTCTGCACTACAATCGGTTTTTAAAAAGAGCAAAAAAATGTTTTCATATTACTTTTGAAATCTTACATGGGGCTAAACATGTTGTTAGCTTCCCAGGTCCCCTCAGTCATGTGACTTCAGTAACTCTTTACTGCTGCACTGCAAGCCGTTCAAAAGAACAATGGGAATATAAACAGATAGCTCCCTCACACAAGATATGAGAATAACAACTAACACTTCAGTTACATTGAGTTGGAGAAACAATAGTTTATCTGACAGCAGTTCCATTGTGAAGTGCTTTCTGAAAGCACAGGATCACACACAATGACCAGAGATCTCTGCCTACACACCAATATTATAGCCAATAAACATTGGTTCAGGAATAAAATTGTATGTGGTAAGAGTGAATTATTTGCAATTTAAACAGTGTAATTTAGAAATAAACACTATACAATCAAAATCATGAAAGAATGTCTTAAATGTCTGACTGTAGCCCTGAAACCTAACCTTAGCTTAGCTGTAAGCATTGTATTTCACTTGATTCCAGCTTCCTGATTGCTTGCAGAGAATGTTTAGGAAAAATGGAAAATGCACCAGTAACTTGAAAATGAATTTGCATGTGTATGAGCTTGCTGTTGATATATACAAATATATTAAAACACTTACATTTTCTATGAAGTTACTGCAAAATAATGTAATTATGCTATGCACCTCTGCTTGCTGGAAAGAAAGGCCTTTGGGAAATCAATGTGCAAACAGTATAATATTTCATCCATTCCTAATGAATGAAAACTCATCTGGGAAACCACTGATGAAGTCATCTGAAGCACAGACAGATATTTACAGAATGTAAATACTTATATAATTTTATAACCCTTTTCTTTTCTGTTCTAGAACCCACTGTGAGTGTTGTCCAAGGAGCTTTTTGTACTAATGGAAAAATCAGTCAAGATCTCTACGACCTTCCAAAGAACAGCCACATTCCATGTCACTATGACTTACTACCAGTCCGAGAGAGCTCATCATCCAATAAGGATGAAAACACCAGCGAATGACATGAGCAATCTATCAAGTAGCAGTTCTCTGCAGCAGAACTATGTGCTGACATTTTTGAGACTGATGCCCAGTGCAGATACTGCATTTACCACAGTGCATGTGGGCTGAATGTTTACCTTGACAAAGGCCATTGACGGACTAGTGACCTGAACATATGGGTAACGTAATGTTCCCCAAACAATCTGAGAGTTAGAAGCAGCACAAGAAACTATTATTTGTATGCGCTATCTCAGCAAGCTTAACTTTATTCAATAGGTCACCGTATAAAACAGTAATGATTTGCAGGTACAATTCTGTATTATATTTTGTAGGTGCTTATGTTCTTTCGTTTCTCTGTTTATAAGAGAAAAATGATGATGTTAAAATGTCCATATTTTTGCACTGACCTGAAGGTGTCCTGTGGGTAATCGGAAGCCAGCGACCTTTGTTCAGAACTGAAATAATTCAATGATAACCGAAAATGTGACTGATGTGATGATTATGCAACATACAGCTGAATACAAAACCAGGAAAGCAATCTCAAGTCCATTTTCATATTGATGATTTGTGGGATGAGATTTTATTTGAAAAAGCCTTTCATAAGCTAGCAAATTACTATTCTAGTTTATTATGTACTCAGAGCATGTTTTATAACAATTTCATCCCCAGATCCATTTGTCCACCAGATAATAACAGTACTGTGATGATTTTATAAGTGTTACTGTTTTCATACTACAGAAGAAATACTAAGCAGCCATTACAAGTGAAACAATATAACAAGGTGCCACACTGACTAATAACACCATACAAGTAATTCTTCAATGCACTACACAATAATCTTATTTTCTTTTTTAAAACCGCTATGTAACATTCTCATTATACATGAAAAAGAAACAAAATGGGGTACCATAGGCTACTGAACTTTTGAAAACATTTGGATAGGAGCCCAAGATGTTAAAAAAAGCCACATTTCAGCAAGTCATTGAGAACACAGGTGCATATCAGTAATTCTTTTTTTGTAGTCAGTAATTTAGTGTTTATTTCTCGAGTGGGTGTGTAACTAAGCGGATATTGTGGTGAGTGTTTTACATAAGCAGAGTTGAATTGGGTTTGGTAGGCAAGTGGTAATATGTGTTGTAATATATAAAATAAATAGTGATGTGTAGAATATTTTCAGTGTTAGAACAACTGATTAATCTCTGTGCATACTTGCTGAGAAAGGCACCTTGTTTTAATTTTTTTAAATAGTCTTTTTAGAGGTTACATGCTAAAGCGGGTCTTTTGCATAGTGCTAATAATGTTATTATCCATACCACTATTTTTTTTAGTACAATGAACCTTCATTTAAAGATTTTGTACTGGTTTCATTTCATCAGTTTGGGTGTAAATAGGCCATTGTGCATTTAACTAAAAGTGGAAACACAACAACAATCCATACTTATGTGTAAGTATGATCACAATCCTGTTACTTTAGTCTATATGTGATTTTTTGAGCTTTTTGCCAAAATATTATTGATTTTTTTTCTTTCCGGTTATATACCAATTTAGTTGTTCTGTTGGAAAGAATTATTTCTGTAAATATGCCCCTTTTTCAACAAAATCATTAGATTTATTTAGAAAGGGTAGACAAGCTTAGTGAATCTTATTTTGCAAAAAAAAAACAAAAAAAAAGGTACCACTCACGTCTGAATCACATGGAACTACTGAAATCATTGGCATAAATATTGAAAATGTACTCTTTTTAATGCTGCACCAGTCTTTTCTTTGCTTGGGTCAGTTACTGAACAACTACAATAGAATGGGCGAGCTTAACTCTAGTCTACTAAGCCTTAACAATTTGCAGCTTTGTCTATACAACCTTATAAAGCCATACCTGTTGTACAGTAAATGTGGAAATAAAATGTTATCACAAGACCATGTTTTATTTCTCTGTATACAAACCATAGCTCACCTTGTTAATATACAATATATTCTGTTGAAAACATGGACAACCATTATAATCTTGTCAGCAAAAAAAGAAACTGTTGAATTTCTACAATTTTTGTACTTATTAAATACAATAAAATGTTTACTACTGAAGTTTCAGGGGTGCAATATGTGTGGAATGCCAAATAAACAGGCTAGGTTTGACTTGTGAGAAATCCTGCCCCTTGGCTCTGTATCACAGTGACTAGAAAGTTTTTTTTCCCAAAGGAAGAATAATTGTAGGCCTTGGGCTTACAGAGCTACGTTACAAACATTCCATAAGTCCACCATATTATGCATTGCATTTTTATAAGGTATAATATATATTGTGAAACATTTATTTACACAACGTTGTAATACACAGCAACACAACTATTAAAGGGGTGATTCAAGGAATTGTTCAGTATAAAAACTGGGTAAATAGATAGGCTGTGCAAAATAAATTTTTTTTTATAATATAGTTAGCCAAAAATGTAATGTATAAAGTCTGGATTGACTGGATGTCTAACATGACAGAACACTACCTGCTATTCAGCTCTCTTGTTTTCCATTGACTGGTTACCCTGTTACCAATCAGTGACTTGAGGTCATAACTGTTGCTTTTGAATCTGAGCTGAATGCTGAAGATCAATTGCAGACTCACTGAACAGTTATGTCCCATGTGGCCCCCCTTCAAGTCGCTGACTTACTCAGAGTTAAACAGCTGAAAAGCAGGAAGTTGGATTTTGGCTATTATATTAGACATCCAGTCACTTAGGGGTTATTTACTAAAACTCGAGTTTATATATATATATATATATATATATATATATATATATATATATATATATACAAACAGTCAACCTAATTCCATCCTCGAATTTAACTTATCGAACAAAAACCAGTGCAGATCACATGTCAAGAAACAACTTCAGGGACATCTTCAACTGACTACTACCCGACTGTGACAGGTTTGAGATGGAGTATTTTCAGACTCGGGTTTATAGCAGCTTTGGGGTACAATAAATCTCTAAACATTCAAGGTTTTTTCCCTCTAAAAATGTTTCCCCTTTGAAAACTTGACCAGAAAAATATGAAGTTTAATAAATAGGGATGCACCCAATCCAGGATACGGTTCAGGATTCAGCCTTCTACATGGTTTAGTTTCGGACAAATCTTTGTGACTGGCTGAACCAAATCTGAATACAAATTTGCATATGTAAATTAGGGGCAGAAAGGGAAATCACAAGACTTTCATCACGAAACACAGAAGGATTCGAGAATTTAGCCGAATCCCAAATTGTGGATTTGGTGCATCCCACTGTTACTTATAGGATGGCCATTTCTAAATTTTACACTTGGTCTTCATTATTTATTTTGTAGAGTTTTTTAATTATGTGCCTTTTTCTGACTTTTTCCAGCTTTAAAAGTCAGCCCCCCCCCCGTATAATATATGTTTATTTTTAACCCTAGTAACCAGATTGCTGAAATTGCAGACTGGAAAGCTACTGAATAAAAAGCTAAACATCTCAAAAACCACAAATAATAAAAATAAAAATCAATTGCAAATTGTCTCAGAATATTACTCTCTACATCATACTATGGGGGTTATTTATCTAAGGTCCGAATTTATCTCAGTATTTCTAACATCCAACTCCGAGCAACTGCGAATTCCCAAATGGACCTTATATATGAAGAAAAAAGACTGGAAAAAATAGGGTTGGGCAAAACCCCCGAAAACTTCTGAGTTTTCCCTGAACATTCCAAATTGTTTAGAGTTTTCCGCAAAAACTACAAGTTTTCTCCTCATTGGATTGAGTACAGACATCCCCATAACCAGGACAGTACCAGTATCACTGCATTTATATATTCAGCAATTGATTTTCTGTTTTCTCATCTCTGAGTGCCCTGAAATATTATATAATAAGGGTTGTAAGGTTTATATTGTATGGAGTGTTGTATAAGGAATACAACAGAGAAGCTTGCCACATTTACTAGCCACATTTACACCTGGGCAGTAACCCAAGGAAACCAATCAATTTTTTGCTTAGAATGTTCTATCTGCAGCTGAAAAGAATCTAATCCTATGCATTACTGCCCAGTTTGGTAAATGAGACCCTAAGGGGCAGATCTATTAAAATGTGCGATTAGCTCTCATCACAAAAAAACTTGCCCTCTCTCTATTCATTCACAAAGAATTTTTAGAAGCGTGTTTATAAAATTGTGAAACCTAACTTTCAGCCATTGATAATTACACTTCTAAAAATCCCATTGGAATGACGGAATGTTTTCATTGTGATAAATCTGCCCTCAAGTATCACTGCGGATGACACATCTCCAAAAAATGCCATTCCCTTTGCTAACATTTAAATAGCCACAAGTGAATTACACAATGTAGTTTAATCACAGGGAAATTGCTTCCTGTGATGCCTTTGCGTTTTTCCACAATTAAGCCAAATCTCCTCAAGTAATATAATTTACTTGCGCCAAATCAAATGTTAGGGAAGGTGATGGTATTTTCAGATGTGTCGCTACAGTATGTTTAACCATGGGTGTAACTGAAGAGTAAGCAAATATCTGTGTTTAACAGGCAAGTGAAGGCACTCAACTGAATGGACTAAAAGAGATACTGTCATGTGAATTTTTTTTTCTCAAAACACATCCGTTAATAGTGCTGCTCCAGCAGAATTCTGCACTGAAATCCGTTGCTTAAAAAGAGCAAACTGATTTTTTTTATATTTCATTTTGAAATCTAACATGGAGCTAGAAATGTCAGTTTCCCAGCTGCCCCAAGTCATGTGACTTGTGCTCTGATAAACTTCATTCACTCTTTACTGCTGTAGTGCAAGTTGGAATTATATCACTCCCTCCCTTTCCCCCACCCAGCAGCCTAACAACAGAACAATGGGAAGGTAACCAGATAACAGCTCCCTAACACAAGATAACAGCTGCCTGGCAGATCTAAGAACAGCACTCAATAGTAAAATCCAGGTCCTACTGCATCACATTCAGTTACATTGAGTAGAAGAAACAACAGCCTGCCAGAAAGCAGTTCCATATTAAAGTGCTGGCTCTTTCTGAAAGCACGAGTAGAGTTAATTATTTGCGTTGTAAACAGTGTAATTTAGAAATAAAAAATACATCGTAAAAAATCATGACAGGGTAAATAGCATTCACTTATTAATTGGAAGAGCAAAGTGCAGAAAAAAGTCACAATCCTCCAGACACACTAGTAAGGGGGCGCTGTGAATCTGCACTCACCACAGTCTCCTTAATGGAGTTGTTATCCAGCTTGAGATGCAGCACTGCCCCTGCTGCAAGTGAATAAGCACTTCTGCACCCCTTAGTTGCGGCAGGTGCAGTAATATATGAGCCCCAATATATTGATAAAGGGAAGTTGATCATAAAGTATGTGATTCTTCAATATGACTAATTTCAAATAGTCTTCTGCTTGTAGCACAGAATTTAAAGGGATCCTGTCATGGGAAAAACATTTTTTTTCAAAACACATCAGTTAATAGTGCTGTTCCAGAAGAATTCTGCACTGAAATCCATTTCTCAAATGAGCAAACAGATTTTTTAATATTTCATTTTGAAATCTGACATGGGGCTAGACATTTTGTCAATTTCCCAGCTGCCCCAAGTCATGTGACTTGTGCTCTGATAAACTTCAATCACTCTTTACTGCTGTACTGCAAGTTGGAGTGATTTCACCCCTCCCTTTCCCCCACCCAGCTGGCAAAAGAACAATGGGAAGGTAACCAGATAACAGCTCCCTTACACAAGATAACAGCTGCCTCAATAGTAAACCCATGTCCCACTGCGTACTATTCAGTTACATTGAGAAGGAAAAACAACAGCCTGCCAGAAAGCAGTTCCCTCCTAAAGTGCTGGCACAAGTCACATGACCAGGGGCAGCTGGGAAATTGACAAAATGGCTAGCCCCGTGTTAGATTTCAAAACTGAATATAAAAAAATCAGTTTGCTCTTTTGAGAAATGGATTTCAGTGCAGAATTCTTCTGGAACAGCACTATTAACTGATGTGTTTTGAAAAAAAATGTTTTTCCCATGACAGGATCCCTTTAAATTCTGTGCTAGTCTACTGGAGCAGCTCTATTAACTGATGTGTGTTTAAAAAAAACATGTTCTCCCATGACAGTTTCCCTTTAAAGAGCCCATGCTCAGTAAATATTGCAGATACGAAACATCCCCTTTAGAGCCGCATATTCATCAAGGAACAAAAACAGTACAATTTAGTCATGTCTGGATTTCTGGTTAGTAAGGCTGATATTTTCCGTGAGTAATGCAGCCTCATTAACAAGTGATAACTGAGCTATGTAACTGCAAGCCATGTTAATTCACTTTAGCACTGAAATCTGAGAGCAGAGTATGTTTATAAGTCTTTCTTTGCATTTGTTGATAGACATACAATAGCAAATGTTTGGTGCCTTGCATGGTACATTTGTCTAGCACCATATAGAATGTTACCAACGCAACTTAAAATGGCACAGATCCCACTGAGGCAAAAATAAAATATTTTTTTATGAACACAGAGGCTCCTTAAAGTTTGCAATTGTTACGGAAATTATCAGTCATTATTTCATGGCTCCATAAATGTCTCCTTTGTATTTATAATTCCTTTGGGTAAATTCCCTCTTTCTGCTTCCTTTTTAATGCAATTATCTGAATGGGTAGTTCACTTTTAGTTCTTTTTTACTTTTTGTATGTTGTAGACAATTAAATTCTCAGAACATTTCCAGTTGGTTTACATTTTTTACGATTTTTCAGTCATTTCGTTTTTTGTTCAGCAGCTGTCCAGTTTGGTATTTCAGCAGTTATCTGGTTGCTAGGGTCTGATTTTCCCCATAAAACAGGTAGTGGTTTGAATGAGAGTGTCAAATAAGTATAGGAGAAGAAACAGACTAGAAAGATAATTAGTAAAAATAACAATTACATTGTAGCCTCACTTGAAAGCTGGAGGAAGACATATAACCAAAACAACACAGAAGAAATAATACAATAATAAAGGAATAATGCATTCTATAACAAACTTAGGCGGTAATCTCTAAAACATTTGTCCAGTTTTTTTAATTAAAGTCAACCTAACTCCCATTCACAAAGTTAACTCGTTTATCAACAGCTTGAAAAAGTCAGTGAGAGAAAAGTCTCGACAAAATTGTGCAACTGTTCGAATCATACAAATTTTTAAAATTTCACACGCATGTCGTCGACTTTTTCCAAGTTTTCTCCAACTTTTTTGGATTATCAAATGAAGTTATAGCTGGCGTGTTACAGAAAGAAATCTAACTCACGCTGCCGTAGACACCTCTGTCCCAGCGCTCAGTCTAACCCACAGCTGCTGTATACGATAAAAAGCCAATATTTGTACACAAAGAGAAAATTTGCTAGCGCATAGTTTGCCTTTAAAAATAATTACTACAAAAAAACGTGGTGTTAGTACCACACTTTGGCCAAAATATGTAAGCTCATGTGCCACGTCAAGGCCTGCACTGTTAGTGAGCATTATAAAGTTGTAGTGCATTTAAAATCAAGTCCCCCAGCAACCAGTGTAACTGAGTAGTAAGACCACTGTGCCCTTAGATCAGGAGCTCTAGTGGGAAAGCAGGGAGCATTTAAGCCCCAACCAACAAACATACACCTGTGAATAATTACCTTCCCACACTATCAGCAGAGTAATAAGACCATGGTGCACTTCCCCTTAAGGGGCTATAGTAAAATAGCAAGAAGCTGTTTAACCCCAGTCACAATTAACATACATCTATAAGTAATTCCCTGTTTTAAAGGCAAAATGGCAGCCATAGGCAATATTTGGCTAAAATTTGTACACGAAAAACAGAAAGAAATTGTCAGCGCTCGGTCCAACTCACACTGTGGCATTGCCTAGCTGCCATTGCAGTTGATGTGGCACATGAGCTTACATTTTTTTTCCTAAGTGTGGTACTAACGCCACATCTTTTGTAATAATTATTTTTAAAGGCAAACTGTGCACCGGCAAATTTTCTCTTTCTCTTTAGCTGCAGTATTGTCAGATTTGGATTTATAGCAGCTTTGGGAGTTTTTTTATCCACTAAAAAACGCGACCAGAACAAATCAAGGCTTCATAAATAGACCCATGAGGTGAACCAGCCCTTTAAAAGAAAAGCTGTGAAAAAAGCTCATTTGCTGGGATCTGCTCTTTAGCAGCAAAGGAACATAGTATTTTCTAATAAGTGCAAATCATTTTCTAAATTCCAACTAATAATCATATTTGAAAGGGAAATCACTGTGGGGTTCCAAAAGAAAGGACCTCCCTCCTGATTGTATGTACTTACCTGATACCCCAGCAGGTGCTCCTGTTAGCCCAGGATTCATCTTGGTGAGCACCAAGGAGCGATCGTCTTCCTTGCTTCTTCTGATTCACCTACATAAAATTATTTTAGTACAATTCATGGCTATCCCAGCTCCCTGTCTGACATGTGCCTGGGTAACTTAGCCCTGAGGTGTACCCTGGATGAAGAAGAGGAAATACATCTACTAAACACAAATATAATATATATCACCAGTCACTTTAGATGATGCCATAGTGTAACAGTTCACTGCATCAACTATGGGAGGCCGCTACCTGGGAACCTTATCAGGCGGTGTACTATACCAGCGTTAGAGAAATTGACCATTTACATGCAACAAAAGGCATCTATTATAACTTTATGGTTAATATGAAGAAAATTAGACCTCTTATGGATGTTGCAAAAAGGAAGCTATAGGTCACTACATTATTATTATTTTAGTTCATGCAATACAGGTACATCACACTCACCTCTTTTATCTACAGAAGCTGTTCTATTTCTTCTTGTCTGATAACACACATAGCAATTTCACCAAACATTATTCATACTAATTCAAACCAATTGCACTCAAGAATATTTGTAAATCATGATAATTACAAATGGTATGTAACTGTTTCTGTTTTTATTACATGGCCATAACTGCAGAAGCACAGACAAACAGATCATATATTGTTTGCACAACTTTATGAAAGGGAGAGAAAAAACAACAGTATGACAAAGGATCAAAGGGTAGAGAAAACTGTTTGCAATAATATAGAAAAGTATAATTATATCTTTACAGTCCATGTTATCTCTGCTTTTTATTGAACCTTTCTGACCTGGCAGCTGGGAACTAGTTGGAAGAGCAGTACTGCATAGGATCTGTTATCAAGAAATCTGTTATCCAGAAAGCACCGAATTATGGGAAAACCAACTCCCCATTTTAATCAGTTAATTCATATTCTCTCTAATTAATGCTGTAATCAATCGATCCATTTTTTAGAGCAGTGATCCTCAAACTTGGCCCTCCAGCTGTTAAGGAACTACAAGTCCCACAATCCAATGAAGGAGTCTGACAGCCACAGTCAGGCAAATGCATTGTGGGACTTGTAGTTTCTTAACAGCTGGAGGGCCAAGTTTGAGGATCACTGTTTTAGAGTAATAAAACAGTATCTTGTACTTTATTCTAAGATATAATTAATTCCCACTGGAGGCATAACAATCCTATTGGGTTTTTTTCAATGTTTAAATAAAAAGCCCAGGTCCTGAGCATTCTGGATAACAGGTCCCATACCTGTTTATTTTGTCCAGGTTCCTTTGCTACTCCTTTATGTACAACAGAGCTGAGAGTGTTCATTTTCCATTAACGAAAAAGAGAGTAGACGCGTCTCAATGAAGGGGAAGAAAAACATTTACCCGCTACCAACTGATCCTTCACTTCAGCTCTGGCCGCAAGACTAAACTTCCAGGAAAATTCAAGGTACATGCAGAAACTATTTCCAAAAATGTATATCTTCATAAAATGCAAACTTTATTAGTCCATTTAAAAACACACACTTGTTCATCAGACGTTTTCTATATGTTCCGGCATAGGGATCCGAAGGTGATACCTTGAATTTTCCTGGAGATTGTACCCACCCAAGTTGCTATATAAAATATTGCATTTCTAGCCATATATGTTTTTAGGATTTTCAGAAAAAATAGCTGCAGCTGTTATGAAATATGCACGTGGGGGCTTAAAATTTTAAGCGGTGTTGTAGCTGCTGCAAAGGCAATGAATGACCTGACAAAAAGTAGTATTGAGTACATAATAAACACATGTGGAATAAGGGTTCAAAATATCACAAATATGTATACCATCCACTTTTGAAGAAGATATTAAAAACACAGAGTTTGGCTTCATTATCAACTAAGGAGATTATTTATCAACAGTCATGATTTCTTTGAGCTACAAATCATTAATATTAATAATGATTTTAAAAACATTTAGTAAGCATAAAAACGCAACAAACGTAAAATTTCAGCATCTAAAAGCTTTCAAGGCCATGTTGAAGCTGTCCTAGGCAAAATATAAACTATTCAGTTTCAGCTTGTCAACCATTTAAAAATGAAGAATACTATACAAATTGGAGGTGTTTATATTGTTTTATTTACTCATGCATGTTTTTTTCGGCCTCTTTCATAAATATAGTAACATTCAGGTTTTTTTAAATTGTTAAATAGAAATAAAAACTAAAATTACACAAATCTGAATTTAGCTCTCCTCCTCAATTTGTTATGTGGGCAACAACCAATGCTCGAAATATGTTCGATGTTTTACCGCTGGCCAAAAAAAGCTAATTGCTGGTTGTCATGGATTAGTGCTTAGCTACAAACTTGTCCTGCAATTGTCAATTAAATTTAATTTCTTCCAATGTAGACGTTTTTCTGACATCGTGATCAGCAATTTCTCATGTAGGGAATGATAGCTTTTATGTCTTCCAAAGCAGACGTTTGTCTGACATTCCAATCAGCAATTTCTCACATAGGGAATTATATGTCTAATTAGTTGAGTGCATCAACACATGGTTGACCTATTGTGTGCTTGGATCGAAACAGCAACTAAAGCACAGCATTTGAAGCCAGGAATGCCAACAAGCTTTTCTTGCCAATTGAGTAAAATGTATCTTATATGAAATCTAGGACATAGAAGAATATAAGCAAAATCAGACCAGAGATGACTGTGCCATTCTCCTCTACAAGTGTTCGACAGGGCCCAGGGATTGGCACATGTGCATTATGTAATTAAGGACTAGATAAAAAAAAAAGGAATTAGAAATGATGTATCATGGAAGGTGACTTGTTACAAAACTAAAAAGCTAGTAACATTTTTCTAATATGTTGGCAGAATTATAGGCCAAAACAAACTAACTAGTATAGGTATGGGTAGAAGACACAAGAGTTATAATAGTATTTTGACAAAAATTACAACAGCACACTAAATACCATTAAACATTGTCTTTTGTGTTTGTTGGTAGTGATGGGGAAAGTTATTTGGCAAGCATGGATTCCCTGTGAATTTCTGCACTTCCTTGACTGTGAACATTTTCATGAAACTGCTGCATGGAAAAATTTGCGTGTCAAAATGTGTTTCGTGACATTTTTCAGAATTTCGCAGATTTTACAGTGAATTGAAAATGGAACAGATTCATTGCTAAGGGGCAGATTTACTTAGGGTTGCCACCTCACCCCTTTAAAACCGAACACATATGGAATACACAGCCTGCATGGCTAATTAGCAATTTATTTAGATGCATGGCTGCACATAAATCAGTTGTCTGCAGCATGCATCTAAATGTATTGCTAATTAGCCATGCAGGCTGTGTATTCCATGTGTGTTCGGTTTTAAAGGGGTGAGGTGGGAACCCTAGATTTACTATTGGTTGAATTTCGAATAGAAAAAAATTTGACCAATTGAAATTGGTGCGTTAGGTCCGTTTTCAATTTAATTAGAATCGTTTGATCGCATCGTTCGAATTGAACGATTTAAAAAAGAAATTACATTTTCCAGGACTTAGAATGTTCTAGGTTCTAGGAGGTCAAAAGTTAAAAGTTTTTTAAAGAGACAGTACTTCAAAATTCCAATTTTCTAGCTTTTCCAGTTAGAATCGAATTTTGGGCTATTCGATAGTTGAAGTAGCCCAAAATTACTTAGAAATTAGAATTTTGAAAATTTTAATTTTATTCGAAAATTCACTTCAACCCTTAGTAAATGTGCCTCTAATTGTTGGTTAGTATCCCTGGCCAGCATTATAGAATTTCAGCTACTCCTCGGTTCACATAGTACAAAAATATATCACTGGCAGTAATAACTTAGGAATGTTCATTTCATCGGCAACTTCAGATATCAGCAAACAGACTACTAGTTGGAATGGATAGCAATTCATTTTCTACAAGAAGCAATATAGAATTAAGGTTCTTAAGTCAGGGGAGTTGGGCTGTAATTCTTGCAGTAGTCCTTATTCCTCACTGTATATCGATACTTTATATGAATAGAACTTCCTGATACATTGAATTCCAAAGCTTAACTTTGGTAGAATTATCCATGACCTCAAAACTTCCACTTGAAATGTTTATGGGGGAACTGTGGGGCTTTCAACAAGATTTCTTTATTTGCAATGACCATTGCAGTACGTGTTATTAGCAGCAGCAACATTGTATATTGTAACCTTATTGCACCTTTTGTAGCTTAAAGGAGAATTCAACCTTTAAAAAAGGCCTCTTCGATCATCGAATGTCGAATAGATTGAATGATAGGGTATTCGATAATTCGATCATTCAATAATCGAAATTTATTCGACTGCCTACTTCGCCAGATTGAACCTACCGAATTGTAGGCTTCTGAGGCTAAGTCCTGCTCGAATACGATTCGTACGATCGGAGCGTTCGATGGTTCAAATCGTCCGATTTTTTCGGACGCTCGAATGAAATTTCACGATTTTTTTGGGAAATCGAACGGTCGGTATCCGATCGTACTAATTGATCGAGAAATCATATTGTGCGCAAAATGATAGCCTAAAACAATTCGATAAGCATTCAATGGTCGAATGCTTATCGAATTGTAAATTTGGTTGAGCTAATTTCCGGGAATAATAGTAAATTTGCCCCATAGTTTTTTGTTTTTTAAATGTTTTTTTTTAACACGAAATGGTAGTTATGGTATTAATTAAATTCTGCAACGCAGAGAATCAAAATACTCTACAAAGCATTGCCCAGCTATCTGCCAGAATCTCTGATTACCTAATACAGAAATGAATTATGTTTGCATGGAGCTCCCTCTACAGATCTGAAAGTAAACCAAACAGCCACTGTCACCTTTTCATCAATATCCAAAATTTCACTTTTTGGAGTTAAAAGGACATAAAACGGGTTTATTAATTTTTTATACTTCTGTCCTGTAGAAATTTGTTCTATAAGGGGCCAATAAAAAGGGCAACCATTTGGGAGTTTTAAGATTGAAAGCAAGCAAGTTGCAGGTAAAACTTAGTCTGTGTGTAAAAATGTATAATAAAGCAGTAGAATTCTTAATGGATTAGATGAAAATGAGTGTAGGACTGGCCAGACCAGGGATGGCTTTGATGTAGTTGGGCATCTTTAATATATTGCAAAATCCCTGTTTTGTTTGTCCAAAATTTCACTTTTTGGAGTTAAAAGGACATAAAACTGGTTTATTAATTTTTTATACTTCTGTCCTGTAGAAACTTGTTCTATAAGGGGCCAATAAAAAGGGCAACCATTTGGGAGTTTTAAGATTGAAAGCAAGCAAGTTGCAGGTAAAACTTAGTCTGTGTGTAAAAATGTATAATAAAGCAGTAGAATTCTTAATGGATTAGATGAAAATGAGTGTAGGACTGGCCAGACCAGGGATGGCTTTGATGTAGTTGGGCATCTTTAATATATTGCAAAATCCCTGTTTTGTATGTCCTTAATATATTGATAATGGGTTGAGTGCAAAGGTGCTTTTTAGTGATGGGCGAATCTATCCCGTTTCGCTTTGCCGAAAAATTCACGAATTTCCAGCGAAATTCGCAAAATGACGTTAGTTTTTTTACGGCAGCAAATTTTTGGCAGGCGAATTTGCGGCAGGCGAATTTTTGCTGGCGTTGCGCAAATTTATTTGCCGCCGGTGAATCGCAGGAATTCGCCTCGAATTCACGTCTGGCGAATAAATTCACCCATCACTAGTGCTTTTGTATTTACAAGCAAAAACATCAATGGCACCTCTGATGCTGTTAAACCAGTTGTGAGTTGTTTATTAGCTCATAATAGTGGCAACGTTTCGGGCCTATGCCAGACCCTTTCTCAAGCCGGCTTGCGAAAGGGTCTTGCATAGGCCTGAAACGTTGCCACTATTATGAGCTAATAAACAACTCACAACTGGTTGAACAGCATCAGAGGTGCCATTGGTGTTTCTGCTTGTGGATTCTACTATATTGGACCCTTGGCACTTTGGGGTCATACACCTGGAGGCATCTGAGACCGAACAGGTAATACTGGTGACATCACTCCATTTCTGCATAGTGCTTTTGTATTTGTCTGTATGAATTCTGTGGTCACAGCCTCATTGCAGCCATTAATAGTTCAAAATGTAGTGGCACAACTTTTTGCTATTGTTTATATTAAATACCTTATATAAGGGCTTTGCTTCATGTGCTTTTAGGTGGTCATACACACACCAATATTTAGGGGCCCATTTACTAAATTCGTCGATTTTTTTTGAATTTCGAATATGCAGATTAGGTCTCTTTGACCATCGAATTTTGCAAATTCGATCGAATCAAATAGATAGAATAGAATTTTATTCGACTATTTGATCATTCGATCGTCGAAGAGCCTGCACTCTAAATTTAAATTTGACTGCCTAGTTGGCCAGATTAAAGCTACCGAATTGTAATAGAAGCTTATGGGAATCCCCATAGCTTTTTTTTTTCTATTGCCTGTTCGAATAGAAATCCTACGATCGAACGATTCGATTGTTTGAATCGTACCTTTTTTTTCGAACAATCGAACGGAAAAAAAATTAAATTTCGTTCAAAAAACGAGAAATCGAATAGCGCTCAAAACTAGTGAATATTTAATACGATTTTATCAAATTTACAATCGAAAATCGTATTTTTGGCGAATTCGAGGGCTTTTAGCCCTCGATTAATGAATAATGATAAATTTGCCCCTTAATGTACAAGAGCGATATCAGAAAAAAGCCTTGGATATTGTGTTGTGTTGTCGATCAGGCAGGTCAGACAATTTTAAGGTACTGAACATCATAACATTAATGCTGCATCATCAGATAGAGCTAAAGAATAATTTTTGTGTTTATCTGCAGTTTTTAACGTTAGCATATTCAGCTTTTAACGTTAGTAGAGTAGACAAAAGATCTTTTGTACAGCCAATGGTAGTGGGAAAGATCGTAATTGTAGTGTTATTTCTGCCAGTATAGTTCACAACAAGTTATATCATGAAAAAGCATTCCTGTATTTTTGTGGTAGTTCTCTACTCTTGCAGTACAAGTGCGGTAAAACAAACCATGCAGGTATAGGTTTTACTTTTGCATTTGCAAAACACTATACTTTGCTATACTCTCTCTCTTTTGAGTAGTCTGAGTAGAGGATGCCAAAACTGTATTATGTATTTTAGATAACACATTACCAGCATTTTGTAAGAACAAAATGAGAAATAGCACTCATTTACCATTGGCAAGTATAATTGCAGGATATGAGTGGAGTTCATAGAACTAACTGTACTCAGTAAAGCTGGCCATAGACTAAAAAGATAAAATGTAATAAAGGGATGAACCTGTATCAATATTAATAATTTTATAAATGTTATTAATTGATATTAATAAAATATATTACTACAAATATACAGGATAAATTATTAAACATTATGATACACTGTTTGTGAGAAATAACTTATACACACACAAGCAAAGGCAGCATTTAAAAAGCATTTACTTAGCTTTGTATGATGGTAATTACAAGAATAGCCAGTCCAGCATCAATTCAGCACAAGCAGGGAGCTCCACAACTTTTGGTTAGTGATGGGTGAATTCATTCGCCTGGGTCGAATTTGTGGCGAAAACCCACGATTTGCCGCAGGTGAATAAATTCGCTAAACGCCCGGCACTCTTTCAGGAGTCCGAGGTGAAGTTCCTAATCCAAAAAAGGTGACCTGTTATTGTTGACTTAAGGAAGTCTTCAGCCAAAAAGCTGTCCTAAAAGATCAGCAAGAACTTTGTTTAACCAAGATTCAGTTTGTTTCTTAATCGGAGTCTGCTGTCTGTTTATTGATTCTTAAGGATATTTGCTAGGTAACCATACCTGTGTTTACTATGTATGCACAACATGTAAAGCAAGGACACCTTCTATTATTTACAATAGCTCTCTAAAATGTGCTCAATTGACTTCACTGACTAGAGCTAAAAAAGACTCAAATCAAAATCTATACAAGAAGACTCAAATCAAAATGTAAACAGCATTGTAAATCATAAAATCAACTTAGGAAATATCCACCATGCTACATAAAGTTGTATGAATCTTGGTTTTGTATGATTTTCGGACTGGGTGTTTCATCCCAAAATTATTCGTGCCATGGCAATCTGTTGTTTACTTGATCAGACAAGTTGGAAGATTTCTGTTGGCTAACAATTGGCTAAAATTGGCTATGTTCTTTTTTCTACTTTATTTAATCTGAATTGTTAGAGGCAAATTTACAAAATTCACGTGAATAGATTGTAGTTCAATCGGATATTCGGATATTCGAATATTTAAATTTGGCCTCTTCGATCATCGAATACCAAATTATCGAATAGATTGAATGATCGGATATTCGATCATTCGATGATCGAAGGAATCAAAATTTTAAAATACTTCGAATGCCTACTTTGCCAGATTGAACCTACCGAATTGCAATAGAAGCCTATGGGAAGCCCCCCATAGGCGAATGCTTATCGAATTTCGAATAAATTTGTAGGATTTTGGGTGAATTTTAGTAAATATGCCCCATAGTGTTAGGTCGAGAGACTGCAACACACGAGCATTCGTCTAACATAAGGATATATCTGCACGTCTATGGCCATCTTAAGTCTCATGGGCTGGCCTATTTACACATTTTCAAGGATTAGGAAAAAAAAAAACAGGATTGCACAACTTTCTTTACTCTATTGAACACTACCTTATTTAAGAATAAAATATGACAATATTCATGATTACATTGTTTTCATACGACATCAAGAATCATATTGTTCCATTCATTTATGAAAATCTCAAAAAACTGAATCTGTACCAAGACGTTTTTCAGAAATGAACCACAATGTGTCAATTGTACTGGTTGGTATCTAAGAACACCGAGGCTCCATCTAGAGGTGGAAATATGAAAATAAGACTACAACAAAGAGATATATTTTAGATTAAAAACTGAACACAGTTAATATAAAAGGTATCTTATATTTGCCAGTGTCTTTGTCCAGCATTATATAAAATCTATAGGAGACAAACGTTAAAGTGGTTAGAAATGTCCAGATGGATGCTATCTTTAAAGTATTTTTTAGTAAATATTTTGCAGAGAATTAATTTTTTTTATTTGTGGTCAACTCCAGCAATGTGTAAATACTCAAAAGCCTAGAGAGCATAAGCAACTGTGTTGTTATTTTTAATAATAGTTTTAATAATTATTAGTAATAATTCTAGTAGTAATAATAATCTCGACAGGAAATAACATAATTTATCTATGTGCTCTCTCAATCTCTGTTTAAGTTGTAACAATTTGTGCACTTGAGTTGCTCAGAAGGATAAGGTGTAGTTGCCACCTCCTGGGCTTTCCAAATATTACAAATACTGTATGTGAGATGTGACCCATTTTCAACCCTTGGTATATTAATGTCAACTTTGTAAAGAAAGTCATCAGACATTTTACAGGAATATAATTTTAAATATATACACTTTATAAATAATATTTTAATAAAAAAATATAAAATTTTTTTTTTAATTATTAAAATGTGTCTATAGTCATCAGAATAAAAAAAAAGTGCATGCATATTTTGGGCACCAATTTCACTCAAATTATTGTTTTGAGCGCTTTTTGAATATTCACCAAAATCGTACGATCGAACGATTTTATGGAAAAATCGTAAAAAAGCGTTCAATTGACAAAAATCGTATGAATCGAATGTTCAAAACGTTCGAGCGTACGATTGAAATTCGGCAAAAGACTTAGAAAAGCCTATGGGTGATTCCCATAGTCGAGCGATCGAATATATTATTAACATGTATTTCTATAGCCCCAACTTGTTGCGTAGCGCTGGATATTTATTATATCTATTCGATGCGAAAATACTTAATTTGCATATTCGAATATTACATATTTGCAGCAACAGAGAGCACTGGACCCTATGTTGCAATACTAATAAAAGAGAAGACTGCACTGCAAGGGTGAGTTTACTGAGTCAGTTAAACTATAAAAGCAATCATTGTTAAAAAAAAAGTATTATTTCGAACTGATGGTACGCATATATATAAATATATAATTATCCAGATATACTTTTTTATTTTATTTTAATAGGGCTGAAAGCCCTTAAGAATACAACAGGGATTTTGCTGTACAGCAGCAACTACTATACTTTGACACTTAGGGGGAGATTTACTAATGGTCGAATTTATTTTTAATTCAAAATTCGACCATTAGTAAATCTGCCTCTAAGTGTCAAAGTATACTAGTTTCTGCAGAATAGTGCAGGGAATAGTGGGGAAGTAAAATCCTTCGACTATCGAATTCGAAGGATTTTACCTCAATTCGATCGATCGAACGAACGATCGAATATAAAAAATTCGAATCGAATATTCGAACGATTTTAAATGATCGATCTAATTTTTTATATTCGATCTCAGCTAAGGATTTGCAATTTTGGTAGCTTGATCCTGGCAATGTAGGTGGTCGAATTAAAATTTAAAGGGGAAGTATTCGACCATCGAATATTCGAATACATTTTTATTCGAATATTGAAATCATTATAATTCGAATATTCGATGGTCGAATTAGCCTAATTTGCATATTCGAAGATTCAAATTTAAATTAAATCCTATCGAACTTCGAATTATTCACGTGAGTTTTGTAAATGGGGCAGACTAATATTACTATTATTCCCCAAAAAAATTTCGATTTTGCTCGATATTCGATTAGCATTCGATTTTCGAATGCTAATCGAATACTTTTAGGCTACCCTGTTATTCGATCTTCGATCATTCGATGATCGAATAACGATCATTCGAATTAATTATTCGATGATTCGAATAATTCGTACGATTCGAACGATCAAAGACTTTGAATCCTATTCGACAGCCCCCCAGATTAATGTACCTTAGTCCCTGCTGCAAGTCTGCTCTGGTTTCTGTGTTATCAGCAGCTTGTTTCCCCTTCTTCCTGGTGCAGAGTGAAGCCCAGCCCCTTAGTTTACTGAGCAGTCCATTTGCTGCTGTTCCACAATAGAGAGGAAGAGGGAGCCAGTGTGTGCATTAGTAAGCTAGTTTCCCCAAGCAAAAGGTGCTAAACACACTGCTCTCTGCTATGTCACATTATGCAAATGATCTCCAAGACTAGTCTGAGAGATAAGGTCAGCTCAGAAAGCTAAGGGGCGGGGCTTCACTCTGCACCAGGAAGAAGAGGAAACAAGCTGCTGATAACACAGAAACCAGAGCAGACTTGCAGCAGGGACTAAGGTACATTAATCTGGGGGGCTGTTTAGAGCAAATTTACAGATTTACAGATTACAAAAAAAAAAGGTTTACTTGTTCTTTAAATATTCGATCACTCTAATATATTCGATCATTCTATCATTCGCTATTCGATAATGGAATAAGCCTAATTTGCATATTCGACCGATCGAACTTCGATCTATTCAAGTGAATTTAGTAAATCGGCCCCTATGAGTTCTTCTTCAGCAAAATATGAGATATAGATGAGCAAAATGTAATTTTACAACCTGTGTGAAGTCTAGCATCTGTCATTGTGACTTGTCTCAAGAAAACTCCTGGCCTAATAAAAAGTGAAAATCTTGAATTATATATTATTAAAAATAAAGTAATTGGGAAAAAAGTAATTTGGATACATCTACAACCCCTTTTAGATTGTAAACTCTATTGAGTAGGGCCCTCTTCACCCTTTTGTATTGGTCATTGGTTGCCTTTCATGTAAAATGGTATGCTTATTGTACTTTTTTGCAGACTATGTTAGCACTTTTTATATATGTTATTATTATTTCTACTATCACTACTACTAATAAGCACATTGTAATATTTTTTAAAATAGTGTAGTGTGTTTATAGTTAAAGTGTAATGTCATATTTTAGTTTGTTTAGTAAAGGCTACAATGTTAAAATGTGCATTATATGATTATAAATTCCTGTGTTTTTCAATAAAGTATAAAGTTACCGTTTACCTGTAACCTTTTATTAATGTCTGCTCCAGTGCAAATGTCGGCTCCAGTGCAAACAGACAGAGGATTTCTGCAAAGAAACTACAGACTTTGCATTTTAAGTCGAAATCTGACAAGTCGGAAATCTAAGCATCATCTCTATTTATAAGTGTGCATGTTTACAAGTAACAGCTAAAGGAAGCAAATTGCTCTAAGCCATAGGGAACAATCATTTTAATTGTAAGGTTTTAGTTCTATGAGGTGACAAGTCTAAATATATTATACTAGGGTAGTTTATACAATCTACCATAGCATCTAAAACAGATTATTAATATGTATTAACTTTTTTGCAGTATATCGCTCTCTCTAGTGTTACACATGATTCTTTTATATGTTAATTCCTCATCTGGGAGGGTGCAATGTTTTCCCATCCCCCTTCATTTTAATTCATAATGTATTATTGTATTGTGTATTGTATTGTGTATGTTAAATTTCAATATCCAATCATGCTGTATATCTTAATACTTCATGATCTGTTCTTGTTTTGGCATGGCAAATGATGCTTTTGGGTCTTGAATATGCTTATGTACATGTATTTCCTCTTTGTCATATCTCATGGGATCCCTTATCCGGAAACCAGTAATCCAGAAAGTTCCGAAATTATGGAAAGGCTGTCTCCGATAAACTCCATTATAATAAATGCATCCAAATTTTTTAAAATGATTTCCTTT
This sequence comes from Xenopus borealis, assembly GCA_024363595.1. Classification (NCBI taxonomy): domain Eukaryota; kingdom Metazoa; phylum Chordata; class Amphibia; order Anura; family Pipidae; genus Xenopus; species Xenopus borealis. Next base: position 184,350,767 of record CM044431.1, on the reverse strand, counting down.
CTCTCTGTAATAATAAAACAGAACCTTGTTGTACTTGATGCAAACTAAGATAAAATCAATCCTTATTGGAAGCAAAACCGGCCTATTGGGTTTATTTCATTTTTACAAGATTTTCTAGTAGACTTAAGGCAGGGGTCCCCAACCTTTTTTGCTCGTGAGCCACATTTAAATTTAAAAAAGAGTTGGAGAGCAACACAAGCATGAAAAAGTCCATGGGGATGTCAAATAAGAGCTCTGATTGGCTTTTTGGTAACCCCTAAATGTGCTGGCAGCCTACAGGAGAGAATGTTTGGCAGGACATCTGTTTTTTATGCAACCAAAACTTGCCTCTAAGCCAGTAATTCAAAAATAAGCACCTGCTTTGAGGCCACTGGGAGCAACATCCAAGGGGTTGGTGAGCAACATGTTGCTCGCGAGCTACTGGTTGGGGATCACTGACTTAAGGTATAAAGGTCCAAATTACAGAAAGATCCCTTATCATGGAAAACCCCCAGGTCTTGTCTTGATATAATGATCGAAACTGACAGAAATTAAAAAGAGCAATAAACATCTAGGCATACCAGGAATGGAACACTGTTTCACTATAAGGAATTGTTTGCTTTAGAGATGCGCTTGAAATTTAAAAAAATATTAGTTTAAAATATTTTATACAGTGCAAGTAAAATGTATTTGTTTGACTGACATAATAGAAAAGGATGTATGGCATAAAAGGACATTACTAATCCCCTCCGCCCAGTACTTTGACCTATTCCCCACACCTTGATGAAGATGCTTGCGCATCTTCTCCTGCTGGCGTCGCTCCCAAGATGGCTGCCAAATAGATAACGGCACTGACATCACTGCACTGGACGCACGGTGTGTCACTGCATATGTGCCAAAATCTGTTTAAAAGGACGCCCAGGACGCCATTTTGGCGCCCAAGTATAGGATCTGTTTGCTCATGTTCCTGGGTGTTTGTTATCTCATTTGACTATTGATTCTTGGACTTTGACTTTGCCTGAACATGACCTTGAAACTTATCTGCCTGTCTTGTGAACTCTTGCCTGGATTTGGCCACATCACTTGTTTAACCCTTGTCTGTACCTTGAATTTTAACTTTGACCCTGAAGCTTCCTCCTTGGTCCTGACAACTCTCGCTTGAGGCTGTTAGGCCCCATACAATGAGGTTAATGGAGTGTCCCTTGTCAGCAGATGCAGTATAGACATTAACAGTGCATGTGAACTTGTCTGGAATAAATTTATCAGCTTTATCCACACTTAAGTAACATTTGTAGTAGTGACTTCATAAACATCTTTAACATAACTACGGCAGATCTTAGCAAAATTACCTACTTTTTTTGCATTTGTGGCACTGTACAGCTTTTGCAAGACATGTAGCATAATTTGCAGAGTGTTGTACCACAGTGAAAGCGGTATTTTTTATTTGTATTTGCTGCATGGTTTTGCAGTGAATGCCTTTCCTTAGCACTATAATGTAATCCACATTCTCCTTTGCGAGTATGGAGCTCCCCATTCGTCCAGACTACTCATGTGTCATCCAGTCCCACCTCCTGGCTTGAGGTACATTAACTACTTCACTTCACGGACTCTATTCAATGACACATCTCATTCCAAATCTGTAAAAATCTTCACATCCTTTATTAAATCGAATACATACAAGTTGTCAGCATTGGCACGATATTGGCACAGTGTAATACATGCTACTGACGCGTTTCGTGCTCTTCCAATAGGCACTTCCTCAGAGTATGAATTGGCCACAACATCACACAACTTTATAGATACCTTTTGTCCTAACGAAAACCTTAAAGGGATATTTCTTAAAGGGGTTTTCGTGAAAATGTTTTAAAAAGAATATGTATTCGACTTAATAAAGGATGTGAAGATTTTTACAGATTTGGAATGAGATGTGTCATTGAATAGAGTCCGTGTTATCTTGTGTTAGGGAACCAGGGCCGGACTGGGAGCAAAAAATCAGCCCTGGCAAAAGTATCAAAGCAGCCCATGTACTTACGCGCATGCAAACATAATATATCTCCAAACCCAACGTTAACTAGAGCTAGTGTTAATAATTAGATATTTTAAGAGTCCATTACCATATAATTCCCAGCAATATTATACACCCTATGTGCTGGAACTGGCCCTTGCAACAAATATCTCGCCCTTGTTCCTATCACAACTGTTCTATCTGATGGATTAGTGACCCTATATTTACATTATATACTAAATTTTCCTTTGTGTGCACCCAGCTAGACCATGCACCCTGGCAGATAAGAGGACTTTAATTACCATGTGTATCACAGGGCCAAAGTGTGTCATACTTGAATTATTTGTATCATGCACTTAATGCTACATATCACAGTTGACATATACAGGCTGAAGTGATTGTTCTGATCATGGATCCTCCAGTTGCCACCATACCTATCATAAGCAGAAGAGACTGGGTATATAGCAAGCAACTCTAATATTACTAACTGAAGTTGGTCAGAATCCCAAGTTCCCCCATATGCCAGTATAGGAATGAGTACTAACACATGCAGGCATCAGCTTAGCTGTGGCTGGCTATTATTGACAGCTCATTTACATTTCTAAAGTGATTGACTCATTTACATATTAAAGACAGACCTAATTTGCATTTTTAGGTGAGCAACTATTTATATTTTAAGGTAAGTGGCCCATCGGGCATTTGCCCGAACCCACAGATTGCCAGTCTGGGCCTTTAGGGAGCTGTTATTTGGTTACCTTCCCATTGTTCTATTGTTAGGCTGCTGGAGGGGGGAGGGGTGACATTAATCCAAATTGCAGTACAGCAGTAAAGAGTTACAGAAGTTTATCAGAGCACAAGCAACATGGCTTGGGGCAGCTGGGAAATTGACAATATGTCTAGCCCCAAGTCAGATTTCAAAATAAAATATAAAAAAATCTGTTTGCTCTTTTGAGAAATGGATTTCAAAGGAGAATTGTGCTGGAGCAGCACTATTAACTGATGCATTTTGAAGAAAGCATTTTTTCCCACGACAGTATCCATTTAAAGGGCACATATAGTACAAAACAGTTACCCCCAACCAAATGTGCGGGCTGATAGAGCCCACATTCCGGTTGGGGGTACTAATACTTTTTTTTAAAATGCCCCCGCCAGCACGCTCGCACTGGGAGCTCCCTCCTGGTGCGAGCCACCATGACAGTTGCTGCGCATGCGTTGGTGGGGGGGCATTTAAAAAAAAAAAAAAGTACTAGTGCCCACATCCAGAATGTGGGCTCTATCAGCCCGCACATTTGGTTGGGGTAGGTTGAAACTGGCGAACTAGGCAGTTGAATAAAAATTTAAAGGGGAAGTAATTCGAGAGTCGAATAGATTTTTATTCGAATTATTGTAATCATTCGATTCCATCGAATTTACAGAATTCACTGGTTGAAGTCACCTAATTCGCATATTCGGAATTCAAATCTTTTTGAAAATTCAATCGAATTTTGAATCATTCATGTGAATACATGTGACTTTAGTAAATCTGCTCCTATGTGTCAGTTGCAGACAAAACTATAAAAGCCTGCAGATTTTATGAAAGACAACTACTAAGCGGAATGAAATATAAATACACCTCGATCAATGTGATTTACACAACGGACTAGAACCCAGTCTATTTTCCCACAGCCATCAACCCGGCTCTCACAAAATCCCTAATGATGACATCTGTTTTATTCTGTGGCAGTGGTTCGCCCTCAGACTAAATCACATACAACTGCCTTGAGGGCTCGTAATGGCCGCACGTTTCCTAGTAACCAAAGCATCCAGCTAGCGCTGAAGCCACGCCCTACCTCCTCCACACGTTCCTCCGTCACTCACTCGGCCACGCCCCGGTCCGGTTTACGTGGCAGCGCTGCAGTCAGCAGGAGAAGAGCGGACATATTCCATGCCGGGTTATACCACTGGATCTGCCAGGGGCGGGAGTGATTGGTTTCGGTAGCTGGTGGCGGCCTGTACTTATCGCCGTGTTGGGAATATCGGCTATTTGCTGAAGAAGTATTCTAGATACTATTCCCCGGATTCCCTTGTCTCGGGTAAGAGCAGCGAGCAGTAGAGAGAAGGAGGTGCAATTACATTGCTGTCAGTTTAGCCTTGAGGACTCGGGGGAGTGCAGGATTTTTTAGTTTTTCCTTATAACTAAGACTAGCGATGTGCTGGCTCCTGCAGGGCAGTGTAATCCGTGTGGATTCTCCCAAAGGCGGAGTGCACGTAAATTTGTTGTACTTTATTTCCCATTGGCTGCTACTGTACCCCTGCACTGTACGGGTCGGGGCAGCAACCAGAAACCTTACAGATCTATGAGAAGTGTTCATTCATCCACCTGCTTTTAACATTTCTGTTTTAATCTTACATGCTTCTGCTGTCAGTGGGTGGAGACTTTGACGTGGCAGTGTTCCCCCTTGCAATGCATTGTGGGAAATGTAGTCCCTCTTTCTATTTAAAGGGCCTTTTAAATGCAAGGGTCCTGCCTGTTCTTTATCTGATTTCAAACTATACTGGTAACATCTGCTATTATATCACACACACCTAAGTAGAAAAGCTGCCTTTGTATGTTTTTGGACTGTAAGCAAACCCATATGCAGTTCCGCTCAGTAGTGCCCTGGGCAGAATCAAACTCATGACCTGAGCACAGCAATGCCAACAGCTGGGCCACGTTTAGTTACAAATAAACTGGATTTGTTCAGCTTTCTGTATGTTCTTCATTTAGCAAAATTGCACCACTATTGTTGCCCATAGCAACCAGCCTGCTCCAAATTAGAAAATGAAAGTGATGCTGTGCATAATGACACTGGGGAAGTTTAACACTTGTAAAAATCGTCTATTTCTCTCCACACCCCTAATTTTCATATGCAAATTAGGGTTCGGCTGGGAAGAAGGATTCAGCCAAATCCGAATCCTGAACCTAATCCTGGATCCTCATCCCTACTATTAAATCTAACAAATCTATGACATTAGCAAGAAACCTATCAACATAGCCTACATATCTGCCTTCTTTCCAGGTGAAAGGAAAGGCAGCTACTTGCACATATATGCTGTGGATATCCTCAAAGTAGTCTTAATATCTGTCTCCTTTCCCATATGAATCATATGCTGCCCTGTTTGCATAATTCTAAAATTTGATGTATGAAAGGCCTATAGCACATGGGTGTTTTGAGCACAGTAGTGGTGAATATATTCCCCTTGTGCCATTGCCCTCTTTGTTATTCTGCCTTTGATTTAATTACATGGGAGGACACTTGTGCCAGTTTAAGTGGTGTAACGTCTATTTGCAGTTTCCGTTTGCAGAAAATGATGGAAGAGAGTGGGATTGAAACAACACCTCCAAGCACCCCTCCTCCCAGCACCATCGGAACATCAGTAGCCGCAGCTACATCAGCCATCTCCACCCCGATTCCACCAGGTAGTCTTCATTTTGTGTATATTTCAAAGAGCATTTTATCAAGTGACTCAATTCGTATTCGATGGCTCTGATCTCTGTTACATGTACGGACTTTCTAATCAAAATAGATTTACTGTAGTGGCCGGAATTCCTCTTCAGCATATAGCAAATATTGGTACGGGTTAGTTTGATTAGCTTATAGTCAGAAAAGAAGAAGCTGCGTCTATGGCCGTGGGGCAGAACTAAAATAAAATGAGCAAAGTGAGCGAGAAATAAATTAATATGTTAATGCATTAACAGATGTGTCTGTACACGAACGCTGTAATTGCTAATACTTACAGAGGCCTTGTTTTTACAATGAGGACTAAAAGTAAATCAGATGGTATAGAATTATAACTGAGACCCAAACTGTAAACCATTTCATATTTTAGAAAGATGTGCATTGTGTATTTTTTTTTTTGTTCTAACTTCATGTACATGGGAATTCATAGTGGCACGGTATGAGAATAAAATTTTTTTTTTTTTTTTAACAGTTTTGTCCAGCCCTCTGGCTGCACCACCATTCTCCCCGCTGCCATCCTTTTCACAGTCCAGTTTTTCTACCCCGGTGCCTTCCTCGGTTCCTCCACTGAGAACATCGGTCCCTCTCACATATGCTTCTCCTCTTCCTGTCACTGCAGTGCACTCTCCTCCTACCAACACCTCTGTACCTGCTGCTTTTAACAGCCCATCACCAGCATTCTCTTCTCCACCATCTTTCCCCCCTCCTCCTCTGAACATCACTCCAGGTCCAGTTCTCACAGCACCACCCTTGAGTCCACCTGTAGGAGGATTCTCTATGTCTTCCACCTACGATATCACTAAAGGTCATGCTGGGCGAGCACCTCAGACCCCTCTGATGCCAACATACTCTCCAGCCCCTGTCACAGGTTGGAATATGTTTTACCTTGATCCATTTAATGCTGTTGAAATGTACAATGCTTTGCTGCCTAATATTTGTTTTTTATTTTACCATAATGCTGTATTAATTGATCTTTTCTTCTTTATGTGAACATATATATTTGAGTTGGGGTTCGGTTACTTGCTTGCTTTTTTTTTTTCCTTCTTCGGTGAGTTAAACTGCCTGTAGTAAGGAACACATTCTCTAGGTGTAATAGAAGTGGTGATGTGTGACTTCCAGATTTTATCCAGTATTGTAGCTGTAAGCTGCATGTTTATACGCAGTAGTGAATGGTCCTTATTCACTTGATAAATGGTATTGAACCCGAAACATGTTGTGATTTCCACTACCTGGATTAAAAAGTTGTTTGCAGTAATACTGCTGGAGTTCCTCTTCCTTCTACTATACTTGGATTATTTGCAGCAGTTGCAGCACAGAGCAACTATTAAGGAATTGGACGCATATCATTTGGAAAAGCTGTGCTGACCACCATCCCTCTCTTCCATGTTATACACAGTAGTATTGGGTCTTCATAAAACTTGCATTCATTGGCTGTAGTTGCAAGAATAACATTTGAAATGTAATTTTGTTCGTTAGCCTTATACTGCATGTTGTTGTTATTGCTCACGGAGTTATTGAGGATTTTTAAGGTTTGCTTAAAGCATGTTAATGGGTGTCTTTTACTGGTAATTTTTCTATCGACGGCATTTATTACATTCGCTTCCCATTGGAGTCATCTGCCAGCTGCAAAGAAAAGAGTAGAAAAAGCTTTATGACTAGTAGAAGGATTTCTTTAGAATAAGATGGCACTCACAAAGATTGATTTATTTATTTTTTTCCCAAATAATGAGATGTACATAAGAAATATGCATTTTTTCTTCATCAGTTCAACTGACGGGTGTAGGGGAGTTTTCAGCATATAGACTCTTCCAACAATCCAATCACAACGGCACACCGCAACTCCCCAGAAAGGGGACATCGAAACCTACAGAGGTGCCGACTGCAACCACTGCAACGAGATTACCAATGGGTCATGCAACTCCTGGAAAAGTAAAACCTGTTTTCTAGGAGTTGCATGACACATTGGTAATCCTGTCGCAGTGGTTGCACAGGTTCGGCACCTCTGTAGGTTTCGATGTCCCCTTTCTGGGGAGTTGCGGTGGGCCATTGTGATTGGATTGTTGGAAGAGTCTATATGCCGAGAACTCCCCTATGCCAGTCAGTTGAACTCGAAGCTGCTCGGATGAGTGTAACGTCTTCATTAAAATTTCTCAGTCTAGTTGTTTTGAGTTACTTGTGTTGTGATGTACCATGACCTGATGAATGAGAATCTTCATAGTCATTTGGTTGATATATTTCTTATCTTTGTCTCTGCTGAGCAGAATCCCTGGATTTCATTACAAGCAGTTGTTAGAATTGATACAATAGTTGTTAATACTCTAGAGATGTTGCTGTGAAATGTATCAATTAAATGTTGCAAAATTGTAACCGTTTAGTCTCTGCACGTGAATTACTAAGCGATCAGACAAACACCAGAGACACCAACATTCAACTATTAACTTCGATTTTGGAAAAGAAGTAAAAAATATATAATTGAGAGTAATTGAAAAAAGTCTTTATTTCTGGGGAGCAATCTGAAAACTGAATTGAACAAAGTGTTTAGAAGGTGAACAACCCCTTTAAAGTTTGTTCAGCTGTTTGTGTACATGCTGTGATTTAGCTATATGGACTTAGCAGCTGCTGCTTTGGTGGTAACTACAAACAGTACTAATGGTTTTGTGATATTTAGGAAAAGGGTGAGATTTGCTGATTAAAACATTTGAAGGTGGAAAAACACTCCGCAATAATGCTGTGCATTTTGGTTTTTGTGGTAGTTTTCATGTACCTGAATAAAACAGAAAAAAGAACCCCACCTATAACTACTCAATACTTAAGGGTAAATCTGTGAATGCTATAATACTTAATAAATTAGGGACAATACAGTTATCCCCACTGTGAATATATAAAATTAAATACATTACTTACTTTAATAAAGTATCTAAAAAGCCAATTAATCAATTTAGAAAAAGTGCCAACTCCGTGAGTGGTTATTAAATATTCTCCACGTTGTCCAGCAATAAAAAAGATTACTTAAACTACACACCCAATCAGCTTGCCTACCACTGTGCTGATAGACATCTAATCGGTGAGTTAATTAAGAATCAACGAAGTGTATATATATCGATCCATATCAATTCATTGGTAAAGTGTTATACAAGTATAATTCATAGTTAAATAAAGTGCTAGTGCAATATAGTTGAATTGATTGACCTTAATAACATTCAAAATATCCAGTTAGATATATAAATAAACAGTTATGACCCTAAATTAAGGACGACTTAAAAAACAATTGATGAAATCCTTAAAAACGTAGCGAAGAAAATGGAAAATTAGAGGGTGGAATTGTCCCAAAATTATCTGGCTATTAATTGCCAACGCGTTTCGGTAAGCAGCTTTTTCAAGGCGTAAGTAAACTTATGCCTTGAAAAAGCTGCTTAGCGAAATGCGTTGCCGTTTTCTTATTCCTTTATACATTATCTTTCTCAATCCTTGTTTGCTTTAAAGGAAAAGTAAATGTTTTTCTTTTTCTTTCTGTAAATTTGCTCTAAACAGCCCCCCAGATTAATGTACCCTAGTCCCTGCTGCAAGTCTGCTCTGGTTTCTGTGTTATCAGCAGCTTGTTTCCCCTTCTTCCTGGTGCAGAGTGAAGCCCAGCCCCTTAGTTTACTGAGCAGTCCATTTGCTGCTGTTCCACAATAGAGAGGAAGAGGGAGCCAGTGTGTGCATTAGTAAGCTAGTTTCCCCAAGCAAAAGGTGCTGCACACACTGGTCTCTGCTATGTCATAGTATGCAAATGATCTCCAGGACTAGTCACAGAGATAAGGTCAGCTCAGTAAGCTAAGGGGCGGGGCTTCACTCTGCACCAGGAAGAAGGGGAAACAAGCTGCTGATAACACAGAAACCAGAGCAGACTTGCAGCAGGGACTAAGGTACATTAATCTGGGGGGCTGTTTAGAGCAAATTTACAGATAGAAAAAAAAAAGGTTTACTTGTTCTTTAAGGTATACTTGGGGGGGGCAGAAGCGCTTGCAAAATCCTGTCTACTTACTACAACTCTCTGAATCTTTTTTCCTTTCTAACGGGTCGTGGATTTGTGGCTTATTAGGGCAATTTAGCCTCTGATTTCGAATAGGGCAAGGCCACAGTCCCTGTTACCCTGTCCTGCCTTCTACTTTGTGGTGTCCCAGGTCTTAGCAATTAATAGGCAGATAGTTTTGGGACAATTCCACCCTCTAATTTTCCATTTTCTTTGCCACGTTTAAGGATTTCATCAATTGTTTATAACTATTTATATATCTAATTGGGTATTTTGGAAGTTTTTAAGGTCAATCAATTCAACTATACTGCACTAGCACTTTATTTAACTATGTATAACACTTTACCAATGAATTGATATGGACCGATGTATACACACCTTGTTGATTCTTAATGAACTCACCGATTAGATGTCTTATCAGCAAAGTGGTAGGCAAGCTGATTGGGTGTGTAGTTTAAGTAATCTTTTTTTTTTTTTTATTGCTGGATAACGTTTAATAACCACTGATTAACACTTCACTGAGTTGGCACTTTTTCTAAATTGATTGGCTTTTTAGATACTTAATTTATTAATTTAAGTAATTTATTTAATTTTATATGTTTGCAGTGGGGATAACTGTATTGTCCCTAATTTATTTAGTGCTAAAGCGTTCACAGATTTAGCCTTAAGTATTGAGGTTCTTCTGTTTTATTCTTTCACATTTGAACCACACTGGCATTTGTCAAACCCTTGCCTTAACTCTTCCAATTAAAATCTTATATATCAGTAATTAAGGGTTCCCAACTTTCTATTCCTTCACCAGTTTTCATGTACCTATAATATCACAGCATTTGCTACCATGAGGTTCATAAAATGTAGTTATATTGCTTATGTACATCTCCCTAAAGGGGGAGCAGTTATTAACTACTTTTTTTTTTTTATGTTCATCTTTTTTTTTTTAGTTCTGCCAAATCCCGTTGTACAAGCTCCAATAGCAGGCATTGGATCTTCCATTACATTCCCCGAGGTTCCTGAAGACCCCAGGGTACATACAATGCATGATGAAGGCTCTGCTGGAGGCATCTGGGGATTCATTAAGGTAAGAGGTGTCTTTTTATAGTCTGGTCTCCTAGGTGTTGGGATTTGTGTAGGCTTCAGCAAATTAAAGTGTTTATCAGATACTAAGCCAAGGCAAGTGGCTCTAATTCTATTACAAAGAAGTCCATAAAGTTGAAGAGTGCTATATTGTTTGGCTGACGCTATTCACTGATGTAAGCAAGTTTTATCATTCAAGTGCAGTGTCCAAGTGAATAAATAGGTGCATCAATGTACAGACTTTGTACAGAATAGGGGAGAACACTCAACATGCCGTTTCACATACACAGGTGCATATGGATAAAAAAATCTTCTTTAAAGGAACAGTAACACCAAAAAATGAAAGTGTATTAAAGTAAAGAAAATATCATTTAGTGTTGCCCTGCACTGTTAAAACTGATCTGTTTGCTTCAGAAACACTACTATAGTTCATATAAACAAGTTGCTAAGTAGCAATGGTGGAAATTGAAAAATGACTGTATGGCACAGGATAAGTAATGGATTACAGATAACATTATGTTCTACAAGAGCTTATCTGCTATCTGCTGTGTAACTTGAGCCTTTTCTCCTTTGAATGGCTGCCCCCATGGCTACACAACAGCTTATTTATATAAACAATAGTAGTACTTCTGAAGCAAACACTGCATTATATTTGTATTACTTTATAACAATTACATTTTTTTATGTTACTGGTCCTTTAAACAGATCCAGTGTAGTTTCCTTTTCCCTTATTATAGATGCCCTGCATTACATCAATACCCTGAGCAGGAGCTTAGGCAGTTCCTTCTGTTGTTTTGATTCCCGTTAAAGAGATACTAACACAGTGCTTGTGTATCCCATTCTGGCTGAATACAGTGCATATTTAATATATATTTATATAAACAGAAGCTTGTGAACCCTCTGTGATCCAGAGTTTTTATATTTTTGAAGTCAGTTCAGATAAGTACACCTGCTCTTCCTTTTGGGAGGACATCGCTTCAGATTCTCTGTTGTCATTGATGGCTCCTTGCGCATCACCTAACTATACAGAGAGATGGTGAGCCCCAAAGCTGGGTCATGTTGATGCAGCGAGGGTCATGTACTAAAAGAGAGTCCTATATCTGTACAAAATATTGCAGAGGAAGAGATCAGCGCTTGAAAAAGCAACTTTTTGCTGTGTATAGAATTTAATGGGAAGTTTGTTGTTTTTGGAAGTGGTTGATTGTTTGACAAAACAGTAGTCGTACTCCTAACACATACTGCTGCTATGTTGACTTTTTTACTTAAAGGGACAGTATACACCTAAAAACACCTTTACAGTAAATTCGTACAATACTTAGGTATTGTACTGAAAATGCGTTCTGCCTATTCTTTTAATTAAATTTTTTTATCATTTTGAAATCTCAAAAGTCATACACATTTCATCATTAAAACAGTTGGCAAAACCTATGTTCAGCGCAAGCCTTATACATTGAGCTTGTGTTATAAAGTGGTGTATACTGTCACTGTAAGGCCTGTGTTCAATACTTGCTGTCTGCTTATAAATCGGGATGTATTTAATTTGAATTATGTTATAGACTGCATAACATACCTTATGCATTTTTTTAAAGCTCACTAGTTTTGTCTGCTTCAACCACTAAACTTTTTAGGGCAGTGGCATTCCTGTGTTTAGTTGTATGCTGTCCACTGACAAGTGAGGGTAGGATTGTTTTGCAGGTGATTGCTCATTGCAAAGGCAAGAGTTGGCAATTTCAAAATGACAATTGCGCAACAGCACATTTAAGCTACTGTTATATTTTTAAAGGAGGGCGTAATTTCAGGCACCTAAAAAGCAGCATGGGTGTTTGTCATTGCAGGGAGTAGCGGGAAATCCAATGGTGAAATCGGTGCTTGATAAAACGAAACACTCAATGGAGACTGTGATCACCACTCTGGACCCTGGCATGGCATCATATATCCGTAAGTTGGGTGAATGCACCTGTGTGACATTCTGTGCTCATATCTATGTACATATAAACACATTTTTAATTAACTCAGATTGTGTTCATTCCTCCTGCAAGAATAGAACTCCAAGAACAAAGGATTTTTTTAGTAATGTAGGTATAAAGTGCTCCAGCCCTGTAACCTAATCAACCATTTGCATTTTACATTCTAACAAAACTTGGTACATAAGTTTAAGTTGCCTTTCTCTGTGGCAAAATATACCCTCGTTTTGTCATGAGCTTATTCAGTTAGGCTTATGTAGAAAATATGTATAAACCTGAACTTCAGCAGAAAACCTTGATAATTGGCTGGTTTCGTTGTGAAGTAATGGATTCTGGAACTTGGAAGTCCCTCTGCTTTGCTGTGAATCTGTGGAAAGTAAAGGGACTTCAAGTCCTAGATTCCATTAGTTAACAATGGAACACTTGTAGAGAGTGGTTTGATGTAGAGAGAGATATTCTGAGATAATTTGCAATAATAATTTTTTATCATTGAAGGTTTTGGAGTTATTTAGCTTTTTATTCAGCAGCTCTTCAGTTTGCATTTTAAGCAATCTCTTAACTAGGCCTCAAATTACCCTAACAACCATGCATTTGGAATATGAATAGGAGTCTGAATACAAGGATCCGCAATAAAAAAGTAACAATAAATTTGTAGCCTTACAGAGCATTTGTTTGATTGTTTTTAGAAGGGGACAGCAACTCCCATTTAAAAGCTGCAAAGAATAATAAGAAAAAGACATATATAGCTATACTATAAACTAGGCAATACATAATGAAAGCCAATTGAAAAGTTTCTTAGAATTGGTTGTTCTATAACATAATAAAAGTTACTTGAAAGGTGAACCACTTCCAAAGCAATTATCGGCACATTTTGCATCTTAGAAAGAAACAGTACAAAATGATACAGAAATTCTACTGAGCAAAAATTATTCCTATATGTTTTCAGCTCTCACATTCAGGGAGCATCATGCAAGTTTTGTAAAGTTTAAACTACAAAAAGGCATTACAATAAATAAAGCAAAATATTATCTTCAAGTTATCAGTGTCAAAAATAAAAAAATGTTTTGACTCCTTTTCATTTTAGGAACCGGTGGAGAATTGGACATTGTGGTCACATCGAATAAAGAAGTGAAGGTTTGTGCAGTGCGAGATGCTTTTCAGGAGGTGTTTGGCATGGCAGTGGTAACAGGGGAAGATGGTCAGTCTAACATTGCACCTCAGCCTGTTGGATATGCTGCAGGATTAAAGGTACATTTCATTTGCCTTCATTTGCCTCGAGTACAATTGGCGGTAGACTTTCATAGATTTTTTTTCCTAATAAGTAAATGCGGCCATACAAGGTGAGGTTTAAGCTGCCAACTTGGCCTTTCCACACCGACTTTTCCGCTTGGCCTACAGCAGGCCTACATAACCAATGTGACCAAGCACCATATAGATCTATATTAGGCAGGTTTGAGTTTTTGTGGGTGGTTTCAGTAAAGACGGGTTTAAAAAAAAAAAAAAAAAAAAATCTCAAAAAATTTATTTATGTCCCAAAGCTGCAATAAGCTTGAATCTGAAAATACTCCAACTAAAAAAAGAAAGCATTAAGTCAGGGGTCCCCAACCTTTTTTGCTTGTGAGCCACATTTAAATTTAAAAAAGAGTTGGAGAGCAACACAAGCATGAAAAAGTCCATGGGGATGTCAAATAAGAGCTCTGATTGCCTTTTTGGTAACCCCTATATGGACTGGCAGCCTACAGGAGAGAATGTTTGGCAGGACATCTGTTTTTTATACAACCAAAACTTGCCTCTAAGCCAATAATTCAAAAATAAGCACCTGCTTTGAGGCCACTGGCAGAGGTCCCATGAATCATTTGAAGATGTTTGTAACCTTCAAGATGTTCGGGGTTCTTTTTCAGTGGTTTATAGTGATGGGTGAATAAATTCGCCCTAGGCGAATTCGCGGCGAATTTCCGAAATTCGACGATGCCGAAAGTTTCGGCGAAACGCTCACAAAAATTAGCTGCATGCTTAGTTTCGTCGCACGTCTCGTTTCGTCGTGCGTCCAGTTCGCCGCTTCAATTCAAAACTAAAAAAATAAAAATAAATGAATATATATTAAAATATGCCTTTTTAATTTTTCACTATTTAAAATAATAATCACAGATGTTTTTAAGAAGCTGGCAAAATGGGAGGCCATTTTTCTTTTGAAAAGATAAGAGTCCACTATGCAGGGCATGTGTGTATACTAAGTGAAACGCGTGTGTAAATTGCTCTTCTCATTGACTCCAATGCTATTCAGCACATTCACACACAAAGCAAAAGATGCCATTTTTTTTCACATTTCCATACCTCCCAACATTTTGGAAGTAAAAAGAGGGACAGAATTTTTTTTTTTCCATACGTAGCGCTGCAACGTTTTGACCACACCCAGTTTTGTGGCCACACCCACTAATTAACATGTTTGTTTTACCAAATTTGGCAGGTTATGAAAGTTTGAAAATATTTCTCCTTATCTAAACTGTTACAAATACAATCAATTACTTATTTTATTATATCAAAATTGTTAAAAAGCATCTTTTTTTTGCACCTGTTAGCTGTTCTTCTAGGCTCTCTGCCAAAAGCCAATTAAGTTAGAAACTTTGTTTCTTTTTCTGGCTATTCTGTGCAGAGAAAAGAGGGACTTTCCAATACAAACGAAATGAGGGACTGCAGGTTGCGCTGACAAAAGAGGGAATGTCCTTCCAAAAAAAGGGACCGTTGGGGGTATGCATTTCACATGGCAGTTTTATCACATTGCACTGTGCGTCAAAATAAGCCTCGGCAACTTGGGCGCGTGACAAAACATCAGCGCGACTCGTTTCGCAAATTTTTTTGCCATCTTTCGGCAAAGCGAAACGCCACAGATTCGCCCATCACTAGTGGTTTATGTTCGGAAATTCGATCAATTCAAGGTTTTTTTTTTTTTGCTCAACTCAAAAACTCAATAAAATTGACTATTCGGATTTACTCCCACCCAAATGCATGATTTGAGTTTTTTAATAAATAAGAAAAAGGATTTGCGTTTATTCGAGGTATTAAAAAAACCTACCAAACATGGCCTATGATAAATAGGGGGGTCTGTGTGGGGTACTTTCGCTTTAAAATGTACAGTATCAGCAGGGCTTCATTTTAACTAAAGCAATTGACTTATTTCAAACATTTATTACTTTTTTTTTTTTTTGTTAGGGTGCTCAAGAAAGGATTGACAGCTTGCGCCGAACTGGGATGATTCATGAGAAACAGCCAGCTGTATCAGTGGAAAATTTCATTGCAGAGCTTCTCCCTGACAAGTGAGTGATGTGTTGCACATTAAATAAACAACAAGGAAGAGTTTTTCTTTTTTGTTTTTTCAAAATGTATAATCTATATAGTAATGCTTTTTTATTTATAGATGGTTTGACATTGGCTGTGTAATTCTGGAGGACCCTGTCCATGGCATACGTTTGGAAGCCTTCACACAAGCAACACCTGTGCCTTTGGAATATGTACAGCAGGTGAGTTGATGGTACAGGATTCAATAGCTGCATCTGTATTCCAAGCCGAGGCCATTGTATACTTTGTGCTATTGTGTACATTGTGTAATTGGCTGAGGCTGTCAACTGCCTAGTAAATTAATTTAACAGTAAAAGGTTTTTTTGCTTTTAATTAATAATAGCCAAGTTGGCATGAAGTAATGCAACATGTTAGAAAAGTTATTTGAGTTTTCTAATGTTTTTCTTAACCATAAGAACATCAGACCAGCCTTCTTTCTTTCTCCTGACAACTTCATCTACTTCTTCATGGTAGCAGGTGGTGCTCTTGTAACATCAAATTTGATTGGGAGTAATTTAATTTAAAAAATCGAATACGACTAAACTCGAATAGAGTTTTCTCAGAAAAAAAGTTGAATGTCAGGACAGTTATATGTTCAGATTGGTCCCTGGACCCCTCGCCTTTGATTTATACATGAACTCTGCAGGTTTTAGGTGGCGAATAGCCAATTCGAATTTTTAAATGGCCAGGGTTTTATAAATCACAAAATTCAAATAAAAATTTGAATTGAGTTTGGATTATTCTACACCTGGGTTAGGTATGAGTTTGATTTACTTACAGGAGATAATGGTGCAGGCTGGAGTAAGTAGAAGTCCTATGACTGCATATTCTCGAATGTCTAACTTATCATTTGAAGACAGAACAATGTTTAAGGGGCGATTCGCCATTAAGATAAGTTTTAGTATGTTATAGAATGACCAATTCTTATATTTATAGTTTTTAATGTATTTGACTTTTTCTGCTGACTCGCTCTGGCTTTCAAATTGGGTCACTGATCCCATGTACAAAGGATTATGTGGATCCTAGCAACCAGATTGCTCTGGAGAGCTACTGAATAAAAAAAACGAAATGGCTCAAAAACCACAAATAATAATAAATGAAAACTAGTTGCAAATTCAGAATATCCCTCTCTACATCATACTAAAAGTTAACTCAACAACCCTTTTAAATTCTTTTCCCCCTCTTCCTATTCTAGGCACAAAATCTCACACCACAGGACTACAATCTCAGGTGGTCTGGGCTGTCCGTGACCGTGGGTGAAGTCTTGGAAAGAAGTTTGGCGCACGTCAGCAGGACTGACTGGCACGTGGCATTTACAGGCATGTCTCGCCGGCAGATGATTTACAGTGCCGCCAAAGCCCTAGCTGGAATGTACAAGCAGAGACTTCCACCCAGAATCCTTTGAGAACATTCAGACTGTTTCAAAGTTTTGACAAGGAGACCAAAAGCTTGCAGCTGAATTGCTTCTGGGGAAAGAAATAGTCTAGGGATGAAATTAAATGTTGACAAGAAAACTCCACGTTTATTGTACAATCAAGTGGTTCAAATGAAAAATCATGTGCATATAAAGCTTCTGTAGAAGTGGTTTTTTTTTTTGTTTTTTTTTAAATACAGTTTTAGTCATATCCATATTGCTTACCAAAATTCCCTTGGTAGATACGCTAAGAAACTTTTTTTTTTTTTCAAAAGTATCTAGGCATGGATTACATTTCCCATAATTAAGCATTGTTATTGTACTCTCTGTATGTTGTGTCCCACTGATGTTGTTTCTAGGAGCGTTGCACTCGTTGTATCGCGTCACATAGAAGCATATTGCAATTGAAGCCCTTAGGGATTGCGTATGTGTAACATATGCACATGATCTATGGGCTGGAGATCTAGAATCCTGTTTGCATTACTGGAACTCGATGGTGAAAGCGCATACAGTGCAAATATGTCTATGAAGATTTTCATTAATCCAGGTCATGGTGTATCTAATATAAGTAAGTTTTAGAATTACTTATATTAGATATAAAGTGCAAATACATGAGTCATTTTTTTTTGTCGTGGCACTTTTTTTAATAAACTTTCAGTGCTAACATTAATCCTAGAATTAAACAATGGACATCAACCCACTTAATTCAAATGATGTAAATTCTTCCCAACCCTTCACAATATCTGACTTTTAACACAGATAACAATGAAAAGGGTTTAGGGGGGTATCTTAAATAAGACTTCTAATCCCAAATGTTTTTCTCAAATAATTACCCTTTGCTGTGGAGATTATTTGTAATGGAGTAAATTATTTAATGATTTTCTATTTGTGTATTCCTTTTTACCTAGTGGACTACGTATGAAATTGGCCATGTTTTTAGCATTCATAACCAACTGTTACTACAGGCTATATTACTGTATGGAAGCGTAAGTAATGAACTGTAAAGGACGAGTGACGTGCAGTGACATGATTCGCTTGTGGAAGGTAAATGTCATGTATTTGCCTTAAAGGGGAGGTTCACCTTCAAGTTAACTTTTGGTATATTGTAGAAGGGCCAATTCTAAGAAACTTTTCAATTGGTCTTCATTATTTATTTTTCACAGTTTTTTAATGATTTGCAATTTTCTTCTGTTTCTTTGCAGCTTTCAAATGGGGGTCACTGACACCATCTAAAAACAAATGCTCTGTGAGACTACAAATGTATCGTTATTGCCACTTTTTATTACTTATCATTCTATTCAGTCCCTCTCCTATTCATATTCCAGTCTCTTATTCAAATCAATGCAGGGTTGCTAGGGTAATTTGTACCCTAGAAACCAAATTGCTGACACTGCAAAATAGAGAGCTGCTGAATAAAAATATCTATAAAACCACAAACAATAAAAAATGAAAACCAATTGCAAATTGTCTCAGAATATCACTCTCTACATTATACCAAAAGTTAACTCAAAGGTGAACAACCCCTTTAAAAACTAGATTGCATTGCTGTCTCTAACTCCTCTATGCTTACAGATGTTTGAGACTTATTTTAGTACACTTTTTATACCCAAGTGAAGACCTTTTTGCTAATACATTGACTGCTATCGACCAGTGACCTGGGTCAGATTTAAATAAACCTTTTTATGAGGATATATGCTTTTTGCTGAGTTTGATTATCACTCTTCTGAGCATTCTGTTTTACCGTACAAGTGCCTTTTCAATTGCCAATATTTTGTTTCGTGCCCTGGTTCTACAGTATGGTTGCATTAATACTTTCTGCACATGTTCTTAAAAGTTGTATTTTAGGAATGTCCAGCCTTTTGCCTGACAGCTCTCAAAACTGTAGCTTTGTCTCTTCATGGATTAATCTGAACCAGGTTTCCTGCATACTGCACTCTAAAACTAGGTCTGTAAAATGTCTTGAAATTCCATTTACGCTGTTCTAAAGGGGAAATCATTGCTGTTCTATTTAATGTAACCATTGAGTATC
Organism: Xenopus borealis; assembly: GCA_024363595.1. Taxonomy (NCBI): domain Eukaryota; kingdom Metazoa; phylum Chordata; class Amphibia; order Anura; family Pipidae; genus Xenopus; species Xenopus borealis. The sequence goes on along the minus strand of CM044431.1, from coordinate 184,331,472 downwards.
ATGGGGAACTGAAATGTTTTTAAATACCATTTTTCTTCAAATGTGAAACACCAACAACCTACAGAATTGTGCTGCATTTGCATCTCCATGGTGCACCCCAAACGGCATATAGGCAAGGCAGACAGTATTTTATCACACGTGGTAGGGATTTGTTACCCTGGAAAAGACTCCATGCCCTTCCCCCTCTTTCTGAAGACATTGCTCCCTGTCTACAGTGACATTACTTCAGTATTAAAGAACAAGTAAACCTTTTTTTTTTCTATCTGTAAATTTGCTCTAAACAGCCCCCCAGATTAATGTACCTTAGTCCCTGCTGCAAGTCTGCTCTGGTTTCTGTGTTATCAGCAGCTTGTTTCCCCTTCTTCCTGGTGCAGAGTGAAGCCCCGCCCCATAGCTTACTGAGCTGACCTTATCTCTGTGACTAGTCCTGGAGATCATTTGCATACTATGATATAGCAGAGACCAGTGTGTGCAGCACCTTTTGCTTGGGGAAACTAGCTTACTAATGCACACACTGGCTCCCTCTTCCTCTCTATTGTGGAACAGCAGCAAATGGACTGCTCAGTAAACTAAGGGGCGGGGCTTCATTCTGCACCAGGAAGAAGGGGAAACAAGCTGCTGATAACACAGAAACCAGAGCAGACTTGCAGCAGGGACTAAGGTACATTAATCTGGGGGACTGTTTAGAGCAAATTTACAGAAAGAAAAAGAAAAACATTTACTTTTCCTTTAATGGTGGCCAGTTGGTCTGGTTGCAGTTGAAGAAATTGCTGGTCTTGTGGGGTAATGGATACAAACTAGTAAAACTGGTCATAGATACCCACTCATTTAGTTGTTCAGACAGGTTAGAACATTTCTGTCAAATAACGATAAAATATATATTTTGTGTTGCTCTCTGGCAAGTAATGACCAGAACATTGTCTGCTTTATTTTACTTGCTTTAATCCTTCAATTTAAATGTGAACCATCAGTTTAAGATCACTACATTAAAACATATACAAATGTTATTCTTACAAGGAATGAAATCTGAACCTTTGTGGCCACCTTAAAAGAGTGGGGGTTGGTCTAGGTCTACCTGATTAGACTTGCATGTATGTATCTTTAAACTAGAACAACGTGTACTTGATGCATTCTAAACAAACATACTTTTTTTTATTTCCTTTCCTAAAGTTTGAAAAACGTTGAATAGTTCTTCCTGCAAACAGCTCACTCCTGCTGTGAGTTCCAGAGAAATAGAAGGTGATAGTTTATGGGAAAACCTGTCAAGTAGAGTGATTTCCCTTGTGTAGCAGAGTGACAATGGCATAAGTCATTGATTTGCAATGGGCAACTGGGAAAAAACTTGGAGTGAGATTTTGCAGCAAGGGAAGCAAATATCTAAACTTTAACTCAAAAACTATAATCCTAAGGAAAGCTATAAGCAAAAACACGGTCTGTGAAACAGAATTCATTAAAATTGTCATATAATACAGAACAGATTAGCACTTTACAACAAGAAAGAAATGCTAAGAAGACACTGCACATAATCTATATATTTTATCTGAAAATGGTGATTAAATGTATAGTGGTAAGGCCATCTGTGATTTACGGCTCATCCACCACTTTGGAATGTTTTTGGGTTATGGCTATTATTATATAAATATGTATTCATTTTATCGAGTAGAATAATTTACAGAGAAATGAGCGGATAAAAGAAAACATAGAATTGTTTCAGTGGTGAAGATTGCTTTGTGCCATGTTCTGATTCTTATCATAAGAGATACAACTTGCATATCAAGATAAAAGTCTTAACACGTTCATAGGCCGTGCTCACTTTTCTGACACATTGCTCTACAGAGAACTATGGCTCTCCAGTTTTAAATAGTTTTAATACAGATTTTTAAACCAGTATAATTAAACATGACGAGTTGACTTGGCTCTTTACATCTAGTAGAGGCAGTAATAATCAGATGGGACACAAGCAAATTAATTTTCCCAACAAAAGCCTACAAGACAACATTATGTGACCTAAAATTAAAAAAGAGTAAAGTTTGAAGCTATGGCCAAATGTGAATTTGCCTGTCAAACTAGAGATGAAAACCTGGAATCATGTGCACTCTATATATGTGTAGCTACGGTAGTAACTGCTTGCCATATAAAAACAATGATGAGGAGATCAGATTGGTTGCATTCCTCTAAGGTTAAAGGGGAATGGATATGAGCTGTCAATAAATATATACAGGGGCTTCATGTCCTATAATCTGATGATCCCCAACCAGTAGCTCGTGAGCAACATGTTGCTCTCCAACCCTTTGGATGTTGCTCCCAGTGGCCTCAAAGCAAGTGCTTATTTTTCAATTCCAGGCTTGGAGGCAAGTTTTAGTTGCATAAAACCCAATTGTACTGCCAAACAGAGCCTCCTGTACACTGCCAGTCTACATAAGGGCTACCAAATGGCAAATCACAGCACTAATTTTGCACCCCAAGAACATTTTTCATGCAAGTGCTGCTTCCCAACTACTTTTACTTCTGAATGTTACTCACAGGTTCAAAAGGTTGGGGATCCCTGATCTAAGAAGAGGAGGAAAATGATACTCATAGTTGCTGCTAGGTGTCACTGTTTGGGTCAGGTGGGAAACCCTTTCAAATATTAATAGTCAATCTGCTCATCTGAGATACAGCAAACTTGAAATAAGTCTCCAGAAACAAATGTCTGCCTGCAATTTGCGAATGGAAGTGAAACATCTTTTCTAGAACAGGTAAAATTGTCCAAGTTCTTCCCTCTCCAGTAACAAAAGGCAGTGAACATTGAACAAGGATGGAAGCTTTGGGTATGAAGATATAAAATAAAAATATCCAGAATGGTTAACCACATACAAAAACAGTCTTAAAGGGGTTGTTCACCTTTGAGTGAACTTTTAGTATAATTTGCAATTGGTTTTCATTTTTTATTGTTTGTGGTTTTATAGTTATTTTGCTTTTTATTCAGCAGCTCTCTAGTTTGCAGTGTCAGCAATTTGGTTTCTAGGGTACAAATTACCCTAGCAACCCTGCATTGATTTGAATAAGAGACTGGAATATGAACAGGAGATGTACTGAATAGAATGATAAGTAATAATAAGTAGCAATAACAATACATTTGTAGCCTTACAGAGCATTTGTTTTAGATGGTGTCAGTGACCCCCATTTGAAAGCTGCAAAGAAACAGAAGAAAATTGCAAATCATTAAAAAACTAAGAAAAATAAATAATGAAGACCAATTGAAAAGTTTCTTAGTATTGGCCCTTCTACAATATACTAAAAGTTAATGTGAAGGTGAACCACCCCTTTAAAAGCCTACAGACATTTGGAAAGAGCCTCAATGGTTTTTAATATTGTAAGCCCTCTAAAAGGTTGCTGTTTCCAATGGAAAACACCCTAAAATATCCCATCGGACCAGAATAAATAGATTCTGTACCAATGCTTCACCTTTAGGGGTGCTATCTGACCAGTGAATATACAATATATGCACACCCAGGCAATATAGTATTATATGAGTACCCTGTGTTTGTTTTATTCTGTACCCTGCCCCTCATTCATAAAAAGGGGCAAAGGCTGGGTGCCACTAAGGTGTTACTTGTAGCTCCCTTGGACAGGGTTTGCCATGGGCACAAGTACTCCCCGCATGGGCTCTAAACAATTCCATTTTGTATCCTTGCCATTGGTAAATGAGCACCCAAATAGGCATTGTAGAAGTTTAGATTGTTTCATCAGTTGATCAGGAATAATCCGTGCCATTTGTATCATATATACAAATGGTGCTGTGTTGCAAAACAAATTACCAGTACACACTGATCCCAGTAGATGGCAGTAAATTGGCATTAAATTCTCATGTAAAAGTTGTGAGACTATCGCCCAGAAAAGGTTTGTTTGGGCAGATACTACAGAGAGTAAAACAAGTGTATATTTATGCACATCGGCCTCTATTTATTTACTCAGCCCCCTAATATTGATAAAGTATGGGGCTGAGTAAATAAATGAAGTACGGGGGCTGTTGTTTTAAAAGGATCAGTTATGACTGATCCAATTATGATCAAAATACTTTATTAGCACTGCCATTGATCTATAGTGAATCGAGATTGATCTTCAATTGATCAGTGTTCCATTGGCTATTTGCATTGAATAAACTGAATAAAAACATGCTAACGGACTGCAATGAGATATATATGTATATCTTAAAGGAAAACTATACCCCCCAAAATGCATACTTGAGTAACAGGTAGTTTATATCATATTAAGTGGCATATTAAAGAATCTTACCAAGCTGGTATATATATTCAATTAAATATTGACCTTCTACATCTCTTGCCTTGAACCACCATTTTGTGATGGTCTGTGTGCTGCCTCAGAGATCACCTGACCAGAAATATTTCAACTCTAACTGTAACGGGAAGAAGTGTGGAAGCAAAAGACACAACTCTGTCTGTTAATTGGCTCATGTGACCTAACTTTATAGTTTGTTTGGTATGTTTGTGAATCATACGATCCCAGGAGGCTGTCCTATTTTTTTAAAATGGCTATTTTCTATTTATGAATACCCAATGGCACATGCTACTAAAAATGTATATTATTATGAAAATGGTTTATTTACATGAAGCAGGGCTTTTACATATGAGTTATTTTATGCAATATCTTTTTATGGAGACCTACATTGTCCGGGGAGTATAGTTTTCATTTGAGACAGTCAATGTTTTGGGGATCTGTTGTTTCAATTCCTCTTTAAAGGGCAAGGGAAGTGTAAAATAGAATAAGGCTGTAAATGCTGTATTTTGTATACTAAACATAAACATGAACTTACTGCACCACAAGTCTAATCAAACACATGATTTATGCTTTCAAAGTTGGCCACAGGGGGCTGTCATCTTGTAACTTTGTTATACATCTTTGCAAGACTAGACTACCTACACATGCTCAGTGTGGTCTGGGCTTCTTAGGGATCGTCAGAAATTATCAAAAAACAAAGCTGCTTGACATCTGCATGGCTGGTAAGTAAGGCAGGGGCTCCCCCTGCTGTTCATAAGTATGATTGTCTCCCTGCCAGAAGTTAGGGACCATCTGACAATTCCTATCCACAACAGTAAATGAAGGGAGAATTTCACTGCACACAGTCAGGTTTCTTATAAAAACAGTACACATTTTTTAATTAAAGTATATTGGAGATAGATTTCTTTTTCAATAAAGAAAGTAAAAATTGGATTTTATTTCTTTGCCTTTCCTTGCCCTTTAAATGGTGTTTCATCGACTCAATCAAATGAATGAATGGACTAATTTGATCTATTTGAGTAAGTTAGGGAAGGCTGAGTTTTTCTACTGCCTTATTCATCCTTAAAGGGATACTGTCATGGGAAAAATGTTTTTTTTTCTTCTTCAAAATGCATCAGTTAATAGTGCTGATCCAGCAGAATTAAGGACTGAAATCCATTTCTCAAAAGAGCAAACTGATTTTTTTATATTTCCTTTTGAAAACTGACATGGGGCTAGACATTGATAATTTCCCAGCTGTCCCAAGTCATGTGACTTGTACTCTGATAAACTTCAATCACTCTTTACTGCTGTACTGCAATTTGTAGTGATATAACCCAACCAGATAACAGCTCCCTAACACAAGATAACAGCTGCCTGGTAGATCTAAGAACAGCACTGTCCTACTGTGACTCCTTCAGTTACATTGAGAAGGAAAATCAACAGCCTGCCAGAAAGCAGTTCCCTCCTAAAGTGCTGGCACAAGTTACATGGCCAGGGGCAGCTGGGAAATTGACAAAAATAGCCCCATGTCAGATTTCAAAACTGAATATAAAAAAATCAGTTTGAGAAATAGATTTCATTGCAGATGTCTGCTGGAGCAGCACTGTTAACTGATGCGTTTTGAAAAAAAAAACATGACAGTATCCCTTTAATATCTGATCCGTGGTGCTGACTCCTGTATTAGGATTGGCATCCTCTTTGTATCTGGCTTATTGGCCGCCTTATCAAGAGACTTTACACAAAACTGTCCCTATCAGATTATATGTTACTCACCAGTATCTGATTATTTTTAGGATTCTTGAATGGTTTTAGTCTATGTGAATCATTATGGTTAGTTTGCATCTTTTCTGTATTTTACAATTGAATAATTCATTATTCTCATTTTGGATGTGGGAAGGTGGGTGCTGTGTTGCTGGCCTTGAATACAACTCAAACAAGTTCTTACTTTGCTAGTCAAACACAGTTTCTGTCCTGTAGGAATGATTTCATCTTATGGTCTAAGGTCATTACATTCAGATTGTACTTCAAGGACGTTTTCAGCTGCACAAAGAGGCTCCATAATGTGGAAAGTATCCAATTACTGGAAGGCAGTCTCCCATAGACTCAATTTTAAACAAGCAATTCAGATTTTAATAAGTGATTTCTTTTCTCTGTATTAATTAAACAGTATCTTGTTCTTCATCCCAACTAAGATATGATTAACCATTATTACAGGCAAAATAATTCTATTGGGTTGAATTCATGTTAAATTAATTTTAAGTAAACTTGATATATCCAAATTAAGGAAAAGATCCATTATCTGGAAAACCCAGGTTCTGGGCATTCTGGAAAATAGGTCCCATACCTGTACAGGTAGAGTATACATTATCTGGCCACCCATTACGCAGTATTCTAAATGCAGAAATTCAATATTTAACAGATTTCTATTACATTTAGTACTTTTTTTTTTAATATTTCTTGGTTTATGGATCATTATCTAATATATCTGCAAATTATTTCAGGACTAATTGTTGTTATGGGTTCAAAAAGATTTGCTGTCATAGGATATACTTAAATAGTTTACATAAATATCATCCTTGTTGTACAGGAGTTCTTTAAATATCATGTGAGAGGTAGAGACACTGTCTATGAATCAAAAGGTTGTCTTGTGCCAATGCAACAATTATACAATTATAGCTTATATAGATAAGTTTATTGATTGAGTAATGAACTCAAGATTTTGTCTTGGAATAACATGTAAACTTCTGTCATAGTGATATATATATATTTATATATATATATATACAAATAATTCCATTTTTAAAAAATGATGTCCCTTTTCTCTGTAATAATAAAACAAAATAATAATAATAAAGCAAAAGCCAGCCTACTGGGGTTTATTTGATTGTCTAGTAGACTTAAGGTATGAAGGTCCAAATTACGTAAATATTTGGCTCATTACTGACTGATGCAGTTCCATTTGCATCATTACACAGAAATACTGTAAGTGTCTAAGGAACACAGGGCCAGTCCTTTGTAATTTCATAAATACTGCCCTTGAGTCTGGAACATAGAAGTTCCACTGCCATGTTCACTGAAAGCTAAAGCAGAAGACTCTAGTGGCAATTACATTAAGGGTAGGGGCAGACAGGGAGAAGGTAATTCAGGGAGATTGTCGCCTGCAAAAAACCCCAAATCTCCCTGTCTGCCCCTACCCTAAGATCTATTTAGTTCAGAGATCATTTGTAGATCTTTCTGGTTCAGAGATCATTTGTAGATCTTTTTTTGGTTCAGAGATCATTTGTAGATCTGTCTGATTCAGAGATCATTTGTAGATCTATCTAGTTCAGAGATTATTCTTGGATCTGTCTGGTTCAGAGATCATTTGTAGATCTATCTGGTTCAGAGAACATTTGTAGACCTATCTAGTTCAGAGATCATTTGAAGATCTATCTGGTTCAGAGATTATTCTTGGATCTGTCTGGTTCAGAGATCATTTGTAGATCTATCTAGTTCAGAGATCATTTGTAGATCTGTCTGATTCAGAGATTATTTGTAGATCTATCCAGTTCAGAAATCATTTGTAGATCTATCTGGTACAGAGATTATTTGTGGATCTGTCTGGTTCAGAGATTTGTAGATCTATCTGGTTCATAGATCATTTTTAGATCTATCTAGTTCAGAGATCATTTGTAGATCTATCTGGTTCAGAGATCATTTGTAGATCTATCTGGTTCAGAGATCATTTGTAGATCTATCTAATTCAGAGATCATTTTTAGATCTATCTGATTCAGAGATTATTCGTGGATCTGTCTGATTCAGAGATCATTTGTAGATCTATCTGGTTCAGAGATCATTTGTAGATCTATCTAATTCAGAGATCATTTGTAGATCTATCTGATTCAGAGATTATTCGTGGATCTGTCTGATTCAGAGATCATTTGTAGATCTATATGGGTCAGAGCTAATTTTTAACTTCTCAAAAGTGATGTCCAGTAAGTCTTGCCATATTTAGCTATATGTTTTATGTGATTAAATGGCACGAATTTGCTTACAGGATAACTAAAGCTTAACTAAAAAAGTAGGCTAGAAATGTTGTACATTATGTTTTAGGCTTCTGTACCAGCCCAAGGCAACCACAGCCCTTTAGCAGATCTGTGCCTCCAAAGATTTTCTGCTGATTCACTGCACATGCTCTGTGCTCCTGCAGTTACTGAGCTTAGGGACCAACCCAAAATATACATCACACATAGAATATGAATGTCGTAATATATGACTGTTTAGTCATATTAATAAAGAGAATTACTGCATGACAGCACAGACGCCAGTGCAATTAGCATTAGAATTTAATAATCAGCCTTGTAGCATCAGCTTATATTACAGGACAATTTGGAATGACCCCTAAGCTTAGCTTCTCAACAGCTGCTCAGAGCCCACTGAGCATGTGAGTGTTACAGGCATTTTCCAAGATGGTGACCCCTCTGACAAGTTTGAAGTCCTGGATCATTGCTGCTATTGACAAGCTGAAACTTAAGGCTGGTGCAATAAGGTAATTATATAATATGACATTTTTAGCCATATTAATTTTTCTGGTTTAGTTCTCCTTTAACTACTGTATGTGGGGTATTAAGCATACATCTGGAATATCTTGGGGTCATACACACAAATCCTTTTGCCCATCAGCCTTGGTCCTTCTGGGGATAATGTGCAAAAGTTTACATTGAGTTACTAGTCTTCTGTCCATATAAAATAAGGCCATCTAGAGTTCTAGGGAGCTTTTCCAGTACTTCAAATCAATGCATAGTTGCTAAGGTAATTTGGGCACTAGCAACCTTAACTCAAAAACCACAAATGATAAAAAATAAAAGCCAATTCATGTCGTCTCAGAATATTATTTTCTACATCATGCTAAAAGTTAATTTAAAGGTGAACAATCCCTTGAAGATATTCTACACAAAGATTATCTCATTCACACTTTCTAAAGGTGATATACACTGTACTAAATGTCATTTCTCCAGGTTGGCATACTTTATTGGGTGTATTTGTATCATAAGCCGGTCCATGAATTACAGTCATATGAAAAAGAACCCCTCTGGGAACCCGTCTTAATTCTTTGGAGTTTTGTTTATCATTGGCTGAGCTTTCAAAGTAGCATCTTCCTTTTAATATTTAACATGACTTTAATATATAACATGTCTTATGGAAACAGTAGTATTTTAGCAATGACATAAAGTTTACTGGATTAACAGAAAATAAGCGTCATAACAAAATAAGACAGGTGCATAGATGTGGACACCCCAACAGAGATATTACATCAATACTTAGTTGAGCCTCCTTTTGCATATCTAACAGCCTCTAGACGCCTCCTATAGCCTTTGATGAGTGTCTGGATTCTGGATGGTGGTATTTTTGACCATTTCTCCATACAAAATGATATTCAAGTTGGGGTACTGTGACGGCCATTCCAGAATATTGTACTTCTTCCTCTGCATAAATGCCTATGTAGATTTCAAAGTGTGTTTAGGGTCAATGTCTTGTTGGAATATCCAACCCCTGTGTAATTTCAACTTTGTGACTGATGCTTGAACATTATCCTGAAGAATTTGTTGATATTGGGTTGAATTCATCCAGCCTTCGACTTTAACAAGGGCCCCAGTCCCTGAACTAGCCACACAGCCCCACAGCATGATGGAACCTCCACCAAATTTGACAGAAGATAGCAAGTGCTTTTTGTTATGTACCATCTGTCCAAACTACTTTTTTCCAGAATGACTGCTGCTTGTCTAAATGAGCTTTTGCATACAACAAGCGACTCTGTTTGTTCCCTGTCATACAGATGTTATTTGTGCAAATTTCGCTGAATTGTAGAACGATGTACAGATACACCATCTGCAGCAAGATGTTGTTGCAGGTCTTTGGAAGTGATCTTTTTTTGTCTGTAAACATTCTCACAATCCTCCACAAATGCACTCCTGTATTTTTCTTGGCCTACCAGACCTGGGTTTTACAGCAACTGTGCCTGTGGCCTTCCATTTCCTGATTACATTCCTTACAGTTGAAACTGACAGTTTAAACTTCTGAGAAAGCTTTTTGTAGCCTTCCCCTAAACCATGATACTGAACAATCTTTGTTTTCAGATCTTTTGAGACTTACTTTGAGGATCCCATGCTGTCACTATTCAGAGGAGAGTCAAACAGAAGCACAACTTGCACTTGGCCACCTTAAATACCTTTTCTCAAGATTGGACACACCTGCCTATGAAGATCAAGGCTTAATGAGCTAATCCAACCAATTTGGTGTTGCAAGTAATCAGTATTGAGCAGTTAGATGCATTGAAATTAGCAAAATTACAAGGGTACCCAAATGTTTGCACAGCCAGTTTTTCACATTTGATTTAATTGCATACAACTGAATACTGCTTCACTAAAAATTTTAGTTCTTTGTTCAGAAAACACCCCAGTACTCCGATGTTCCTGGGAAATAAAAGACATGCTACTGTTACCTTTTTTGTTGAAAGTGGAGTAAATTATTATGCAGGCTGAGAGGGGTTCCCAAACTTTTTCATTGGACTGTACAATCTAAATAATGTGGTTTGAACAGACTTCGGTATGCTCCTCCTGTGTGAATGGTAACTGATGGTAATAAAAGAAAATACTGATGCAAAACTATGCTATGTTGTTTTTAAACCAAACAAGTTATATTTTGTATCCTGCCCCTATGCCATTAGATTAGAAAAGTAATTTTTCATTATTAACTGCCATATAATACAAAAAACATTAAGTAGCACTTAGTATTTTTGCTAGCATGGCTAACTAATCATATGTAGCTAAGATAATACAATTATTATTGGTTGTCTTTCACTATGATACATTCTTGCACTTACATTTAAGATGACATTACATCAAATAAAATATTAAATGAAATATGTGTAGCACTGGTTTTGGCAGGGCACAGTAAAAAATGAAGAATGGAAAATAAATGAGGTGTGCATCCTTTCACATCTAATAACCTTTACATTAATCCCCTGTTAAATAGTGTATGCCCCTAAACAGACATTGGAAGATATGACCAGTTTTAAAAAGTAGTGTCTTTATGACTTCTACCGGATAACAAATATATCTAATTAAATCCAAAAAAATGTTTTAATTATTTTATCTTTAAATGAAACCGGATCAATACGGAGGGGCAATTAGGCCTTAAGGCAAGTTTTACCGGAACCGAAGAAAAGAAAATGTCAGTCATTTCTCAGTATATGGTTCCAAATCAGGAGGGTAGTTTATGAAAGTGAAACATTTGCTGTAGGAATGCCAAGTGTTTCTTTCACTTAAACTACAATTATATTTAGCCTTAAATATTGGGACTGTTAAGTTCTTAATTTTATACAAGATCAGTTCTGAACTGCCCAATATTTATAACACAATTGATCATTAAACAACAACAACAATATCAGTACAAGAAGGAATCAGTGATCCCAATACATTCCACATCCATCTCCTGAAATATACATTATAGAACGATAGTGTCTTGAAATTTATATATAATCTCCTTAATGGATGGTTGAATTGGCAAGCCTGCATGGTTCTTTCTTTATTTATATTGCAGCTTGCTGCAAGAAAAAACTGGAACTCTGCTGTACAACCTGATGTACTCAAGAAGAACAAAGAATAACTGGTAACTTTCCAGAGTCCTTGGATCACAAGGACAATATAAATACTAAGCTATATTAAGCAAGCATGGAATTTTCAGGGAAATCTGTCATTGAGTGCTCAAATGTGAAATTACTATTTGTGGAAGTACAACAATGCATAAAAAAATCTAATTCTGCATTAACTGGTTACATAAGTCCTACAGCTGTTGGCTAACAGTGTTCAGACAGAGACAGAATAGCAGGGAATTCCCAAATCATAATAAATGAAGAATAACTGGTAATATGTGGTCAGTCAAGAAATGCTGGAGCTCACACATAATTGAAGCCCAAAAAGTAACAAAAAAGGCCACTAGTGGAACTAAAGAAAACTGATTTTGTTCAACAGAAGTTAAGAGCAGGGGCACACAAAGCTACTTGGGGAAATTAGGCGCCCAGCGACAAATTGCTTCTTATTCAGGTGACTAATCTCCCTGAACTGCCTCCCCACCGGCTAGAGTATAAATCGCCGGCGGGATTTGGTTTCTGAAGTTGCCCAAAGTTTTCTTGTGAGGCAACTTTGGGCGAAAAAAGCATTTTGAGTGCCATCCCGCCACTGATTTACATTCTAGCCGACTGGGACACAGTTCAGGGAGATTAGTCACCCGAAGAAGTGTAATTGTCGCTAGGCAACTAATTTCCCTTGTGTGCCCCTGCCATTAAGCGTTTGTTCGCCTTTAATTGACATTTAGTATGATGTATAGAGTCAGGGCTGTTTAAGACCTTTGTGGGCCCTGGGCAAAGAGTCAGCTAGTGGGACCACATAACCCAATTTGAAATATTTTTCAAATCCGGTCCCACCTCCCCTCCCTCCCTGTGTTTCCTCCCTCCATCTTCCTCCCTGTGTGCATCCCCTCCCTCCATCTTCCTCCCTCCCTGTTCCCCTCCTTCCATCTTCCTCCCTGTGTGCATCCCATCCCTTCCTGTGTGCATCCCCTCCCTCCATCTTCCTCCCTCCCTGTTTCCCTCCTTTCCTCTTCTGCCCTCTTCAGAAAAGGCGACGGTGATGATCCATTGTGCGGCACTGAATTTCTCCTCCTTTGCTATCCCCTATAAGGAAGGCAGGAAAAGAAATCGAGCACCGCACAATAGATCGCCCAATCACCTTTTCTGAAGAGGAGTGCATGCAGAGTTTTGGTAAGTTATTTCTTAAGACTTTGTGATTTTAAAGTTTAACGAATATTTTAAAAAGAATTATGTTACTGGTCCTTTAAACACATTGAAAAGCAGCTCTGCTCTGCTCAACCCATTTATCATGTCAAAGGCTGCTATTACAAGCTCCTTAACAATTAGCTGCTAGAGGAGCAATATATTTGTTTAGTAAACATTCAATTAACGGTCATGTGTACTTGCTGACTAAGCGTCATTCTCATTTATTAAGGTCTGTTAATAGCATATCATTTAATTGTGGTGTTAGGAAATGTATATAATAAAGATACCTTGAAGAAAGCCTTAAAGAAATTGTGCCTTAATACTAGCCATATTAAAGCAGTTCAACAGGAATTTTTAAACTTTATAAAAATGGTAAAAAAATAAAAAAAATGTAAAGCAATTGAAAAAACTTTATATTTCTGGTGAACAATCTTAAAGGAATTGTTCAGTATAAAAGTAAAAACTGGGTAAATAGATAGGCTGTGCAAAATGAAAATTTTTTCAATATAATTAGTTAGCCAAAAATGTAATATATAAAGGCTGGAGTGACTGTAAGTCTAACATAACAGAATACAACACATCTTCCTGCTTTTCAGCTCTTTACACTGACTGGTTACCCTGGTTACCAGGCAGTAACCAATCAGTGAATTGAGGGAGGGCCACATTGGTCATAACTGTTGCTTTTGAATCTGAGCTGAATTCTGAGGATCAATTGCAAACTCACTGAACAGTTATGTCCCATGTGGCCCCCCATTCAAGTCGCTGACTAATTCAGATTTAGAGAGCTGAAAAGCAAGAAGTTGTGTTGTGTTCTGTTATGTTAGACATCCAGTCACTCCAGCCTTTAGTAGGGTAGGTGTGGGCAATTCCTTCGTTATGTCATTATCAATGAAGTAGATAAAAGCCCTAGAGTTGATTTGAGGGGGGGGGGG
>CM044431.1:184177467-184314515 GCA_024363595.1 Xenopus borealis | reverse complement strand
TCTGAACTTTTCACTGCCAACACGTAGCTGCTACGTGCTTGGCAGTGAAAGGGTTAAAATCACCAGACATCACGACTATGAAGATTCTCATTCATCCAGGCCATAACACAAGTAACTCAAAACAACTGAACTTGCTGAGAAATTGCCTTTGACACCACCTGCTACATACAATGCTGTTCAAGCATCTGTACCCCAGCAGTTTCAGAACAATTCACAATGTGATTCATGCAGTTCTTACAAGTAACACTTGTTTCTAGGAGTTGAATGACCATTTGGTAATCCTATCACAGTAACTACACAGAATCAACACCTCTGTCGAACTCTGAAGAGTTACAATGTGCCATTGTGATTGTATTGTTGGAAGAGTCTATATGCCGAGAATTCCCCTACACCAGTCAGTTGAACTGAAGAAGCTGCTTAGATGAGCAATGAAATGTCTTCATTAAAATTTCTCAGTAAGTTCAATTGTTTTGAGTTGCTTGTGTTAGATACACCAGACATGATGTCTCTCTACATGCAGAATTTGTGCAAAAGGCAGTCATTTTGTAAGATTTTGTTTGTACTGGAATCAGTTATTTGAAATAACTCTAATACATCTACTAGGAAAGGAAGCCCCCTATAAGGTATATTACTGGGGTGCACAACTTTTTCTTTTGCTAGATATACAATATGCACACACATATACAGAGTTGTGTTCTTGTAGACAGCTTCAAAAGTGCTTCCATTTTGTTGCCTTGCTTTATTGCTAAATTACTTCATAGCAGTCATTATTAAATCCACTCCTGATCTGCAGTGCCCACAACACTTGTCATTTACCCATCCTTCATAGTTATTGCAACTGAATTCCATGAAACTCCTTTCTAGTATTTATTTCAGAAAGCAATATAATAATTGAACCAGGTTTTGAAAACTAATATCAGAGACTACTGCAGGCATCATCAGGGGGATTTATATGTCATTTGGCAAAATTACAGATATGTACTGTACAGTGTACTGTACCAGGAGGTTTCTTCCTCTTGTCTCCTCACTCACAAGCTATAAGCACTACTGTTTTCCCATGGCTAGCATTTGCTGTAAGGTTACCGTGACCTTCAGACAGGAATGCAATCACTATTTATTTAATATCGTCCAAATAGCTTTTCATGTCAGAATCTATTATAACACAGTGTTGTGTAACCTCACAAGAGTACAGAAATAAGTGAGAGCTCAAACATTCAATTTAATATATAAACTAAACATAACAAGTGAAGTCCGTTTAATTATTTGTTTAACAAGGATTAAGAAATAGACTGGGAATTTCTAAAGCAGGGCTATGCTGTACATTTCACAAATTACCTACATTGGAGGAACCGCACATCGTGCACTGAACAGTGAAAATGATTTGCAGCTAAAAACAATAAAAACAGGTCATTGGTTAAGGACATGGGCTTATCGGATAACCCTGAATTATTTAGGAAATAGAGGAATTCAAAAAGATGCAGACTTATACTAAGCATCCTCCTAAAAGCAACCGTCCGTCAGGCTTTTTCTGATAGAACAAATTCTGTAGAAGTGAGTATCCACAGTATTAATTTGGCTCAGGTGAATATGTACACATTGGCAGATGTAAAATAAAGTCACAGGTGTAAATAGAATAGAAGAGACAGAGTCAATAAAAGCAGGGGGTTAAACGGCTTGTTCACCTTTAAATGAAGTATTTCAATAGGGGTGTTTTTTAACTGCAACTTGCTTTCCAAGGTTAAACCTCCCAAATGATTGCTCTTTGGACAAACATACAGCCTGAATTTCTAATGAATTAGATGAAAGTGAGGGTAGGACTGCCCAGAGATGATTGATGCAGTTGGCCAGCTTAAATATTTTGCAATATGAGGTTGACTAGAAATGCCGTACATTATTTTTTGGGTTGCTGTACCAGCCCAAGGCAACCACAGCCCTTTAGCAGTAAACATCTGTGTCTCCAAAGAAGCCCCAGTAGCTCCCCATCTTCTTTTCTAGTGATTCACTGATTCACATGCTCTGTGCTGCTGTCACTTGCCTGTTTACCTGTAAACCTGTCAGTTCTCACTTTTCGTCATGGCAGGATTGGCCCTGGATATATAGAACATAAAAGTCTCAATACAAGGCTGATTAAAAATTAATTCAAAATACTGTATGGCAAATTCAGCATTTCTATCCATAATTGGTTTTAGTATTTCTTTAATAAGGGCTTGGCTAATTTTCAGGCTTTGCAACTTTAAGTTGTGTTAGAAATTGCCTCCAAAAGCAGATAACATATTTTCTTGTATACAAAAGAAATGAAATTAATTTTTAATGATTAAAGAGATGAAAGCATTGTTTTGCCTTTTTAAAGAATGCCAGTAAGCTCTAGTCCATATGAGGAATATTAATTAGCTTGAAATGGTTCAGAGATGTAAAACTAATCAGGTAAGGGGAATAAAACAATTAGGTTTTAAGAAAAGACTATCAAAGTTGACTATCATGAATATCAAAGCATTTTAATAGGAATAAACAAAAATTGATTATTTAACGTAAAAGCTGCGGAATGGTTTATCTACTCTGCCTAAGGGGAAGTAGACACTCTGTGTAAGAGCTTGCTAAGGAGTTGTGTGGAGGGAAACCAAGGCTGTGGTATACGGTTAAATGAATAACTACCTTAAACGAGGGCTAAACCTTTGCTGAAGAAAGCAAGACTTGTGTGGCCAGTCTGCCAGGGGAACAAGCTGTTCTGGCTAATGAACAATAATTATTAAAATTGTTAATTTTGTTAACTATTAAACAACAGGGATTGTTTGTCCATATATTGCAATATATTTAAGCTGGCCAACTACGTCAAAGTCATCCCATATCTGGCCAGTCCTACGCTCAATTTTCATCTGATTCATTAAGAATATTAATATTAATTAATATATATGTATATATAGTGAAACCTAAATTCTACATCCCTGGTTATAAATATATATATAAACGTAATTCCATGTCTCGCAGTCATGTTGCTTTACAAAATGACACTCAAAATAATGTGCATGCAGAAACACAATAATAAAATAATAATGATCTTTAGCATTTCTGTTATTTGTTGTATGCACATGTATGTTTGAAAACATTCTAAAACATCACATTTATTTGCTGTAGGAGATATAATATGGACTATAATTTAATCTCTAGCCATGCGTCTCACACTATGCACTGACTGTGACTCACCGTGAAGTGTTTATTGTAGTGTGCCCAGTAGGCAAGCATGTTTAGTGTTGTGCCTAGTGTGGGTAGGTGATGCTGGGAGACACACTGTAAGGTTGAGCATGATGGACAAGTGGTAACCTGCAATGTTGTAAAGGACTTAGCACATTTCTGAATATTGACAGATTAGTTCTAGCAGTGAAAGACTAGTTAGTCATTTTACTATTTTAAGTCTGACTTCTGGTTCATCTGTCTAGATTAACATTGCTTTCACGGAGGGTATTAAATGCCCATAACTACAAACAGAATTTTATTTTGGGATGATCAGCTGTGTCAGATATTCAACACATGCAAAAACATTGTCGACTTGATCTTGAATTTCCACATGTTCATTGGTCTGTAAATTGCAACTGCAGCTCTTTCCACTAAACACATTCCTCATTAAATATGTTAAGGCGGTTACTGTCAGATAGCTGTGCAATGGCACTGTGTGTCATGGCTATTTCATTTATTTTCATAGACATAAGTAATATACATTTGCATAGTCACTGTGGAAAGGAGTCAGTGTAGAGCATCCACAACACATTTTCATTTATGGCTACATTCAGTTTAAGTGGCACAAACTTTCAACATTACAGAGGACACACTGGGCTTAATTGAACTGCCACTAAATGTTTTCAAGAAAATAAAAATACTTGCTTTGCCATTTTTTTCAAAA
Source organism: Xenopus borealis (assembly GCA_024363595.1). Classification (NCBI taxonomy): domain Eukaryota; kingdom Metazoa; phylum Chordata; class Amphibia; order Anura; family Pipidae; genus Xenopus; species Xenopus borealis. The sequence continues at coordinate 184,310,620 of CM044431.1, read as the reverse complement.
TGAAACCTTTCAAATACAGGTTGTTTTACAAGGCCAACCATTAAAATATCAATTTCATGTATAGGATTGTCCTTTCAAATGCTCTCATTAGTGCTGTCTATCAGGCTACTAATCTCTGTCTCTATGTCTGTCAGCATAATGAAAGGAGAGCCTTCTTTGTCATACTGTACTTACAAAGCTTGCCCCTTGACTTGTCCCTTGCTTCCATCCTTATTTGTCTCTGTTGCAAACTAATGCCTCAGACTAATTTAACCTTAGGGATCTTTCTTCATAAATACTCCAGCTATGCAGCTCTGTACTTTACTCTAGCAGAGTTTATGCTATGGTAGACATATCCCCTACTTTTCCCCCATGGGATACAGATGGATTTTTTATTTGACCAAAGAGCTGTTGCCATGTGCATTTTTCTGTAATTGTCCAGTTACCCTATTTACTAGCAAATACTGGTTTGGATGTCTAACCTTGATAGGACGGGAGCCTGGGAGGGAAAAATCTAGCTTCATGTGAAAATGTGCTCTTTTGAGACCTAAGTTATATTGGTGCCACAGGCCAGTAAACATTGTTTATACAAGAACTTTTTTTAATGAAATGATTATCACTCGCAAGTCTCAGGTAGAACATCCTATTATAAAAGTCCTATAATTAATGCTAAAGCTATAAAAAGGACAAATAAACATGAAATTGGAAGCTAAAAATGGCTTTATGGGCAACCCTCTGAGAAGTAGACTAGGATTCAAGGTTAAAAAAGACATGTCATTTGTACAAAGTGAAGCAATTGCCATCCTTTAAAAGTGTGAGCTCAAAGGACAAGTTTTCTTTCCCAAAAATTTTTTGATCAACTGACAACAATAGTCTGGTCTTGTCAACAACACAAAATATGTCTTTGAAGTCTTAAAACAACTCCTTTAGATTAAGCTAAAATCATGTATGGGCCAGTGACTCAAACATTGACTACAAAAGTTCTCAGACATTGCTGTCACTTTCCAGAGAGGATGGAAAATGTATTTAAATTCAAGATGATTTTTGTTTCAGCAAAAACTGCAATCAGCAATATATTCAAGCACAAACTTACATTTAGAGGTTTATCAAATGTAAAAAAAATGTTGAAATCAATGAAAAGTCAAACTTTGGAAGTGGAAAGTGTATAAATCCACCTCCCCAGTCTGTAGGAGTGATGGGTCAAGAAGAAGTCCTTGGGGGCCTTAAGTAAACATGCAAAAGTGAGCACAGATGAAAACAAATGTTGGTGAATAATGTTTCATCTAATTGTTGCTCACAAGTTAAAAATAGATAAAACATAAGTCACAAAGATTTGCCAAGTTTTTCTTCCAAAATGGCTAATTTGGGATAATGCTGTTTATTATATTGTTGTATATATTTTCCTATAATGTAACAGTCCAGATCCACTAGAAAGGACAGATTGCTTCAGGTTTGCTGTGAAACAAATGAAACAGAATGTTGAAGCTTTGGTTTGTCAGATCCTCTCACTCTGAACAGAAAGTGTCATCTGTTTGTGACCTTGGCCAAGTCAGTTTTTTCTCTCTCTCTGTCTTATTATTCTGAATGTGTCCCAAAATGACAGCACTGTAAAGCGTGCCTAGTGGCCTGGCAGCAAAGCCATATATTATTGTTATTAATAAGAACTCTAAAGACTTTTGCTCTAAATTGTGAACAGTCTTTATTAAGATGGAAGCCATATTTTCTTCTTTTCCTTTATTTTTCAATTGAAGTCATTCTAAGCCTGCAGTGTGTTTATTTCCAGCTCAGCTGCAAACTTCATCTACGATGTAAAATCATTAACCCAATAGCTGTCACTCACAATAACAACTGTGGGACATATTCAATTAGGTCTCTGTATGAAATGCGGAACTTCATTTCATGTCTCACTTTCTCATTCCCAGTTGGATTGAGACTGCATTCAAAAAGAGCACAGCACACAATGTTAAGGGGCCAGAAACACCAATATATATATTTTATATATATACATATATATGTATAGAGGCTTAGGCACACACTTAAAAAACAATTGCCTGGGTGCTATTCAGAGATTCGATATATCTATGTAAAAAGGCTGAAGCACACCAGGATTTAAAAAAAAAAGCTTCTTTATTGGATAGACGTTTCAGCCACACAAGGACCTTTATCAAGATCATCTTGAACATCTTGATAAAGGTCCTTGTGTGGACCGAAACGTTGATCCAATAAAGAAGCTTTTTTTTTTAAATCCTGGTTTGCTTCAGCATTTTTACATAGATACATATATCTTTTTATAACGTTTCTATATATATGTAAAACAATCTGAATTATGCCAGCAAAATAAAAAAGTTGCCTGGGTGCACAGCCAATAATTGAATCATACATACCAAAAATAAGGGTCAGCACTCACAGGTCTTAAAATGTCAAATAATACATTTATTTAGGAACTATGGACTGACGTTTTGGCCCCTCCGGGGATGTAAAGTCTGTAAGGTGTGTATCCAAAATTTCTCCCTCTTCTGGAGTTGTAGGAGTCTGTTGCCACCCCAGCGTCCCAAAGGTCTCAATAGAGAGTATAAACTTTATGCTTTTTTATAAAGTAAGAGGACTCATAAACAATATAAAGTAGGGGTAGACTGTTATATTATAAGACACACCATATAATTTTTCCATTAGATGCAGATAGATCTCAGGGGCAACCGACTGATGGAAGGTATGAAACTTTGTGATTGGGTTAGTAATTACACATGGTCTCTTTAATTAATTGGGTGTGTCTATGACTAATGATGTGTTAAATAGGATATGATGTTACTGCGATGTATTATGCTTGACAAAGGGGCGGGAGCTCCAAAACGTTGCATGTTTGCATGTTCATTTTGATGATGGTAAAACTTTACTTTATTTCACCTTATATTGATCTGGACTTTTTTGTTTGATATATAATGTGTCCTTGTATATGGACTAAGGGGCAAATTTATGAAATTCACGTGAAATGATCGAAGTTTGATCAAATTCGATGGAATACCAATTGTACAAATTTTTCATGAAATCATATATTCAAATACTTTCATATGTGGTGCACTCCAATCAGTATTCAGCTTATCCCTGGGTACTGTCCCATAACATCATAGTAAATCTGCCCCTAGAATTTAAGCTGCTGAGCCTGAGCCCATTGGGACCTAATCGGTAGCTTAGCTGTATGTTGCCCAATTTGGCCCTGCCAGTGGGTGAACATATGAAGCCCAGTATGTGCAAATGAGCAGATCTGACTGTTAATGGGCATCTTAAGTCAGCGCTCCACCAATCATACAGATGATTAGTGATGGGCGAATCTATCCCGTTTCGCTTCGTTGAAAAATTCACGAATTTCCAGCGAAATTTGCAAATTGGCAAAAAATTTGCGAAACGATTCATTTTCATCGCGTCATTTTTGACGCCCCCAAATTTCAACAGGCGAATTTATTTGCCGGCGCCAAATCGCAGGAATTCGCCGCGAATTCGCGCCTGCCGAATAAATTCGCCCATCACTACAGATGATTTATAACTGTTAATTGCTTAGCAAATTAATTGTAAATGCATATGTGTATATATATATATATATCTATATATATATTTATGATTATAGCATAGGAAATGGACTCGCACTCCTTTTCTTTATCGTGAAAATAAATGTGTTTTATTTACAATATGCATATTGTATTGTAAATAAAATACAATATGCATATGAACTAAAATCAACAAGTTTATTTTAATTGAAATATTTCTCAGAATATTTTCTTTGACAAAATGGAAGCAACATGATATGAGAGTATATAAAGCTTAGAGCTCACTCTGAACAGATGTCTTTTTTTATTCTTCTCCAGCTAAAAGGGGTTAGGTTGGATTTTCTGTTTCATGTATAATTCTCCATCTGTTTTGTCTAGTTGGTCATCAATAAGAATGATAATCAACAGAGAAGTTGTTTCCTGCTTCTAGATATTTACCCTTTGTATTAAGATCAGCCAATGACATTTAAATCCATTGAACATGTAAGGTTGTGTTAGTGTCACACAAATCAGATCTGTCAGGACTTTGAAGATGAGAATCTTGCAGCAACATCATAAGCAGAATTGACCTGTCCTGTGCATTCTGTCAGATTAACCTACTGTAGTGGATGGTAAATCACTAATAAGTATGAACATATATTGCACAATTAAATGCATTATTAAATGTAAATCTAAGCAGCATTCCAATATATATCATTTTAACAGCTTTAAAGTTTTTTCTTAATGTAGTTGCTATTGAAAGCAGCATTTCTCTTTCTTTGCCTATTCTCTGCACTTCATGGTTCTAAGATGGTCAGTTTTTTGGGGCAAAACTCAAGTGTTTCAGTTATTTTTTGAAACTTGAATTTTTTTTTATTAAAGCCTGACGCTGCAAAAAGCCCAAATATGAAAATCTGCCATCTCAGACCGGCTGAGGTTGTGTCTACGTCAATGGCAGAGGTCTCTATAGTATTTGGAAATTTCTGCGGTCTGTGCTGGAATTAGTCATAAAATCCAACCATTTCTGGCTTTTTTGGAAAAATAAAACAGAAAAAATCCAGCGATCAGGGAAAAAAAAAATTGTACAATTTGGGTTTTGACTTGATTTTATCAGGTTTTTACCTAAACTGATTAAAATAGCTTTTTTAAATAATAAATAAGGTAAAATCGGGTATAGGAATAAAGTCATAGTTTTATTATTTAAATAATGGGATTTTAGTAAATGATCCCCTATATTTATACAGGTATGGAGGTATGGGATTCGTTATGCAGAAACCCATTATGCAGAAATTTTCTGAATTACCAACAAAACCTCTCCCATAGACTCAACTGCAATCAAATAATTCAAATGCTTAAAAATTATTTCCTTTTTCTCAGTAATAATAAAACAGTAAACAGTAAATGGGACCTGTTATCCAAAATACCCGGGAGCTGAGGTTGGTTTTGCTTCAAATAAGGATTAATTAAATCTTAGTTTAGATCAAGTACAATCTGCTGTTTTATTATTACAGAGAAAAAGGAAATAGTTTTTAAAATTTAGAATTCATCCTTATTGGGTGCCAAACAATCTTACTGGGTTTAATTAATGTTTAAATCATTTTTTAGTAGACTTAAGATATGGAGATCTAAATTATGGAAAGACGCTTTATCTGGAAAACCCCAGGTCCCTATGTATTTTGGATAACAGGTCACATATGTGTCTTTAGTCAGTATTATCCATGAAACATGTATTTGGTTCACAAAACACAATCATAAATATATTCTAAATTCAGCTATTCCAAAAGGACAGAGTTACCTCAGCGTTCTCTTTGGTGAAGGATTTGGTGAAGTTCATTATATATATATATATATATATATATATATATATATATATATATATAGAGTGATGAGTGAATCTGCAAAACACATTGAATTCAATCAACGTCAACGTGTTTTTTTTGACAATTTTTCTTGACCCAAATGCATTACAGTCAATGGGATTTTTCTTATGGCAACTTTTTTATCCAATGTATTAAAGTCAATGGGCGTTTTTAGTTATGGCAACTTTTTTGTCCAAATGTATTAGTCAATGGGCGTTTTTAGTTATGGTGACTTTTTTTTGTCCAAATGCATTAAAGTCAAAGGGCGCTTTTTCTTATGGCGACTTTTTTGACTAAATGCATGTCAATGGGCGTTTTTTCTTATGGATGTTTCTGGTTTCTGCGGCTCTTTTTGTCACTGCAAATGTTTATGTGGAATTTCTCCTCAAATCCATGGCTGGCTTAATGTAATATAAAGCCTAACTTTAACTATTTACTGTAGCTCAGTACAGAAGGATTCTGGTGGGATCATTAAAACATCTAATTTCTTTACACTTGTATACAGGGACTACAGCCTGTAGAACACCAAACGTTTCTGGAGACTTTATGACTAATGCTACTCTTGAAATTAATTTTTTTTTTTTGGTTAGCTACTATGGGGCTTTTGGCAGAATTATCACATAAATTAGCTTAAAGGGATACTGTCATGGGAAAAACACACCAGTTAATCATGCTGCTCCAGTAGACATCTGCACTGAATTTCATTTCTCAAAAGAGCAAACAGATTTTTTTTTATTCAGTTTTGAAATCTGACATGGGGCTAGCCATTTTTTCAATTTCCCAGCTGCCCCAGACATATGGCTTGTGCCAGTACTTTAGGAGGGAACTCCTTTCTGGCAGGCGGTTGTTTTTCCTTCTCAATGTAACTGAATAGTACGCAGTGGGACATGGGTTTTACTATTGAGTGCTGTTCTTAGATCTACCAGGCAGCTGTTATCTTGTGTTACGGAGCTGTTATCTGGTTACCTTCCCATTGTTCTTTTGTTAGGCTGCTGGGGGGGGGGGGAAAGGGAGAGGTGATATCACTCCAACTTGCAGCACAGCAGTAAAGAGTGATTGAAGTTTATCAAAGCACAAGTCACATGACTTGGGGCAGCTGGGAAATTGACAATAAGTCTAGCCCCATGTCAGATTTCAAAATGAAATATATAAAAATCTGTTTGCTCTTTTGAGAAATGAATTCAATGAGAATTCTTCTGGAGCGGCACTATTAACTGTTGCATTTTGAAAAAAAACATTTTTTCCCATTAAGCTGCAAAAAAACCTTTAAAATCTACATGCTAGGGATATGAGGTATATCGAGGAAGAAACTTTAAATTAGTTTAGTGTCTGTTTTATATTCAGTCCCAGGCAATGCCTTCCTCTCCTCTCACTCCCTTCCTTTTTCTTTCCTTACACTACATTTTGATGCAGGGCTGGATTGGGTGTCCCTAGGCCCACTGCCGCTCATTGCCCCCCAAACCCCTCCCCTTGCCATGCGGCAGATCTTGAGCACTGATGTGCAAGAATTTAAAAATGTCCTGCTTTTCCAAAGTTCTGCAGAATCACTAAGGATGTGACTGGGCAGTATGTTGCCCCCAAAAACCTGCCTCCCTAAAATGCTGCCACTTCTAAAATCCTGCCTCCTTTGGCCTGGGCCTTTATGGCACTCCAACAAATCCAGGCCTGTTCTGACCCAGGTGGAAAAATAAAAAATACAAGTTAAATTTCTGCATTTGTGCCACCAAACATTGTAAATGTTGACACGGTTGTTCCCCCTTGCTTCTGGAACACAATAAAGATATTGTTGTCTGGCATCAGGAACAACATGTAAGGGCAGATTTACTAAGGGTTGAATTTCGATCAAATTTAAACCCCTCGAATTTGGGGGGTTTTAACGTAATTCGAATTATCGATCGATCGAATATAAAAAATTCAATCGATCGATGAAATCGTTCGAATCAAATTTTTTATAGTTGATCAAAAAAACTTGTAAAAATCCTATGGGAGCAATTCAGTAGGTTTTATCTGCCGAATTGTTAAATCGAGTTTTTTTAAAGGGCCAGTACTTCGACAATCGAATTCAAGTTCAAATTTTCGAATTTGGGCAATTCGAATTGAATTTTGGACTATTCAATAGTCGAATAAGCCCAAAATAAATTCGAATTTTGAATTTCTTTCATTCAAATTTTATTTTCACTCAATCTTAGTAAATGTGCCCTGTAATATAATATTGCTAGAACTAGAGCAGACCCCTTGTGTTAGAGATCTTGTACTTTCATTATTAACACGTATTTCTATAGCGCCAACTTGTTTCGTAGCGCTGTACTTTCATGTCCTACTCTAACACTCTTCCCACAGGTATCAAACCCGAGGACCAAGTCTGAATGACAAGAGTGAAATCCTTGATATTACTTTGTACCTAGCACTCAGAAATGATTGTACAGTGTTCTTTCTATGAGATTCAACGCTCCACTGCATCTCTCATTGCTAAAATATAACCTCTGACAGCTGAGGCTGCTGATTTCAGCACAGAGTTGTTCTGAGCTACACACAGTGCTTAGCAATACCTTTAAAGTTCAAGTGACATTTAGGCACATATTTAGCAAGAAGCAAGTCACCCACTGCTATTATTTTGGCAATGCAAATTTTTAGAACTGCATTATTTCCTTCTTTTTGGAAATCATCTTATAAGCATAGGAAACAATAAAATTATTGATTTATTTTACCTATGCACATCAAATGTGCAACTGTTATTACAAAGGTCATACATGACCTGTTAAATAGATTCCTGTTCATGATCTATTTAGCTGTCATCAATGCTTACTGATATCAGTTTGTCATATGAATCACATTTTGCCCCCATAATTTAAAAACTGGCATTAGGCATACTGAAAACATATACTGTGGCACAACACCCAAAAAGGGTTAAATGTCATACTTTCAGCAATTCCTGTTTTATGACACTTTTAACTAGTTTTATCTTGTACATTCCATATTTTACCATAAATATGCTTTTTTTTTTTTTAAATTTCAATTTCTACATCTTCAAAGGGGCATAATCCAGAATGCTCTGTGTTAACCTATAAGAAACAATGACAGTTAAACAGAAATGGGTGCATTTGCCTCTAGGAGCACAGGTCAAGACAGGGACCCACTGATACTTTAGAAATGTTTGAGAATATATGAACACAGTTCAAGGTGACATGTCAACATGGCCATCATAAATGAAAATGAGCAAAAATATCAGACAGAGACCTAAAATTGAATTAAGAAGGTAAAGGGCAATGGGGTCAGAAATATAATTTTTTCTGCTGTCAGTGTTCTGGATTCTCTTTGCAAAGGCTTGCCAAGCAAGGAAGTAATTAACCTGGTTCTCCAAAGCCAAATGTACATACTCTTGAGTCATATTGCACATCTGACACTCAGAAATGTCTAATTAAATTGGAATGAATAAGTGCAAATTCACCAAATATTGCTTGTGCTAAGCTGTCTCAATCATGATGAATAAAATAGTTCATAAAAAATGTAAGAGGTCCAAAATACTTAAATAAATATACTTTATATACAGTGCTTGATTTGGGAACAAAAAGGTGATGGGATGGGGGTGTGTGGCAGATATAGCCCCGCCCACAGGCAAAAGATGGAACAGGAGGAAGGTGGCGGCATGAGTAGCATGCAGTGAAAAAATTTCTAGAGGCCACGCCCCCAACTAAATCAGGATGGCATAGTGGCAATTTCATGTATAAATACCCCAGAACCAGGGCTGTATTTCTATATAAGCACCCAAGGGGCCTGTGCCTAGGGCAGCAGGATTGTGGGGGTGGCCCTCGGGGGCTGAGTTTAAAAAAAAAAAAAAAAAGATTTCTAATTCCCTCACCCCCGCCACAGATTTCCTATTGAAATCTGGTGACCGAGCTGGGGGAGTGAGGGGTAGAGGGGCCAAGTGAGCCTTCAGTGCCTCCACCACCTGGTACTCCGGTCGATGGGACACACCTCCCAAAGAGATGTTGCAGCACTGGCAATTTGCCCGTCTCTATTCCCGAGAACATCAGTCATCACAGCACTCAAAGGCACCTCAGTCCAGCTGTGCTCCATTGGAATGTCGGGTCGGATCAGGTGGAACCGGTAGATTTCCATCGGTATGGCAACCCTACTGTGGAGGTACATATGAGATTGTATAATTGCCTCTGGCACTCACCCCACTCATTACGGGCTCATATTTCACTCGGGCCAGAATTCCAAGGCTGCAAAACCTGGAAAGATCATCCGATTAGATGTGAAACAAAGAAATACGAACAATGAAAAATAAAAAAATATATAAATAAATAGAAAAATTTTTGAAAAAATAATAATAAAAAAAAAAACAGTGTACTACGTGTGTCTGGTAAGAGAGTATATCACTATCAAGCCAGATGTGAACGTTACAGTTAAATCCCCAAGTATATATGAAAGTTAAAATTAAAGCTCAAGCTATATGAGACTAAGACTCAGACACAGGAAAAGCTAGTAAGAAATGTATTGAGTCATGTAGATCCCTATACATATAATCAGACAACAGTATCAATATCAACTATCTTCTCATCGGAAAGAGCTTATCAAGAAAACCTCAAGGCGTTACTATATTCATTCTTATTGTAATCCTATAGTTTATAACACATTTTTTTTTTAGAAATAGAGGTGTGTCACTACATCAGTTGTGAAATAAAAATAGTCTGCTATGCCGAAGTTTGTTCAGTTCAATAACAAGCGCTTGTCACTTGTAGATGAAAGGAACATAGGAGACCATTTCATTTAATCCCTCAGGGTATTGAGTTTGTGGATCCAACATAATTCTCTTTCTATGAGTAGTTTCTCACGACTAACCCCACGTGTGGGGGGCATGGTCTAAAAGCATACATCTCAGACTCGCCAAAGTTTGTTGTTGTTGCTGGAAGTGTAGAGCAAATCGGGTGTCAGCCTTACCGGTCTCCAAAACTGATTGTATGGCCGAGTGATGATTCACCATGCGTTCCCGGAAGGTCGTGATGGTCTTGTCAATATAAAGTAAGCCACATGGACACTTGATGAAGTATATGACAAATTTGGAGGTACAAGTAATCCTAAAATTGATGTTGCTCACTCTGCCTGTATGTGGGTGGTTGAAGGATGATCCCGCCTTCAGATTTTTAAAATATATATATAAATATGTATATGATAAACAGTACTGTACAGGTCTTGTATAATATATGTTTGACATTATGGAAGATCAAAAGCAGTACCTTTTCTGTTATATTTTATTAAGTATATTGGTTGTCAAAGACACAAAAATATATACAATTCTATAATAATGTGAAAAAAGGATATATTTATATACAGTATATGGGTATGGGATCCATTATCCGGAAACCCGTTATCCAGAATTACGGAAAGGTTGTCTCCCATGCACTCCATTATAATCAAATAAAACAAATCTTTAAAAATTATTTCGCTTTTCTCTGTAACAATAAAACAGTAGCTTGTACTTGATGCAAACTAAGATATAATTAATCCTTACCGGAAGTAAAACCAGCCTATTGGGTTTATTGTAATGTTTATATGATTTTCTAGTGGTCTTAAGGTGTGAAGATCCAAAAAAACTGAAAGATCCATTATACGGAAAGCCTGACCTGTATTAAAGCACAATTCTGTTTAATGAATCCCATGGCCAATGAAGGCAAGAAGGCATTTCTATAAATGCAAATATGAAATGCAGAAATTGCATTTATTTTTTATTTTTTTAACATTATTTTTTATTTAAAGCAGAATACAAAAAGATGTCAAAAAGATTTCTGACAAACTGTAAAGTTAGGTATAATTTACAGTGACAGTGTGAAGCTGAACAGGTCATTTTTGTCCGATATAATGTCAGTTTCAAAAAACAGTTGAATGCTCTTTTAGCATTTCAGAAGGTGCAAGGTTACTGGGATTCATACCCATACTGTAATGAGTAATTGTTCAGATTAGAGGCAGCAAGGATTTTTTTCCACTTGGTTAAATTGTTTAGTTTTGTTTTCCTACCGCTGGATCAACTACTGAGAGCTCAACAGGGATTCAATGCATTAAGGTTTGAACAAGATAACCAAGATTTGGCTTCTTGACTTTAAAGTGATACTGACACTAAAAAAACTACTCTTTAAAGGAGAATTCAATCCCTTTGGGCAAAAACCCCTCCCCCCCATGTCAGTCCCCCTCCCTCCTCCCCCTGCCTCCCCCCCCCTGGGAAAATGCCCCTAACTTGTTACTTACCTCTCCTTCTAGGTCTTCTCCCTGGAGTTCACTGCAGCCATCTTCCCAAAGCACTCTCCGAGCGCTTGCGAGGGGACATGATTACACTTTACAAATATATTCGAGGACATTATAGACAAATATCAGAGGACCTTTTTACCCATAAAATGGATCAACGAACCAGAGGCCACCCCTTCAGACTAGAAGAAAAGGACTTTCATTTGAAGCAGCGTAGGTGGTTCTTCACAGTGAGGACAGTGAGGTTGTGGAATGCACTGCCGGGTTATCTTGTGATGGCTGATTCTGTTAATGCTTTTAAGAGGGGCTTGGATGATTTCTTGGACAGACAAAAGGCTATTGTAATACTAAAGTCTACAGAAATGGGCCGATTTACAAATTTTACATGAAATGATCGAAGTTCGATCGAATACGATCGAATAACGATCGTACAAATTTTTCGTGAAATCGGATATGCAAATTTAGCCTCTTCGATCATCGAATATCGAATAGATCGAATAATCGGATATTAGTTAATTCGTTCATTCGATGTTCAAAAGAATCAAAATTTTAAAGTTATTCGACTGCCTACTTCGCCAGATTGAACCTACCGGATTGTAATAGAAGCCTATGGGAAGCTCCCCATGGGCTTCTGAGGCTAAGTCCTGCTTGAATACCATTTGTACAATCGGAGCGTTTGATCGTTCCAATTGTACAAATTTTTCAGACTCTCAAGGGAAATTTCACTATTTTTTCGTGAAATCGAACAATCGGTATCCGATCATACGAATTCATAGAGAAATCGTATTGCGAGCAAAATGATAGCCTAAAACAATTCGATAAGCATTCATTCGATGGTCAAATGCTTATCGAATTTCGAATTTGGTCGAGCTAATTTTGGGGAATAATAGTAAATTTGCCCCTAAGTGTAGATATGGGCATATATAAGCTATAAGCTATAACCCAATTTAACTATGTAACTATGTAGCAGACTCCTGTGATTTTACTTCTTTACAGGTCTGTTAATCACTAAACACACAGAGCATTATGGGAATCGGAGACTTGGCTGGAGAAGAGTACTGCCACATGATTTCAGTGGTGCATTTAGTGATGATGAGCAGTGCAGAGAACTGAAAGAGACAGCTTTCAGCAACAATTACATTTACTGAAAACTTTAAAATCACTGACATTATTTTTAACGTATCGTGAAAAGTTGTTTAAGATTGCATTTTGCTTTATGACGCAGAATTTAATTCTTTTATTACGTGGGTCGAGCTCGCCTTTGAGTAGGAATGTAACATTGTATTCCCTTTGCCATTTTCATTTTCTGTATCTTCAAGGGAAGCTCGGTTGACCTTTGCGTAACAACTGGACTGTGAATATCCTCTAAGCTGTTCGAATCAACTCTAACAATATTTACTAAAATTATGGAAGAATTGACATAGAGCATAAATAACTTTTTAGCTCAGTCGTTGCAATTAAATGTCAGTAACTGAGGGTGCTGCCGGTTCTTGGAGTTTCAAATCAGACTGATGGCTGAAATGTGCAGCCAGCATGTAATTATTCCCATATGTTCACAGTCATAACAGGAGACCCATGGTTACTTGTGCAAATCTTTCTTTATATCCAAAAACTAGCTCTGCCATCAACATTGCTTCCTTATGCTACACTTGCACGCAACTGGAGCACCAAATGCCACATCACCTGCATTTGATTCAATGTGTGGAGGGTCTAGATCAGTGATCCCCAGCCAGTGGCTTATGAGCAACATGCTGCTCACCAACCCCTTGAATGTTGCTCCCAGTGCCCTCAAAGCAGGTTCTTATTTTTCAAGTTCTGAGTTGGAGGCAAGCTTTGGTTGTATAAAAGCCCCCTGTAGGCTGGCAGGCCACTTAGAGGCTACCAAATAACCAATCACAACCCTTATTTCATATCCCTCATAAATTGCTTTCATGCTTGTGTTGCTCCTCGACTTTTTTTATACATGATTGTGGCTCAAGCGTAAAAAAAGGTTTTGATTGGATTAGGGTATTATTTTGTAGGGCCATGGATGCAGTCCTCATCACTGGACCAGGGTGCCTATAGGGTCCAATTTTCTACTCAGGCCATTCTGGCTGCAAAGATCTGCTTGTCTGGCAAACTTACCAAACTAACTGTAGCAGATCTTCCTACAGCAAGGTTAAAGAGCTTATGTCAAGGGAAAAAAAATTATTTGAAATCTGACACGGGGCTAGACATATTACCAGATTCCCAGGTGCTTCTAGTCATGCGACTTGTGCTCTGATAAACTTCAGTCACTCTTTACTGTTGTACTGCAAGTTGGAGTGATATCACCTTCTCCCTTTCTGCCCCTGCAGCCGATCAGCCGAAAAATGGGAAGGTAATCAGATTACAGCTCCCTGACATAAGATAACAGCTCCTTGGCAGATATGATAATAGCACACAATAGTAAAAATCCAAGTCCCTTTTCAACTCCTTCAGAAACATTGAGTTGTAGAAACAATAGCATATCTGAGAGCAGTTCCAAGTGTTGGCTCTTTCTGCCAGCAATATTACAAGTAAAAAAATATATTTGGTGGTTCAGTAATAAAATGTTATATGGTAGATTGAATGTTTTGCAGTGTAAACAATGTAATTAGAAATAAAAACTACACCATAAAAATTATAACATAATCCCTTTCACATCCTTCTTAAAGCTATAACAGCAGCCCTTAAAGTTACACATTTTTCAGGGGAGTAAATGTATTGACCAAAGAAGGGAGGTTGCGGCAGGAGAAAGAGGCACAGGGTGCAAATTTGGGCCAGGTTGGGCCCACAAGAGCTAGGGGCCCACTGGGTTTTTTCCCTGTGTCTCACGGGCCTGGCCCAACCCTGCCCCAGAATAATTGGGCACTAGGGTTGCCACCTTTTCTTGAAAAAAATACCTATATATTTATCTTTTTTTCCTATTAATAACATTTGGATCAACCTTCAAAAATACCGGCCAGGCCAGTAAAATACCGGCCAGGTGGCAACCCTATTTGGCACTGACTGGCAAGCAAGCAATACGTTGGATGGAGATTGTAGGAACCAGGTGGACACAATATCTGTAAAAATAAATCAAGAAAAATGAAAACTCACAATAAAAAACTTAAATCTACTTCTTGCCAGGCATAGGCCCTAGTCTTCGGATGAAGGCAGACCTGAAGACTTTAGTTTTCCTTTTTGAGTTTTATAGATGCACTATGTTGCACATGGGCTTCAATATAAAAAGCAAATTTTCTTGCATCTCTAAATATGGTTTTCAGCAACTTCTATAGAAATCTAGGGGGCACTGTAGGATTGTATCATGGTTGGTTTCAAAACCACTTTAAAGCAGTATTTCAGGTTTCGGGGTATTTGCTATGTGTGTAAAAGAGAGCTGGCAGAACATGCTGGGCTAATTAATCTGGAGTTCATTCCATGCCATGTTTGTGTAAAAGGCTGGCAGGAGAAGTAGGCAAATTCATTACATTTTCCAGATCCATGTTAGTGGACAAGCCTGAAGGACACACACAGGGAATAACACAAGTTCTGCTTGCCAAAAGTGTGCTAATTGGAAGAGAAAAAAGCTGATTGCCGACAGCGATCAATAACCCAGGGAAGATAGGTTTATGCACAGAGACACCCCCACACACAGCAATGCATGTTATGGGAATACCCTGTTATGTCAGTACTGCCTGAGAATTTCAATGCCCTTCCGAAGAGGCTTCCTTCCAGACAGGCTGCAGGGCTGCTTGTTAAGTGTGGAATACACTGAAGTGAAGGGCTGCTGCTGGTACTGGTGCTGCTGGTACTGGTGCTGCTGGTACTGGTGCTGCTGGTACTGGTGCTGCTGGTACTGGTGCTACTGTCAGGGCAGGAATCAGACTCCGGCTTGTTCCGTCACGCACAGCAGCCCCAGCCCATGGCATCCAACAGCTGAGCACAAATCTCTGGGAAAAGTTACTCCCATTTTATCTCTCAGAGCTCACAGTCGGCCAAATGTCATGCTCTGCTCCGTCACATTTGTTTGTGTCCAGAGAAATGGCTTGGCAAGAAGGAAACTTAAAAATATCTGCAAATAACTGACTCTCCAGGGGATGGACCGTATATCCTACCAGCTCCAGCAAGGTACCAGGCTTCCCTTCTTTTAACATCATGCCTGTGCAATTCTCATTAATCATGGCTCCTGGTAAAACTTTATACTGCCATTAACTACAGGAGTTTGACGGAACATAATTTTTTAAAAACAAATACATATAATGATTATGTCTGCTATGTAATTCAGGTAAAAATGTGTCATAAGTTGGGAGAAGGCAATGGAGATGTGACTAATGTCAGACAGATAATACCTGTTACAGTTTACATTTGTAAGCCTTGCAAGAATGAATGCATAAATCACATGATGACATCTTATCTCGTCAATTCAATACAGAAGAGGATTTAGCTAACAGAATAGTGCATCTCTGATATGAACGTATGAATGTGTGCTAATTGTGTTATTTCATTCAGCTGCAGTGCACTGTTGGCGGCGTGTGTCAGAGTCCGTTCCCATATCCTCGAAATAGGTTTGTTATTGGATAATCTTATTAACTCTCTGCTTGCCAGGACTGGGGACAATCTACTAATGTTCTGCCTGTCTGCCAGTTTTTGTTCTACCTTTAGTGCATACTAAAATCTCTGCCGCCCTGTTGCTAGATGTATTTCATGAACCTCTAATAAGAAGGGTATTTATATTTTCATGTCCATTTACACAGACAGAAGATGGTCAATACACTCTGGGATAAACATATTATCCTGTGTTTAGAATTAGGGCTAAATGCCCTTGTGTGAATACAACGGTATGCTTCTAAACAGGGCTCGATGACTTTAGCAGACACTACGCAGTATATTTTTCAAAAAAGCCCTGCCTCAGAAGGCATTTTGGAGGGCATGTGCTCAGCCCTACTTATTTATGGCTAGAGAAGTCTCCGGCAATTGCAGCTGTCAGCATTTCTCTAAAGATGCAAACAGACATTTGCACCTTCACATTTGTGTCAATGGTTGCACTGAAATCACACAATCTTCAGCCATTCTAACTTCTTCTTTAACTTAAAACCCTTTCCAAACTGATTATATGGGAAGAAGCATAATCAGAACTCTTGCACGTTCCCTTACCCTTCAACATTTCCCTTTAAACTGGCACATAATTAAAGGGAAATATACCCCCCTTGTTCAACATGAGAGCGATCAATAGAGCTTGTGCTGAGCATACTTTTTGTCTATCATGAAAAACTATGGTTTTTGTTATTCCTTGAGCCAAACAGAGCAACAAGGAAAGTGAAGCTACTCCATGTTTGGTTCTTGTGAGGTAGATAATTAGATTACCAGCACACAGATAATCCTCCTGCACAATAGACTGCTGCTAACAAAACAGTCACAGTGGAGGGTGAAGGGAGAGGATTGTAGATTTTTGTGTGATTAAACAATATACAAAAAATATGTTCAGCACAATTCCTAATCACTGAACTCATGTTGAACAAGTTTATATACTGCCCTAAGAACCCTACCACAACCTTGTTTTTTATGTTTATTTGGCAGTGGTTTCAAGGTTTGGGTGCACCTGGGTTAACTGTATAATATCATGCATAGTATTATCCATGGTGACATTTGTGTTTAAACTCAGTTGTGCTTGCCTGTGTATTTATGCAACATGCTGCAATGCCATTTAATGTACAAGCAGAATATATTAATATAGAGGAATGCATGTTGAACTCACAATACCCATGCATAAAAATGTGCAATATAGGCTTTATAATGCATTCTACATACATTTCAACATACATTATACCCTAACCCCTTAGTCATCAGGGAGATAATGATCCTGTCTGGGCATTTTAAAGACTTGAGGGCACATTTTACCAAGTGTACAGCAGTGAACAAATTAAAAAAAACAAAACACCATGTATTTTGCACACTGATGAACATTTGTAGGTCTCTGCACTCCAAACCTGTGTGAAGAAACCTGCCTCTACCCCATGAATACAGTGATGTTTGTGTTCATCTGCACTGTATTCAGGAAATGTGGTGGGTAAAGGCATCCCCCATGCCCTAACTTGTCAGCTGGATGAGCAACTTAGGGAACACCTGGTTCTAAAAGGTTGAGGTGCCAACCCAAATTAGTGACAGCATGGGCAGCATGGTGGCTCAGTATTGCTGCCTTGCAGCACTGGGATTTTAGGTTTGCTTCCAGGAAGAACACATCTGCAATGATCCGTATATTCTCCCTGTAATTGAATTGTTTAGTCTAGGTACTCCAGTTTCCCTCCACACTCCAAAAAGAGACAGAACTGTTAATTGGTTCCCGATGACAGTAGTGTGAATACTAGTGTGAATGTGATCAATTACTTTTGATTGTAAGGTTCCTGGGAAGGAAATGTGTAATTTTTGTAAAGCATTGTGGAATATGATCAAGTTATATATGAATAAATAATAATTGTATGGGGGTGCAGTGAATGTAGTAGATGATGTTCAACTCCCTTTTCTAAAAATGTAGCATATTTAAAAAATAATATCTGTGGGCATCTTTGTTCTGCATTTCTCTGGGTCAGAACCCATACATACTGATAATGGGAGAATGCAACGGTCAGGGTAAAATTAGCAAGTCAAGGGGAATCCATGATCAATCTATTTGTGCCATTTTACCTACCTAATAAACATTGAGATGAGTAATACTCTCATTTCAGCATGTCACTTTACCTATAAACTTCCATACTGTGGCATCTCTGGACCTTATTAGCACAGTAAGGTGCTGACATTTTTTACCCCATATTTCTTTTTTTTATCTAAAACATGCATTTTATATTATGGAGAACAGCCTAATGTAAATGCCACACTGTGGTGTATAATTGCTGTAATGTATATCTTGCAGTGTTAGTCTAATTTATCACGTAGGCCTAATACAGAATCCATATTCCAGTAAACAAAACATAAAGTCCTTAAAGAATATTTGTCATAATTATCAGCAAAACTGGAAGCAGAAATGCTCAGGCTATATGCAATTAGCCCTTAATTATGTAAATGGATTGTCAGATATAAAAAACATGAAAACATTTGTGTGGCACCAAAATTTTAATATTTAGCAACAGATATGAGAAACCATGACTCAACATGTTGTACTTTCTGAAAGTGTATTTCCCTGCAAAAGAATAGGCATCTATACATCATATTGATTTTCAAGGTTAACTCTCTATCTCTACCAATTCATCTCCATTAAACTGAAAGCTCTGAAGCAGAGACGTCTGACCTGCAGCCAACCAGCTGTTATTGAGCTACGGCTCCTGCCAATCTGCTGTTTAGGGATGCATATAAACATGCAAAGGATCAATGTCCATGACAATGCCCATGACAGTTATATGAAAAAGTATGTAATCATTCCACAATGTCCCTTTTTGATGGATATCTTTTTTTTTTTATTTATATTTTTTTCCAGTTAATGCCAGTTATTTGTTGCTAAACACAGATTTTAAAAATAACATGTTTTTAAAACTGCCTCGGTCAGCTATCTTATGTAAATTACTGCTTATGAATTTGCTAAATATCCATTTCTGAGCTCTTTGTCGCTCAAGTGTTTTATACCTGGAAAAATGCTTAAAATCGCCCCTTTAGTTACTTGAAATGTCATTGTCTACACAGAAGCAGTGCACTCAACCAGTTAGGTGTTTGCCACTAATTTCTGATTCTCTGGGTGATTGTTATTCAGATACTACATGGTTGGGAAATTCCATATGTTTTCCTAGCTCCAAAACCAGGAAGAAAACACTCAGAAAACATCTATTTTTTCCCCAAGAACTCAACCTTTTGCAGTGTTGTAAAAAATGTGTTTCAGACAGAATGTGTGATCCCCATGGCTAGAATGGTCTAATATATAAATAGCTAGAATATCAGATGGGCCAGTTTCTCTGCTGGTGTTTATAAAGCCAAAGTGCTGCCTTACACTTCCAGAATGTGTTCACAATGTCACAGAATCAGTCAGCACACACATTCAACGGATTTCGGCACAAAATTGTATACTTTAGCATTTCTGTGCCAAAAGCTGTTCTGTGTGTGTTTCTGTTGATGTGATAATCCCATGTCTGTAAGTGCACACATTCAAAAAGAAGGTAGCAGTCAATCATCTTCTCTCCACTAGTCATATACACAACCTGTCTGTTGTTAGCTTGAATTAATGCTTAACAAAGTAGTAGGGTGGAAATGCTGAACACAGGTTTGGACTGGGCTAGTCGGACACTGGGAAAACAACCCAGTTGGCCCCAACACTTTCGGGCCCCGCTGGCCCAGACCCGCTCTCTCCACTTACCTCCCTCCCTGATCCCAGTCTCGGTGACGCACCAGAATAAGGTATGTGCACGATGGGGTGCAGGACTGGACTGGGATTCAAAATAGGCCCTGCCATTCCTACTACACAGAAGCCCAAACAGCCCCCACCAGCCCACTTAATAGTCACTTTCTATGGCAAGTTACAGCAGCCCCTCTGGCATTTGCCAGAACTCACAGATTGCCAGTCCTGATGGGGTGGGGGGTTGGTGGAAGAGTGGACTGTGTGGCTATGAGGCCAGGGGATGATGTGTGGGGATCCTAAGGCTGCAGGGATCCTAAGGCTGCAGGCCCCAGCCCAATGCTCGCTGTACACATGGGTGTCCACAGACAATTTTCCATGGGCCAAGTAAACTAGTATCACATAAGCTAGCATCCCACTGAAGATGAACCTATTCATGAAAAATGCAAAAAAATAACCTAATTAAAGGGAATGTAAAGGCAAGAAAATAAAATCCCATTTTTACTTTCTTTGATGAAAAATAAACCTATCTCCAATATACTTTATATAAGAAACCTGACTGTATGCAGTGAAATTCCCCCTTCATTTTACTTGCTCTGACAACTGCAGAGAGGAACCTTCAGACGGCTATACTTACAAAGAGCAAGGGGCAACCCCCCCCACCTTACTTCCCAGATGTGCAGAACTCAAGCAGCTTTGTTTGCTTCCCTGTAGAGCAGTCAGCGACTGTGTAATGATTCATATTGGATTTTATTTTTGCCTTTACATCTCCTTTAATGTTTCCAACTCCAGTGGCAGGGACAAAGATCATGGAGCCAGATTTAAACAGATAAACTGGGACTCTAATTGAAGGATTTTTTTTTTTGCTGCAGCCACTGGTTCTGCAGAGTAGGAGAAAGTTTATATTAAACAATACAAAAACTATAAAATCCATATTAGATTAAATGGCAACACAGGACCCAGTGCAGTCTGGATCTTCTGATTATTAATCAGTCTTGCTGTATCTGCTTCTATGGCAGATCTTATTTGACTTTTGCTGTTTTGATAATTTATGACGATCCCTAAGCAGCCCAGACCACACTGAGCATGTGCACAGTCCTGGTCTTGCAAAGATGTATTACAAAGTTCCAAGATGGTGACCCACTGTGGCCAATTTTGAAAGCATAAATAATAAATAATTTATAAATTAATAAAGCATTAATTAGGCTTCTGGTGCAGTAAATTCATATTTATGTTTAGTATACAAAATACTGCATTTCTACCATTATTCTATTTTAGACTTTGGTTTCCCGTTAAGGGAAGTTTAAAATTTTTTTTGTGTTGTTGGGAATTAAATTTATAATCAATTTCTTGGAACTAGCTGGGTGTCAGGGTCAGGGTGGGGTAATTGCCCCCTCATGTTACCTTCTGCGGGTGCCCATGACTATACATTATGTTTGTGCTTCTGTACCAGCCCAAGGCAGTTGTTTATCAGTAAAGATCTGTGCCTCCAAAGATGCCACAGTAGCCCTCAATTTTCTTTTCTGCTGATTCACTGCACATGCTTTGTACTGCTGTTACTTACTGAGCTTAGGGAACAGCTAACAATGTATTCTATATATATATAGAGAGAGAAAGAGAGGGAGAAAGAGAGAGAGAGATAAACTATAAAAGCAATGAATAAAATTATGATTCGTTATTTAAATAAAATTATCATTACATGACAGTCAGAATTTAATAATCAGCCTTGTAGCATCACCATCTATGACAGATAAACTTTTTTCTGTTTGATAACTTGCTTCTCAATAGCTGGTCATAACACACTGTGCTCGGTTAGTGAGCTCCTTCTCACAGCTTTGTAGGCCTGAATCATTAATGTTCTTTAGAGTTTCTGAGCCTTTAGTCTATTGCAGTTAAGTATCTAAAATACAGCATTGCTAGCCATATTCATTTTTAGCTTATACTGTAGTTCTTCTTTAAAACATGAAAGTACTGTTGCTTTGTGATAGGAAGACAACTACAAAAAAAGAAATGACATGACTAATACAATATTCTTCATCAGACAGTTTTTACATTGTGAGGTCAACTGCACATGGGGTATTTTAAGATCTATTAAGTTACATTAACATATGCTTCCATAGGATAGTGTAATGTGATGACTAGGTCTCATTCCTTTATCTGACTTTCCTTTACTTCTGCCATTGTTTAAGTTCCCACATGGACATTTGAGTGGATATTTGTGCGTTCCACTACACAGCAGCACAGAAATAAATTGAGTTGTTTCATGTAGCATGTTATATGACATATAAGGGGGCATGTCAAGGCCAAGTATATAATATGTTTTGGAAACAGAATAAAGAATAAAACTGAGACGTTTGCATTCTTGTTCCCAGGTGATTTTATTTCACCCTGGTCTGTTCTATTCATATCCAGTCATTAATAAATCATGTCAGTCTCACCTAAAGGGTATCTCTAAAATATGCCAATTACTCATACTTAATGTCATCTCAGTTCTTTCCCCTTATTTAACATCATCATCAATTTTATGAAAATTCTATTTTAATTCCTCCCCAATGATTGTCACATCTCTGGAACATCACGACTGCTGATTTCAGGCTCCAATCATTTATCCATTCCACCAAAACCTACACTAACTACCTATCACAGTGATTGGCCGTAACATTCCATGACCTACCTTGTGAAAAATAATCTTGTCCTACCCACACTCTCCTATTTTATAGCCTTTTAATAGGAAACATATTATCCCTCATTCAAGCTCTTCCTGTCCAATGTATTCTTTCTTGATCTGTATAGATAATTACATATACATAACAACAGAATGCTCACTTTAGCCTGATCTCAAAATGATGACCCTTTAAAGAAACTAGTAAAATGGTTTTAACAACATGATACTAACTGCAATGCCCACATTTTCTTTTACTCCCTCCGAATAGGACAGCTTCAAAAAAGAAGCATCAGAAATGTTGGTAGTCACTCGTTGTTTGGCCCTTCCCTACAAATTTTCTGCAGTCAGTTGCAGAAAGATAATATTTTTAAAGTTACTTGAGTCAAAATGCACTCCTTGCACTTTTAGACACAGTAGTACAAGGAATTGCTTCTTTTGAATCACATGCAGTGAGCCTATTGAATTAGGGGATCCCTCAAGGTACTGCCACCTCCAAAGGTGGTGATGGCTCCAGGGTCTCCTGAGCAGCCTGTGTCAATAGACACAAAGCACTTGTATTTAAAGGATTCGATATTATTTTTGACAGAGAGGTGACAAAATTCAAACACTGAAGTTTTTCAATGGAACTGCATGAATTTTGACCCATTAGTCAGGCACATTGCCCCCTTGTGACCAACATTTTTGGAAAATACTACTTTAAAGGATCAGTAACATCAATTTTTTTTATTAAAAAATTTGTTAGTGTAGAACGGGAAAAAAAAACACAAAGACATATTAAACTTTTAAATTTCTTTATTAAGAAATAACTCCACATGTGCTCCTCTTCAGAAGAGGCAACAAGGCGATGATCTATCATGCAGTGCTCAATTTCTCCTCCCTGGCTATCTCCTATAAGAAATACAGTGAGGAGAAATCGAGCGCCACACAATGGATCTCTTTTTTTTTCTATACTAATGAACATTTTAAATAAAAAAAAATTATGTTACTAATCCTTTAAGGATAAGAAACAGCGACCCATAAAGCCACATTTTTTGACTGTTTTTAATCTTCTTAGATCTAATCAGTGCAAGTAATTGATACATACTGTACTTTTTTAAGGATGCAGGACTTGAAGATTAATGAATTAGAGGTCATGATAAGGTGGGCTAAAATAAGCCAAATATTTCCTCTGGACTGAATACATTAACATTCTTGTTAAAAACATATGCCTCCTGCTATACTCATAATAGTGTTGCCACAAAGCACAAAAAAGAAAGACCTACAAATAATTCCTACTTTGGCCATTTTGACTGTATTCTGTATGTATGTAAAATCAAAATTCTATAATGGGTACCTAAATTCCCCTATAAGAGGTGCAGACTAATATTATATATTACTAAAATATTATTTTGTGCAGAAAAATGCTCCTAGCAATGGACATTTTGGGACTCTAAGCATGCAAATAAAGAGGAGTATCCTTGCTTGCTCACGATTAAGCACCTCTTCTCGTAAAATATAATCATATTACCGTATTTGCTGGCGTATAAGACTACTTTTTGCCCCAGAAAAATATGCCTTGAAGTGGGGGGTCGTCTTATACGCCGGGTACTACTTAATCTTACCTCATCCGACGCCGATCGTGATCTGCCCCGCTGCTCCAGCCGCACTTCCTGATTGTGACGTCAGAAGTCTCGCAAGACGAGACTAGACGCGCAACCAGGCAGCAGTGAGTTCTGCGAAAAGAGCGCGGGGAGGCAGAGCAAACAGGACGTAGAAGGTAGAAGGGGAGTTTGAGCAGCAAGACTTAGAAGGTAGGGCTAAGCACCTAACTGGGACACAGGGAAACATGGACACAGTGACACAGAAGGCGGTCGAAAAGCAGCAAGCAGGGACACAGAAGGGGGGCTGACAGCAACAGTGACACAGAAGGAGGGCCAACAGCAGCGGTGTGCAGAAGGTGTGCGGAAGAGGGGGTAGTCTTATACAGTGAGTATATAACAAATTGTACATTTTAAGTGGAAATGTTGGGGGGTCGTCTTATACGCCCAGTCGTCTTATACGCCGGCAAATACGGTATGTCACAGAGGAGTTCCATGATCCCCAAGGCCAAAGGCCAAGTGCTTTTATACAGTCGTGGAAACTCCCGTGTGACTTTTAAAAGTTTCCTTGAAAAGGTTATACTTTTTTAGGCTATTCATGGACACATAAGAATGGGTAGTATTGAGGTATTCAATTAAATAAGTATACTTAAGAGCAGAACCTGTAGTCCTGTTCCAGAAATCTTGCTGCACAAAGAATAGAAGAGAATGATTGTCCTGGTTCTTTTTGGATTCAAATGGATATACTCATTACTATTACTATTATCCTGTTTATGTTCAGCTTGTTTTGTACACTAGCAAATATACTGTAGTCATGCATAATAATTTAAAATTCAACTATAGATAGCACAGGCTTGATTTAAAATTCTGGTACACACTGCAACATGACTTCTAGGGAAAAAAAATTCAGTGTAGAATGTGGTAAGAATTAGAAAAGGGGTTAACTTACTGAGGATGATGGGGGTCCAATTGCTCAAGCCCCAGACCTTCAGCTCGGGGAGGCAGATAATGTGCTAATATGCAGTAACAGACTGGCACAAACCAGACCACACTCCATAAGTTGATGCAGTAAAAAGTGTTTATTTTAGCAAAAAAAGCATCTCAGCAAAGTCTTACGCGTTTCGTGCATTATGTACACTTAGTCATAGGCAATTTGTCAAGGTCCTTTATGTACAAAATAATTGCAACTTTGTGCTTCTTCCCGTCATGCCTTCCTTTTACATCATTTGCTCCTTCCTGCTCTGCTTAGTATCAGTCTTTAAACAAGCCTTCCTGCTGGCCTGAGATGTTCAGTAAGTTTGGCAGCAGTCGCATTTGTTAATCTTGTGACCATAAAGGTGCTGGATAGTCATCTTGCTGTTACATAATAATTAAACAAGAAACACATTTATCCTATTTTTCTTTCTGGACCTCGTTATTTCTGTCTACTTTGAATTATCCATTGCTTTACATATATTTCTTCCTTAGTGTTATGTTTTTCTATTTTGCTCTTTATGAAATGAGGAGGGATGAAGTTGTGGCTTGTATATTTTCATTACTGTCAGAAAACAAACCCTTGTAGGCTTAACATGTTCAGACACATTATTAGCTCATCTACCAGTACTTACCTGTAGCATAATAATTATAAACTGGGCCTAAGTAACAAATCATATGACAGGTTGAATTATCTTCAACTATTCTTGTTGTGGTTAGTGCATTTTCTTTTTTTTTTATAATCCTACCATCAGTGAGTACTTCATGGTGAAATTAATTTCTGTTTTTCAGAATTCCTATATTTATAAACTATTTTAATTGCTATATATCTAAATATATTAAATAACCCCATCATTATAGGAAGTTCAGTTATTTAAGTTTTGACAGTGACTAGAACTGTTATTGCAGTATAATAATGAATGGAAAATGTTGCCTGCAACCCTTTGGAAGCTACCAGCAGTCAACATCATTTACTCACCATAAAAGATGATTATAGATGTCTTGTTCTGTCTTGGAATTAACTGCAGCTAAGCATGAGAAATCAGTTGACCTCTATAGAGGCTATAAAGCTGACTCTTTCAAAAGTCTACTGTGAGCTTAAGGCCTTAGTGGAACTACATTACTGTTAATATTTTCCCTTTCAGGTGTTCAGGGATATATTGTTACTAGATTGCTGTACTGAGCAGTCATGAGCCACAACTAATGAACTTATTAATTAACCTAAAGGTTCAAATGTCTACTGCTTATACCTCTTTCATGGGGGTGAAAGGTCCTCCTTTTATTTTTTGAAATCAAACAAAAAAAATCCTAATGCAAATATTTCTACATATAATTAGATGTTGTCATTGCCATTCAATGTTTCCTCATTAGTAAAGACAGTTATGTAAACAAATTAAAAGTGAATAATTGTGTTTCAAAATATATATATATCTAGAAACACCTGTGTTTGTTTCCAGTTATAGGCTAATTGTTAATTTTTGTACATCATGTTGCTCACAAACCCCTGGTTGGGGACCACTAGCCTAGAGGGTTGGGCTTTCAGTAATAATTAACCAATACATCATTTTTATCCTTTCCAAAACTCTCTGCAGTTGTAAGCAAAGAAAACTTTCAAGTTAGCATGTTGTTAATTAAACCTTACTGGTGGAAATAAAAGCTACTGGGCCCTAAAATGATTATTAAATATCCTATTTGATGAGTCACTACCAATTTTGTTTACTACACACCACTACATGTGCCAATTCTTTTTAAAAGTCATCAAGTTCACTTTGATTTAATCTCACTGATGGATCGCTGGATATCAGTGTCAGTAGTTATTTACACCGTCAGTTTGTCTTAGCTAGTTTATCTAATGAAACAACGTATTGTTGGCACTGTGTAGAAGTTGCTTTTCTGTATAAAAAGAGATTTTTATTAATTCAATTCTTTAATTGTGATTTTGAGCTACATAGATATTCCCTTTTCAAGTAACATTCATTTTCTTTTCTTTTCTTCTGCAGATAGAAAAGATTTCTACAGATAGATTTCTACCAGGCACATGGAGACGTTATGAGGGGAAAAAGGATATTTGGGAAGGATTTTTTTTGCATTTACTTGGATAATGGATGGAGAGACTTTAACATCTACATTCTTACCAACACTGAATGCATCTCTGGGTTCTGCTATGACATTGGAGCAGAAGACAACCTTTGCCTTTGTGATTTTATTGTTCATTATTTTGGGAGTCCTTATCATCAGGTGCTTTAGGATCCTTCTTGATCCTTACAGAAGCATGCCAACATCTACTTGGGGAGATGGGGTTGACGGACTGGAGAAAGGGCAGTTTGATTATGCCCTGGCATAGATGACTGAACAGAAATACTTTAAATAACATATCATGAGACATTTCATTGGAATTAAAATGACATCCTAAAACAATTCTCAGTCACAGATATGGGATCTATTATCAGGAAACGTATTATCCAGAAAGCTCTGAAATACAGCACTGCTATTTCCCATTGTCTACTGTTTACAAATAATTGCTAATTTTTGATTGGTTTGCTCTGTAATACACAGCACCTTGGTACCTTGTACTTGACACAAACTAAGCTATTATAAATCCATACATATGGGAAAACATTCCTGTTCCTTATTTTATTTTAAAAACCTTTTTAGTAGTCTTTGTGCTCCAGAGAGTAAAGAAAGAAAATTTTCAGTTCCCAAGATTTCTTTATAATAGATCTCATGCCTATACAGTGGCGTACTGATGAAAACACTGTAATTTTATATTCAGAGTTGATTAAACGTTTTTCAGTGTAATAATTATTATAAAAATATATATTTATATTATAAAAAGAGGCTATCTTTTGTTGTAGGGCAAAGGGACGTCTAGACAACTTATGGAAGTACAGGTACGGGACACGTTATCTGGAAACCCAGATAAGCTTCCAATTACAAAAAGGCCGTCTTCCATAGACTCCATTTTATCCAAATAATCCAAATTTTTTAAATTATTTCCTTTTTAATCTGTAATAATAAAACAATACCTTGTACTTGATCCCAGCTAAAATATAATTAATCCTTACTGGAAGCAAAACCAGTCTATTGGGTTTATTTTAAATTTACATTATTTTCTAGCAGACAAGGTAAATTACAGAAAAATCCATTGTCTGGATTTCCCCAAGTCCCCAGAATTCTGGATAACAGGTCCCATACCTGTATATACAAAACTGCTATGTAAAATAGAGGAAATATTTTTTGTCATCCTATAGTTGTTATATTTTTTTTGTGTGTGTATAGTGTCCACTGAAATTGTAGGAAAGTGTGTTGCTGGGCATCATGGGAAATAAACTTATTTTCCAAAGTAGTGCTTTGGATGAGAGATGATTGATTTTAGCTTTCTCCTAGCTGAAAGTATAATGCATGAGGTCTATAGAGCATATACAGACTGTAAGGAGATGACCAGTATGAGTGAACAGTCCAACATACTGTTTCCAAAGTTTCGGTCTAATATGTGAGTTTGATGTAATAACATAAAAAAAGTTTTCTGAAGCATGAAAGATGAGAGAAGCTTTCCATGTCATGCTGCTGTAACAAATTCAATAAGATTTATACTACTGACCCAAGAGGCACTGTCTTGTCCGTCAGATTAGCGGCTCACCAAGAAAAATCGAAGCTCTGTTATGATTATAATACACTCATTTGTTTTCCTTTTCAAGCCATATCATAAAATATGAATCAGAATTTCAAACTGCAATGTGCAACTCCAAGTCCCTGCATAAGAACCGTAAATTTAGCATGTGGAGGAAATGTACAGACCCATAAAATATGAAATCCCCAGGAAAAGAAAGTCTAAAGTCATTGGTATTCTGTGGTGCACATTAGTGGAGCTGGCAGAACAACAGGTTTTTGAAATGCCTAAAGTAAAATGAACATAAAATATTTATACGAATGGTATTTTAGCAAGTCATTTTTACAATAAATATAGTCAGCAAAGTGTCACCATAAAATATACATTGTTATTTACATTTTTGGCAAACACACTGTTCAGGCATAGTGAAGGGTGAATTTATTCGCCTGCTGCGAATTCGCAATGAATTCCCGGGATTCGCGAAATGCCAGGAAAATTTTGCCTAGGCGAAAATTCTCAGCGTTTCATTTTGGATGCGTGTGTCCGTTTTTGGACGCAGGTGTCCGTTTTTGGACGCCGGCGCACATTGCGTCCGTTTTTTCGACGACTGTAATTTGTGCCACAGACGCGCATGTCCAAAACGAGATGCAGCATTACGCAATTTTTTGCCGTTTCGTGAATTTCTGCTAGAGATTCGCAAAATTTTGCGAAACGCCCCAAATTAGCCCACTATTCAGGCATTGTGAAATCTCAAGTGAACTGCTATACCCAGGGACATTCTTCTTTACATATACATTTATTCTTCAAATTCTTCAAATAACTGATAAGTACAGGATTCCATTAGTGATGGACGAATTTATTCGCGGCCAAGAATTCGCCACCAAAAACGAGTCGCGCGTCGTTTTTGACGCGACGCGCCGAAAACTATGCGACGCGTCGGAAACGGACTCGTTTCGCGAATTTTTCGCCAATTCGCGAATTTCTTTGGAAATTCGCTAATTTTTCGGCGAAGTGAAACGCGGCCGTTTCGCCCATCCCTAGATTCCATCTAAGGGTTCCAGGTTGGCCAAGGGAACAAGAGAGAGTGCCTTGGTATATTTGGAAATATGCAGAACCTTGCAGTGGGATAATGAAAGAAGACCAGAAAATTTATATGAAGCAGAATTTACCAATATTAAGAGAGCTACTAAGAGCTTTAATCTCCTTTATTTGAATTAGCAAATTTATCTCACACATACAACAAATAAATATAAAATACAAGAAACATTTGCAAATAAATGTCTTCAATATCCAATAAACCCTTATGGATAGTATCAGATCAGTGTGCTGTTTAATTGTGGATGTAGTAAGGTGAATATTTATGGCTGCCCGGTAATATTAAGAGGTGTGTGTGTAGTTATTACATTCATTGTGCAGTAATGTATAGACATCATGGGGCAGATTTACTAAAGGTCGAATTTCAAAAGTAGAAAATACTTCGAATTTCGACCATCGAATTAAAATCCTTCCACTTCGAATATCGAATTTGAAGGATTTTAATTTGATAGTTCGAACACCGAATTTGGCATTCGTGTGATCGAAGAACAATTGAACGATTCAAAGGATTTTAGTGTACGATCGAAGGATTGTTCTTCGATAAAACTTAGAGAAATGGTCTAGAATGTCCCCATAGGCTAACATAGCACTTCAGCAGCTTTTATTTGGCGAAGTAAAATTTTTTTTAGAGAAACAGTAATTCGAATTTTGAAGTCAAAGTATTTTACTATTCGAACATTCAAATTGAATTGTTGAATGGCCAAATGGTCGAAGTAGCTTATTCAATGGTCAAGGTTTTCAAAAAATTTACTTTGAATATCAAATTTTTTGCATTTCAATATTCACTTCGACTTTAGTAAATCTGCCCACATGAGTTACCTATACTGCTGGTGTTTAAAGTGGTACAGGTATGGGACCTATTATCCAGAATGCTCAGGACCTGGGGCTTTCTCGATAATGGGTCTTTCTGTAATTTAGATCTTCTCACCTTCAGAGTACTAGAAAATCATGTAAATGTTAAATAAGCCCAATAGGCTGCTTTTGCTTCCAACAAGGATTAATTATATCTTAGTTGGGATCAAGTACAAGCTACTGTGTTATTATTACAGAGAAAAAAAGGAAATTATTTTTAAAGGTATCCTGTCATGGGAAAAAAATTTTTTTTTCAAAATGCATTAGTTAATAGTGATGTTCCAGAAGATTTCTGCTTTGAAATCCATTTCTCAAAAGAGCAAACAGATGTTTTTATATTTCATTTTGAAATCTGACATGGGGCTAGACATATTGTCAATTTCCCAGCTGCCCAGGGTCACGTGACTTGTGCTCTGATAAACTTCAATCACTCTTTACTTACTGTACTGCAAGTTGGAGTGATATCACCCCCTCCCTTTCCCCTACCCAGCAGCCTAACAACAGAACAATGAGAAGGTAACCAGATAACAGCTCCCTAACACAAGATAACAGCTGCCTGGTAGATCTAAGAACAGCACTCAATAGTAAAACCCATGTCCCACTGCGTACTATTCAGTTACATTGAGAAGGAAAAACAACAGCCTGCCAGAAAGCAGTTCCCTCCTAAAGTGCTGGCACAAGTCACTTGACTGGGGCAGCTGGGAAATTGACAAAATGTCTAGCCCCATGTCAGATTTCAAAACTGAATATAAAAAAATCTTTTTGCTCTTTTGAGAAATGGATTTCAGTGCAGAAGTCTACTGGAGCAGCACTATTAACTGATACATTTTAAAATAAACATGTTTTCCCATGACAGTTTCCCTTTAAAGATTTGGATTATTTGATTATATTTGAGTCTATGGGAGAGAGCCTTTACATAATTCTGAACTCTCTGGATAACGGGTTTCCGGATAACAGATCCCATACCTGTATGATAAACTGCAGAATAGGTATACATGATTTTCATTCTGAATTGCAGTATACTGATAAAAACACTGCCCATAAATAGCAAATAATCTAATCTAAATGATTAGGGGGGCCCATAAACACATCTCAGCTCAGCATATATTGATTTTTTTATGGATTTGAAACTCTAGTCCATGTTCCTTGTAGGCATTAAATACAGACCTAGATCCATGTATTTAAAGTTTTCCTGTAGACAGGGAGACTTTTCCTGGGGCCTTCAGGAATATTAAATAGACAGCCAGTAATCCTGAAGCACTTGGTTCTTTTCAGAAATATCTCACTGGATCATTTTCCTCGCATCAGCGATCTTATCCTGAAAGACAGGGTTAAAGGAACAGTAACACCAAAAATGAAAGTAGTTTAAAGTAATTAAAATATAATTTAGTGTTGCTGTGCACTAGTAAAACTGGTGTGTTTGATTCAGGAAACTTTACTACAATTTATACAAACAAGGTGCTGTTCAGCCACGGTGGCAGCCATTTAAAGATGAAAAAAGGAGAAAAGGCACAGGTTACACAGCAGATGACAGGTAAGCTGTGTGGTATGCAATGGGATTCTACAGAGCATATATACTGTGTATCCTGTGCTTGAATGGCTGACTCCATGGCTACACAGCAGTTTGTTTATATAAACTATAGTAGTGTTTCTGAAGCAAACTCACAGCTTTTACCAGTGCAGGGCAACAGTACATTATATTTCCATTACTTTAATTTTTTAATGTTACTGTTCCTTTAGTAACCTCTCGTCTCGTCTAAAAATCTTAAAGGGGAACTATTGTGAAAATGAAAAATTATTATAAGCTTCATCACACTGAAATAAGAAAATTTCTAAATATAATCAATTCAAAATTCTGTGTTGTTTCTGAAATAAAGTGGGGTGTCAGATGAATGATCCTATATATAATATAGAGGTGCTCCTTTTGCCTAGAAGATGTATTAGAGCTCAGAAATGCTGTCTCTCTACATGCAGAATTTTGCAAAAGGCAGTTATTTTGTTAGATTGTGTTTGTGCTGGAATCAGTTATTTGAGTGAGCTATAATACATCTGCTAGGAAAGGAGCCCCCCTATAAGATATATTAAATCATTCATCTGATACCCAGCTGCTACATGAAGACAGAATAAAGGGAAACAGATACTGAGAGAGGAATAATGAATATAAACTTGATTATTTCAGAATCAGTACAGAATTTATAATTGATTGTTTTTAGAATGTTTCTTACTTCAGTATGAGGAAGCTTATTTTAAATTTTCATGTTTGTTATAGTTCTTCATTAACATACTTTAAGAAAAACAGTAGGGTGAAAGATAAGAAATGTAGCAACTAAATACAGTATACCTTCTAAAGCACCCCCCTTCCCAGAGCTGCTTTAGAAGGTGAAAAATTTTATTTTACACTTCAATATTAGAAAAATGGTCACACATAGAAAATAGAAAGTAATTTGGCAATGTCACCAATCGAGCGGATCTCTCCCCAATATGCCCACATTGAAGTGGGCGATATTGGGCTGATCCAATCGTGGGCCCTAGAACCTAACGATCGGATCATAATGCATTCGAAATGGGTGGTCGGATCACAAAACCGCATACAAGCACAGATGCCGCTCGACTTTCGGCCAGATATCGATCGGGAAAGCCCGTCAGATGGCCCCACACACGGGCCAATTAGCTGCCAACTCGGTCTGTCAGCAGATTTTATCGGGCAGTGTATGGGGGCCTTATCAAACTTAATAAGATGCAGCATCCCAGCTAACCATTAAAATATGTTGAAATGTGTATCCCTCATATGAAGCTCAGGATTTCGCTTTTTGAACTAAAAGAGCCGACGTCATTGGCAATACAATTCACTTTAAAATTTGAAGACAGTTCTCCTCAGCACTAACAATTCAATGTTTCCATGAATTGCTAAAGATTGGTGGTTTTCTTTCTTTTAAAAAAAACTGTAAAAAGAGTTTTTACAAACTCCCATGAACTCTAAGCAAAGGTCAAATTTCGAAGTAATGTTTTTTTTTTTTTTTTAACATCCATTACTTTGAAATTCGAATGTAAAAAGACTGAAATTTATTTTTAAAAAAATCTAATTTTCTAATTGAGGGGAATAGTCCGTATTCAAAACTATTCAAAATTTTAGTGCATTCAATCGAATTCGAATCGAACGATTTGCCCCCAAAACAATAAAAAAAAAATTAAAGTCCACCAAATAACTCCAAATAGGGTCTAGGAGGTCCCTGCATGATAAATTTAGAAATTGGAATATTTGATTGTTTTTCAAAACTCGAATCAAATTTGGACTATTCCCCTAAAAATAGATTGGAATTCGAACTTTTTTACTTACCCTTGACCTAATGTATATTACAATATGTAACAAAGCAGTTTTACTGTCATCCAGTAGATGTTGCTGTTGTGTCACAAGCGATCACGTAAGAAAACCTTGCCATGATATTGTAGAACTGTTACAATTATCTTCTGCTTACACAAGACAAGAATGAGTGTGAATAGTTTATATAATGAGACACTTACAGTACGTACTTGATTTTATTCATTGTCTCTTCTCCTTGCTGTTGGAACCAAAGTCATCTGCTTTTTAATCAGATAAGTGGTTGAAAAAAAAGACGTGTATTACCTGTATAAAACTCTATTACTTCCCAGCGGCATGGCTTCAGAAACATCAATGTCATGATCAAAGTCTTCCTAAAGCCAATGTATATTTCAACAATGACAAGAACAATCCTTTTATTCAAATTGTTATATTACAATGAAATACTTAAATTTGAAAAATCCTTATTGAAGCTGTCACGGTTGGCACCCTCAATTCAGAACCGATCCGAAGCACCCTGTTCTCTACTCTTGCTTTCACCTCGGGAGGAACCCTCGGCTAATCGGATGCCGCCAGGTCTTATTAAGAGAGGTTTTAAGTGAAAAGTTCGGTTCAAAAACAAAAAGTGTAATGTCCTGTCCTCCAATGCACAGTCACAACCAGGGTTCTCTCCTCCCCTCAAAAACACGAATCTTCAAAGGTTTTCCAAAGGAAATTGTTGCTATGCGCACCTCAAAGGGTAAATGGGGACAGAAAAAACAAAAATATAGTGTAGTATTTTCAAAAAAAAGATAATTCACCCAGTGATGAGATTGTGGCCAGTAGTGGTGTATTAATCATATACCCACATAGGTGAAATTTATAATGTGATAACTTAGGAAAATCCTCTGACACCAACAAAATGGAGTGCACATGTGACACACTAAGTTTAAGGAGATTGTAATGAATACCCACACGATCGTAGGTCTGTATCCAGTTATACTCACAGACGTTTTAGAAATTGTTCAACTTTAAAATGAGATCCCAAACATTCTTCTACTTTTCCGATCTGAACAGATAAAACATGGCATGTGCGGAAACTTTCTAAAAGGTATTTTAATAAATAGTAATGCACTTACAAGAAGTTGCTTTAAAAATCGCCTTAAAACATAAAAACGTCCTTTTAGGTTCAGGTCCCTCTGTGCGGCTCAGCGTATACCCCCACCTCCAGGATCGTGGTATCCGGGTCCGAATTTCGGGGTCGCAGTGCCAAACACAAGGCGCGTGTACCTGCTGCCCGCTGACGTAGTACTCCTTGTGACGCGTTTCGCCTCGAACTGGCTTCCTCATAGACAAGTGTACGACCTCTGCCATATCTGTTCTTTTATGTCCTGGTCATTCAAAACTGTTCAACTTTATCACATGGGATAAGACAATGATACTTGCAACATTAGATGTTAGTTCACTTTATACAAGTATAAAACATGCACA
This sequence comes from Xenopus borealis, assembly GCA_024363595.1. NCBI lineage: Eukaryota > Metazoa > Chordata > Amphibia > Anura > Pipidae > Xenopus > Xenopus borealis. The sequence goes on along the minus strand of CM044431.1, from coordinate 184,275,162 downwards.
GGGAATGCGAGCAATTGAGTTCTATTTATCAAAAGATGAAAATTTAAATTTAAACACGAAAGCATTTATCATGAGAGGCAACTTCTTGTAAGTGCATTACTATTTATTAAAATACCTTTTAGAAAGTTTCCGCACATGCCATGTTTTATCTGTTCAGATCGGAAAAGTAGAAGAATGTTTGGGATCTCATTTTAAAGTTGAACAATTTCTAAAACGTCTGTGAGTATAACTGGATACAGACCTACGATCGTGTGGGTATTCATTACAATCTCCTTAAACTTAGTGTGTCACATGTGCACTCCATTTTGTTGGTGTCAGAGGATTTTCCTAAGTTATCACATTATAAATTTCACCTATGTGGGTATATGATTAATACACCACTACTGGCCACAATCTCATCACTGGGTGAATTATCTTTTTTTTGAAAATACTACACTATATTTTTGTTTTTTCTGTCCCCATTTACCCTTTGAGGTGCGCATAGCAACAATTTCCTTTGGAAAACCTTTGAAGATTTATTAAGAGAGGTGCAAAGCGAGGGGTTCTGAACAAGCACAGGGGCACAATGGTAAATGCAAAGTCTTTAGGTCACGGTACAAGGCGTAGACAGAATTCGTAATGAGATCAGGCTGGGTCGGGGCAGGCAGAGTTCAAACAAAGTCAGGCAGGCAAGGGTCAAACCAGGAGATCAATCAGGAGGGAAATGGATATAGAAGAGTCGTTTTACCAGGCAGGGTCACTGAAGTCAGGATTAGTGATGGGCGAATCTCCCGAGATTCGCTTCGCCGAAAAATTCTCTGGAAATTCGCGAATTGGCGGAAAATTCCCGAAACGAGTTGTGGGACGCTTTTGACGCAGCAACTTTGGCGCGTCGCGTCATTTTCGCCGTGCGTCACGTTAAAAACAACGTGCGACAAAACGAAATTTCGCTGGCGATTCGCAAATTTATTCGCCAGCGCGAATTGCGGGAATTCGCCCCATGCGAATAAATTCGCCCATCACTAGTCAGGATAGTCAGTAAACAGGCAGAGGTCAAAACCGGAATCAGAATCAAGAATAAGCTTATACAGCACAAGGCACCAGGAAACCCAGGAAAACCTATAACGGGCAAAGAACACTAGCCCCAATTGCCCTTAAATATCATTTGAATTTCACGCCAAAGTGACGACGGCAGCGCGCCTGTGCCTTTACATGGCCTGGAAGCGTGACACGTGCGCCCTAAGGAAGTGGTGCTAAGAGGCTGAAGTGGCGTCCCTGCCAACTAGACCACCAGGTAACGGTTTTATTATAGAAGCTCTTTGACAACTGCTGCAATGCTACTACTATAGTTATTCATTAAAACATGAAATTATATTACAAATATATAATTGCACCTTACTGGGGACCTGCAATATACAATATAGCCTAGCAGACAAAGAAACAGCAAATGACTTGCACAATGATGACAGTAATTACAGTAACTATAGGCTCCGCTGTCCAGAATGCTTGGGAACTGGGTTTTTTTTTGGATAAGGGATGTTTCCTTAATTTGGAGCACCATACTACTACTGTCAATAAACAACAAGATGCAGTGTTGCAATGGAGGCAATTACAATGGAAACAGGTTATTTAGCCAATAACAGATAAGCTCTGTAGAACACAATTATATTCTACAGAATTTACAACTCGAATGGTTTCATATTTATGAAAAAACTCTAAAAATTTTAGGGTTTTTTTTTACTGAAAAAATGATTATTGACCAAAAAACTCAAAAAACTTGAATTTTCATTTAAACCACAACTTGATCTTTAATAAATCTGCCCCTTAGTTTTTAGTTAATAGAATTCATTCTACAATATAAAATGTAATTCCGGAACCAGCAAGTGTATTTTTGTAGTTAAATTGGTGTGTAGACATCCATCTCTGGTCAATTTGCCTGATCATGTGCTTTCGGAAAGAGCAAGCAATTTAGGATGGAATTGCTTTCTGCCAGGTTGTTGTTTCTCCTACTCAGTGTAACTATATGTGTCACAGTGGGACCTGGATTTTTAATATTTAGTGCTGTGCTTAGATCTACCAGGTATTTGGTTACCTTCCCCTTATTCTGCTGATGGGCTGCTGGGGGGAAAGGGAGGGTGTGATCTCAATCCAACTTGCAGTACAGCAGCAGCAACGAGTGACTGAATCTTCTTAGAGCACATGATTGGGGGCAGCTGGGAAACAGACAATACAAAATGTCTAGCCCCATGTCAGATTTCAAAATTAAATATAAAAATATCTATTTGTTCTTTTGAGAATTGGATTTCAGTGCAGAAGTCTGCTGGAGCAGCACTATTAATCGCAAATACCCCTCCCCTGTGTTGTCTGCTGAGGTCTAGAAAACACATCCTTTGTTGAGTAGTCAAGTCCCTCCTCAAGGGTAAGATCCAATAACTGCTCTCTGAAAGATGCAACAGAACTGGGAACCAACCACCGGGGAGAGACTACGTCTGTGCCTTAAGCCTTGACTGTTTTAAATGATTTCTTAAATATGTGTTTGCTGTCTGTAGAACAGTGGCAACCCTAAGGGGAACAACTACCATTTTCATAAGCAGGGGCATAACAAGAGCACACCGGGCTCCCCCACCAGAAACGTTTTCGGAGAGCCTGGCTCACATAGGAGCTCCTGCTCACACCTGCCCACAACCCCCCTTTCCCGCCAAGTGCTCACCTACTCGCAAGTACGGAGGCCTGGATTTGTGGCAAGGCCACAATGGTGGCAAAATATGAGGGGCTGCATGCTGTCCAGTTGCTTTTTTGAGGAGCACTGGGGACGCACAGCTCCCCAGTGCACCTGCTCTTGCTCGCTTGCGCTGACTGGGAGGGGGGAAGTGTGAGGCTCCAAGCACGTCAATTTAAAGAAATTGAAAGCAACAGGAGGGGCATTTGAACGCTATAGAGGAGACCCTGCAGTTTTGGACCCGCCTTTTTACCAGGGCCCCACGTGACCACCAGATCATATAAGATAAACATGTACTTTAATTTTGTTTCCCTTTAAAGCTTGATTTAAACGTGATATAAAAGTAGTTTTACTAGTTTGCATGAAACAATACAATTATTAGATTACCTGTTACATTATCATTTTAGTGTGATGGATCCATCAGTGGAATTTTACAATGCAATATTATTTCTTTGTTATATAATAAATCATGCTAAACAAGAGGCACTGTCCTTCATTACATAATGCCATAGCATTGTGTTTTCCTGCACTATGTTTGAGATCTCTATTTAATGAAGAGAGCGCTGTGCTGAACAAACATTGGCATTCGTGGCAGGGAGGCAGTTTAGGGATTATAAAGCTACAGAATGTTTGTTTTTCTAACATGGCAGAAAGAAATTTCAAAAGGGCATAATGACCCATTAAAACGGTTTTTTTCTTAAACTGAATTTATGTTGGCTCTGGGATGTTTCTGGTGGCAGGAAGGAACTTTGTGTTCTATTTTACTGTTGTCTTGAAAGGCATTATTATACCTATTCCTTCCTGTTTGGTCTCGACATACATTACTCAAAGGCAGGCACTTCATCTTGATGGAAGATACAGGCTTGGTTTCAGACTCAGAGGCTATAGTACTGAACAACATTCTGACTAAAAACATTATGGCAAATTCTATGTAAAAATACCCAACTATAAACTTTCCACCCTCACCATATAGTAATCAATTTTCCTGTTCATTCACATTGCAGTGGGCACCAATTAGTAACCTCCATCACGTGACAGGAATTAAAAAGCAATCAATACATTTTAGCTTCCTGTTCACTAACCTATCTTCATTTCCTGTCATGTGAGCTCACTTCAAGACCAGCAGGGTAACCAAGGCCAGATTTATATAGTGGGCGCCCCTAGGCCCACTGCCATTTGTTGCCCCTGTCCTCTCCACTTTTTTCGGGACTGGAGCAATGGGGATTGGTGTACGGGAAATGTAAACAACAATTGTATCTCCTGCGCATACCCAGTGTTTTTGAAGCACTGTGGGTGTGGTTGGGAAGCATGCCGCCCCCCTAAAATCTTGCCATCCTATGCCTAGGCCTAGGTGGCCTCTCCAGAAATCCGGGCCTGAGGGTCACTGGCTTCTACCTGCTCAAACTATAGAACTGGGTACCTTGCTGCAGTTGATGAATGTGCCTAAGAAAAATGACTTCTCTTATGTGGAAAAGTCCTAATCAGGTCTGGACTGTAAATCAAAATATGCCCTGGTATTTCAGATACACAGAGGCCCAATCAAACCATAAATACAGCCACACAGAGGCCCAAACAGCCCCCACCAGCCCACTACGTACACTGACTTTCTATGGGACCTTATAGCAGCCGCTCTGGCATTTGCCAGAACCCATAGATTGCCAGTCTGTGAGGTTAGTCTGCAATGTTTGTCCTTAGTGTACAAGTTTGGAGAAGTTTATAAACTTTCTAGATGTGCTAACTAAACCTCTGTGCTGCATGACTGTGCAGGCTGTAGAAGCGGCTAAAGCTATATGACTATAGCAATAAGAATATATGTGCTTGAACAATCCAGTAAATGGTAAACTTAAAAAATCCAGTAAATCCTCTGGCAAGATTTTTAATGGTGTAATTTCTATTTCTTAATTACACTGTTTACATTAGAAATCATTCATTCTACCATATAAAATTTTATTCCTGAACCAACATTTGTTTTGTTTTAATATTTATTGAGTAGGCAGCCATCTCATGTCATTGTGCCTGATCCTGTGCTTTCGGAAAGAGCCAGCACTTCACAATGAATGCTTTCAGATAGTACAGTACAGTATGTTTGAGTGGTGTGAATGTGTGAAAGCTCCCCAATACCCCAAAAATGTATGTGACTGTGTAAGTGTAATTGTAAGGGGCAGTTTTACGAAATTCCCGTGAATAGATCTTCGATCGATCGAATTACAATCGTGCGATTTAATCGGATTTTCGAATATGCAAATTTGGCCACTTCGATGATGGAATACCGAATGATCGAATAGATCGAATCATTGGATATTTGATAATTCGACCATTCGATGATCGAACAACTTTAACTTTAAAATTTTCTTCGACTGCCTACTTCCCCAGATTGAACCTACCAAATTGCAATAGAAGCCTATGGGAATCCCCCCCATAGGCTTTTTTTTTTCAAACACCTGCTCGAATACCATTCGTACGATCGAACTCCTCAATCGTTCAAATTGTACAATTTTTTTCGTGAAATCGAAGGATCAGTGATTGATCATACGATTTTATCGAGGGATCGAATATCGAGGAAAAAATAGCCTAAAACTATTTGATAAGCATTCGATAGTCGAATGCTTATCGAATTTGGAAGGAATTCGAGGATTTTTTGGGGAATAATAGTAAATCTGCCCCTAAGTGTGTATTAGTGTAAAAAGTGTGTGATTGTGTACTTTGTCTGTGTTACACTAACCTGGGGGTGCAGGCAGCAGATCCATCTTGGGAGGACTGGAGGGGCTGGAGGAAGGTGTCATTCTGGTGATCAGGGTTGGGGAGTGTTGCTAAGGAAGTGGAGGCAGCATAGATTCTATGTGCTGTGGCACTTAAACAGTTAAGGAGGAACCAGGACATTTATTTAATATGTTATTCTGTGAGAGGATAGCTGCTAGGCTTTAACAGCCTAATTCATTTTCAACTTGTTTGGACTTTACTGGATTCACCTGCAGCCTACAGGTCCTCTGTAACAGAATTTCTGTATTGTATACGGGCATAAAATTGAAGAAGCATGCAAGTGCAAGTGACAAGGCTAGCAAACCATCATTGTCTGTTATAATAACAGAAAAGGCCTGCAAACTGCTATTTAGATATTACTACACCTTCACAAAGTTGGCCCACCTTTCAAGCAACACCCTCTCCCCAGTGCTTCCGGCACTGTGAAGAGAGGGGTCATTTTATCATATGTGATGGACTTGCAAAGTGGTTAAAGCGTTCTGGGAAATGGTAGCCCGTACTATGTCAGCTATCTTTAAGAACCCCAATAAACCCAACCCCATGTCATTTCTCCTGGGTCTACCCATCAAAACACTGAAAGCCCCAGAGACTAACTAACTGGTGACACATATACTGACGGTGGCAAAAACACTACAAGCAGCCAACTGGAAGAGAACTTCCCTCCCAAACAATAAGCCCTCATCACCAAAGTTAAATGGATCAGAACAATGGAAACTATTAGGACACACCTGTAGGGCAAGGTGTATGACAATGATTTGCAATGGTCCCCATTACAGGAATTTGAGACAGCCCAACTAGAACCACCTTAACTCGCGGGACTGATCCCTCTGTAACCACCCTTCTGACCATCCCACCCACTTTCCCTGTTCTCCCCCGCAGTTTGCATAGAACAGACTGGGCAGTTCCTCTATTGTCCTCACTTTAAAGTGATACTGACACTAAAAACTGATTTTTAAAATATGAATGTCCATTAAAACTTACCTGTAGGTCATGTTGATCTTTTTTTTTTGCTGAGAGGTTTGTTTTTGTAAATAATTGTTAGTTGACGTTTATAAACCTGACTGTTTTACCAACCTGACTGTCCCATCTAAGCCTGTCAGATAAAGTTTCTAATGCTAACAGACTCCTGCTGTACAAATATGGCAGCCCCCTTATACAGGAACATGGGGCATCAGACAGGTAATGTAGATATTTCTTTAAACCCTAAAAGCAACTATGTGTTCCTGGTACACTAAAAACGTTATCCTGAACAGTTTTAGAGGAGAAAATGAAGAGTTATAGAGGAAAAACTTAAAGGTCATCTATTATTTAAAAATTTCCTCCATTACTGGAGGTTCGTGCAAACATATATGATACTTTATTTTGGAGGAAACAATAGTTTGTTTTTAAGAAAAGTGCTCTTCGCATTGGGAGGCCTGCATTTCCAGTGGAGGAAACCATTTTATGTGATAGGTGCCCTTTAAAGTGCTTATGTGAAAAATAATACACTATTTACACTAAGTAAAAACATTTTTTGCAAGGTGAAAACACAATTTGCACATTGGTTAATAGGATCCTGTATGTTACACTTTGCATTTATTTAGTCATTTGCTACTGTTTTAAGATACTGCTACAATAAAAAATGTGAAGATTAAGGTGCAGTTTCACTGATGTCCACAAGGTGATACTCAAATACAACGAGTGAATCAACACAACAACTGGAAGAGAGCCCCAGTGAGTGTAGGCTTTAACATATAATGCAAATTAAACACAGATCATACTTTATATTATACAAAACTTTCTACCTGGACTTTGTGATTCTTGTATTTAGTTTTTTGTTCTTACCAATTCAAACAAGGTCCAATTGTTTACCCTTTTATCAAATTTCATCATACCTAACAGCTTCAAACATATCATTAAGCAAATGTATTCTTTACAGCATACAAGCTATATATTGTTACTTTATAAAAACTGCTAGACAGAGCTACTTCTGTATGACACATCCTAGTTGCCCCATAAATATTCTTTTTTTGCATACATTTACCTAAGAATGGCATTCAAACAGACCTGTTAAAATTCTTCATTCAAATATGGATTATAATACTTGGACCTTGGTTACAACTGTCCCTGGGGTTTCTAGTGAAGAGAGGTCCCAGGTTTTTACAAGGGGGGGCCATTTTGGCCTTGGAAGGTCTGAATGGGCTTGTGCCATGGATAACATTATTTAGAGTGCAGGGTAGTTCTACAGCGGTGCAATCCCTCCATAGGCTGGAGTCTGTTTCCATTTGTAATCAGCCTATGGAGTGATAGCACCGCCTCCAGCCCAGTGTAACTGAAACTACTCAGCAAGAAGATTTAATGGTGTCAGAGGTAGGGTTTCCACTCAGCCGGTATTTTACCGGCCTAGCCAGTAAAACACCAGCCAAGGCCGGGGCCGGTATTACAAATTTACCTGCAATGTAGCTGCCGGTAAATTTGTAATACCACTTAAAAAAGGCCCTTACCCTGCCATAATTCCAGTTAATACTTACCTTTTTTGCCGTCTTCAGCCAATCGATCGATGTGGCTACGCCCCTATGATGTCACGCCCCGCCCTTTTGTGACCCCGCCGGCCGGTAAATTTTTTTACAAAAGGTGGCAACCCTAGTCAGAGGGTTATATTTAGCGTGCAGCCTCTCTTCACTGATACATTCCTATTTTTATAGGAACTTGTCAGTATCACTTTAAAGGGAACCTATGGGCCGAAAGAAAATCCCCAAACCGAAGGTGCAGGCTGATAGAGCCCACATTCTGGTTTGGGGTTCTAGTAGTTTTAAAAAAATTGCCCCCTGCAGGCGCTGGCTTACTCGCAGCAGGAGGGAGCTCCCGGTGTGAGCCGCCATGATAGTCCACGCGCATGCACAGAATGAAAAGCTGCAGCTGCAGCCAGCGTCTGCAGGGGGAAATTTTTTTTAAACTACTAGAACCCCAAACCAGAATGTGGGCTCTATCAGCCCGCACCTTCGGTTTGGGGATTTTTTTTTCGGCCCATAGATGCCCTTTAATTATTCATTTTGGGGATAAAGTTTTCCTTTGAATCTGTAATTTGCTGAACTAAGTGACTGTACTATTCATCCTATAAATTGGATATATTCATTGATCTATAGAGAGAAAGATGCATGAATCTAAACAGGGTCGGACTGTGGGGCCCGGGGCACACCAGGGCTTCTGCATCAGGGTCCCCCCTCCGGACGTTGAGGGCTCTAGCCTCATGGCCTCCCATCCAGCAACCCGCCCCCCCCTCGTGTATGTGCGTAATCTCGCATGCACGCCAGTGTGCGCACTCGCACATGCACAATCTAGGGTCCAGATCTGGGCCGGCCCAGTCCGACCCTGTATCTAAATACACCAAGAGAGTAAACATACCTATTGTTTATAGCACTTTGATCTATAGCACTCAGTATACAGTATGCTGTGCATCAGGTACAATATGTATATATACATACAGTCTAATACACAAAAGCTGTGAATATCTTGTAAATTATATCCTTATAAATGGTGAGTTCTGATGTCATTTCTGTCACATGACTCACTGAAATGTGAATATTATAATTATAATTAATAAAGTACCCCCAGTTCCAAAATATGAGGCCTTCAACCTCGTGTTTTTATATGGTCATGAAACTCCTCTGTAACTTATAATATCCTTATAATTTACAACAGGGGGTACTTTATTCACTATATATACTGTATATATATATATATATATATATATATATATATATATATATATATATAATACACAAAAGCTATGAATATCTTGGAAATTATATCCTAATAAACATGTCATCAGTTTTAAACGATGAGTAGTGATGTCATTTTTGTCACATGACTCACTAAAATGTGTGTATTATAATAAAGTACCCCATCTTGGAAAATATGAGGCTTTTAAAAGTAAGCTCAGCGTTCCATGATCTGTATAAACTCCACCGTGATTTATAATATAAATATTATATATATTTTACAATCAGGGGTTCTTTATTCAATACACATATACATATAAAATATATATATATATATATATATATATATTTACTGTACTGTATAAATGCTCCTTCTTTCCTTCATTCAAGTTCTCCTAACATTATTCTAAACTTAACTTTCTCTGATACTGTTTCTGTGAAGTATGTTTGGACATTCTTCAATCAAATTGACTTTGAATCTGAGGTTTAAAAAAATATATCTTGGTTAAATATAAAAAAGAAACTTTTCTGGGTTCAGCTGAAAACATTTGTTAAACATTGAAAAGTATATTTGTTTATTACTTTGCAAAATGCAGATGTCTAGATTCACTTTGGCCAGCTGTCTATGGTCAGGGCTACAAGGATGGATAATGTAGGTTAATAACTCCTTATACAGTGGTCTCTTATGCCTGTTAATACGATTGGCATCAAGACATCAGATTTTTGTTTTGGGCAGGCAGTTAAATTATCAGCCAGTTGACAACCCTCGTCACCAGACCAATCAGATGACAGTAAGTACAGTAGAACACTGCAACTGCCAGTTCTTGGAAGAAACACAGTGAAACGTTTGGAAAACCCTTCATTATAAAACTAAGTTCATACATCCAAATTGTTACTTCATTCAATTTAAGTTCATGCCTATGTTTGCAAAAGTAGGGAGTAGATTGTAGTTTCTGAGAAATTATTATTTCTAAACTGAAGGTGTCTACAATGATTATTGTAAAACAACAAAATGAGCGAGGAAACTCTGTACATCTGTAATTATCGTCCAGGACTCATCTTTTCATCACAGCATAAAAAGTAAATATGGGGTAATTATATGCTGTAAACCTTTGCACAGCAACCATGTTGTGATTGCAGTGGGAAGAAAACAATATAGGAGGCTAATACTAGGCTATTACTGAGGCTTTGGTGAGAAGCAATGACAGACCAATAAACGGTGAGATGCACGATTGTCTACTACAGGGGGTTGAGACTGCACCATAAATAAATTAATTCATCTTCCTTAAGTTGCTTATTAAAAATTCAGTATGCAGGGGATGTGTACATAGGTTGACAAAGGGGTGATCCATAACAGCACAATGAGGGTGCAATTATAGGGGTTTTGAACCAAACTCTGTACTGCAGCCCACATGGCACTAACTGCACTGTGTACTTATGGAAACATTCTCATTATTTGATGATGATGATCTTTTGTCACACTTTATTAAATGCAATTTACAATCTAGGGTCAGGTATGTTTATTTTGAGTCAAAATATGACTTTATAGTAATCTTCAGCTTCTCCCTGGTCAAGGCAATATCAAATCTAAAGCTTTGTAACACATCTCACGTTTCCTTACTCTCTATGGGGTAGATTCATCAAAGAGTGAAGTTAAGAGTGAAGTTCCGCCACTAGAGGGAAATTCCACAGCTCTCAATTCATTTCTATGGGATTTTTAAAGGCGTATTCATCAAAGGGTGAACTTTCACTTCACCCATTTATAAATACGCCTTGCAAAATCCCATAGAAATGAATTGAGAGCTGTGGAATTTCCCTCTAGTGGCAGAACTTCACTCTTTGATGAATCTCTCCCACTGTCTCTATAAATGCAATGAACTAAAATTATGATATATTTTTATACCTGGACTTATACAGGTAAACATTTATTTAAGTATATGTGGGCTGAACAAATAGATCAGTGTAGTTGGACCATCGACAATTGTGGCTAAATTTACAATATTTGATCAGTCTTTGCATATCTGGCTTTTATGTGTAGCTGGATCGAGTTATAAAAACTAAAATTGACGATGTTATTATACTGTATGTACCTGAAAATAACTGATGTATTATGGGTTAGTGCTCTACATTGAAATCAGCCCAGACCCAAAGCTGGACAAGTATATCAAGTTTACCATGCAAACACAAACAATGTATGGTTTTCGCCAAAGTTCTTCTGCGTTACAACTTACAGACCATAATGTACAAACTACATGACCAGACTGATACAGAGCAGAAAAAACGTATACAAAATAAAATTTAAAAAACAACCTTTCTTTTATTGTGAGGACATTAAGGACAATGCCAACATTTAGCAAAATCTTACTAAATTTAGACTATGAAACTGTATATGCTTTTGTATTTAATAAATATAATGAAGATCTGCTGCACAAGATCCTAAAAAGGAATGTCAGGTGCAATGTCAGGTGCAGTTGTGATGTAATCCCTGAAATCAGGTATGTTTGGCAGCTTCTGTTGTCCTACAGGATAAGATTAATATTCTTAAATGTGTTTTGTTCGCCTAGAAACAGGATATTATTTCGTGCCAGCAAAAGTCTTTAATATTATGAAAGCAAAGCTGCCAGCATTATGTTTAAGATGAGAGTGTGCAGTTTAATCAGTGTTGCAAAAAACAAATATTTGTGATCCCCAAGGCAGTTTTTGTTCTGCTTCCTGCAAAACATTCCCATACGAAGTCCGAATAAAGGATTTACTGTAATTGTTGGTTTACCCCATGTGCACTTGAATGTAAAGTGACCGTGTATTTTAGCATCAATTTAACCTTGAAATGCAACCTTGAAATGTTCAGTGAACAATGAGATTTATAATTAGGACATTATGGGGATTATTTATTAAAGGTAGAGTAGTGTTTTCTCGAAAAATTTTGTTTTACAGTAGGTTAGTTTCACTAAAAATCTTGAATATTTTGTAGAATATTTATTATACCACAAAGCGAGTAAAAGTCTGGATCTGAAAATATTCATGTAAAAGTCAATGGCAGAGGTTCCATTAATATTTGAAGATTTTTTTTGCCCTTGTGATTTTGGGTGTTTTTACGCTGGTTTGCTCTTGATAAATTTGATAAATTAGAGGTTTTCACGTTTTTTCCCCGATTGCAGTTTTTTCATTCAAATATTTTCATAAATAAGCGAGCATTCAAGTTTGTTTAAATCGTGAACTTGTAGAAAGGTAGAAAAAACTCTCAAACTCAACTTTTAATAAATAAACCTCTAAATATAATCCAATGTCTTTCCAGACTTTTATTTAAGATGGAAGGTTACACACTCTGGATGGAGTTTTTTTCATCCCTGTGCTTGGCTTTTTCAAGGTACTCTGAATTATTTACACATAAGAGCACAGCTATATAAATACACCCTGCTTTCCAACAGAGCCATTGGCAGTGTAACCAGTGTGTTGGACTGGATCATTCTTTTTGACATAACTATCTGACAGCAACTTGTCTCTGGTTTGATATATATAGAATTAACATAGATATGAAACCTTTTTTGTCAAATGCTCTGTGCCTTCTGAATACAAACAGTTACACCTGACCATGTCATGCCCATACTATTGTTCCCAGGTTTAAATCCTTGAGACTCATGGGAAAATACAAAAATGAATATCTCTATATTTATTGGTTGAAATAATTGGTATACATTTAATAGCTTTAATTCAGTGGGTAGAGCAAAACGATTTCATAAAAATGTGAGGAACTAAAGCCTTTTTTTAACACAATCACTTCATTCAGGGGCTCAAAAGTAGTTGGACAATTGACTCAAAGGCTATTTCGTGGGTAGGTGTGGGCAATTCCTTCGTTATGTCATTATCAATGAAGCAGATAAAAGCCCTGGAGTTAATTTGAGGGCACGGTGTATGTATGTGGAAGATTTTGCTGTGAACAAACAACATGCAGCCATAGGAGCTTTCCATGCAGGTGAAACAAGCCATCCTTAAAGGGCAAGGAAAGTCTAAAATAGAATAAGGCTGTAAATGCTGTATTTTGTATACTAAACATAAACATGAACTTACTGCACCACAAGCCTAATCAAACAAATTATTTATGCTTTCAAAGTTGGCCACAGGGGGCTGTCATCTTATAACTTTGTTATACATCTTTGCAAGACTAGACTACATACACATGCTCAGTGTGGTCTGGGCTTCTTAGGGATCGTCATAAATGATCAAAAAACAAAGCTGCTTGAGTTCTGCATGGCTGGTAAGAGAGGCAGGGGCTCCCCTGCTGATCATAAGTATGATTGTTTCCCTGTCAGAAGTTAGGGACCGTCTGACAATTCCTATCCCCAGCAGTAAATGAAGGGAGAATTTCCCTGCATACAGTCAGGTTTCTTATAAAAACGGCACACATTTTTTAATTAAAGTATATTGGAGATAGATTTCTTTTTCAATAAAGAAAGTAAAAATGGGATTTTATTTATTTGTCTTTCCTTGCCCTTTAAGCTGTAAAACAGAAAAAAAAACATCCGAGAAATTGCTACAATATTAGGAGTAGCAAGATCTACAGTTTGGTACATCCTGAGAAAACGAGCACTGTGAAAAAGACCTGGATGTCCATGGAAGACAACAGTGGTGAATGATCACTGAATCATTTCCATGGTGAAGAGAAACCCCTTCACAACAGCCAAACAAGTGAACAACACTCTCCAGGAGGTATCGATATCCAAGACTGAATGAAAATTAATACAGAGGGTGCACTGCAAGGTGCAAGCCACTCATATGCAACAAGAATGGAAAGGCTAAAAAAACATCTAAAAAAAAGCAAGCACAGTTCCGGAAAAACATTCTCTGGACAGATGAAACCAAGATCAACCTCTACCAGAATGATGCCAAGAAAAAAGTATGGAGAATCTCATGATCCAAAGCATACCACTGCAAGGTAAGAAAATCCACCGGCACACAGATCTGTAGAAAGCAAGGAATGTCTTGCAGGTTTAATGCAGTAACGCAGTGCAACGTTTTGGGGTGGTCCCCTTTATCAAGCATGCCAGCAAAGCAAAGCAACCAAGTATTAGAAATGAACATTTTATTTTCAGTTTTTTTTAATTTGTTCAATTACTTTTGAGCCCCTGAAAAGTAGTGATTGTGTTAAAAAAGGGCTTTAGTTCCTCACATGTTTATGCAATCTTTTTGTTCAACCCACTGAATTAAAGCTGAAAGTCTGCAGTTCAAATACATCTAAGTTGTTTTATTTAAAATTCATTGTTGTAATGTACAGAACCAAAATTAGGAAAAAGTTGTCTCTGTCCAAATATTTATGGACCTAACTGTTTATACATATACATACATATATACATTATCCTGTAAAGTTAGATACATTTTACAAGCATAACCAAGCCAGTGTTCTAGCCCCTATACTTGGACTAGATCTGGAATGGTTAATATTCCGGTGTATCCTAAGCAAACTTCTATCAATGAGAGGGGCAGATTTATTTAATAAATAGGTACAAATATTTTACTACTAGAGAGGTTTTTAAATGTTTTGAATTCTATCTCTGCAAACAACAAGCAAAATGAACGTTGTATAAAAATATTTGGCACCCAAGTTCTGGAAGTTCATTGTTTTTTAAATGTCATTGTCAATACACAGGTTACATAATGCTGTATTATATCACCATATTCTAATTCCTCTCTAGCAAAGCTGTTTATATGTATTAGCTGCCTCATTTGACCTAGGTAAAGATGCAAAACTCACAATGTGAATTGTTCTGTTGATATAATGAATATTATGTGACAAAGAGTAGCCATGACTTCAGCTGTTGGGGCAGAAGGGAGATATTTAATTAAAAAAAAGCTTTAGATGGAGCATTTCAGGGGGGTTGAATAATCTTTCATCATAAGGTAATTATATTTTCCATCTCTGATGCTATCAGTACAGTATTATTAATGTGACGCTTGGAACATGCTAACATTGTACCTAGACGATCATGTGATTGGAATCTTTGATAACATTATTATAGTTTATGTCTATCCAGATCATAAAGATATTACACTAAGGTCATGTGGCAAATCTGTTGCTCTTGAAATGAAGTTATCTGCTCTATATCACAGGCTCTATTATTTCCAAGTAGCTATCTTTAGAACACATAGGTTCTTGTGTTCTAAATTGTGATATTTTAGAAGGGTGCATGGGGTGTTTGCAAAATGGTTCTGGTGCACACTAATGTTTGACTTTAATAAACACGTCTGAACAAGATCACATTGGCATAAATATAAATGCTGTAGTTTGTGAAAGAATCACCATGCCCTTATGGAATTGTATTTGTGCAGATATTAAGAGTTGCCTATGATTATTTAATACTTGTTTTAGTTTGCTCTAGCATCTATAAAGTTGTTACTTGCTTAGCTTGAAGTGATAAGGCCACACACAGATCTCATTTATCAGCACCAAATTAGGTCACACTAGATTGATATCTCATTAGAACTCAATCCCTCTAGGCAAGAGCCGCATCATAGTGCACAGGCCAATCCATATGATCCAGTCTTTGTCCTGACGGCCAAAGTATTGGATCAGTTTACAGGAATGGGACCTGTTTTTCAGAATGCTTGGGAGCAGGGGTTTTCCAGATAAAGGGTCTTTCTGTAATTTATAACATCTTATCTTATGTCTGCTAATAGTTATAAACGCAATAGGATTAATGTTATCTTAGTTGGGATCAAGTACAAGTTGCTGTTTTATTACACAATTTAGCTTTTCATTTTAGCTGATGTGTTATGTGTAGAAAGGAAGTGGAAAATTAACACCACTTCACATGTATATACTAATTTTAACACATATTTTGCTCTACTGTGTGTATTTTTATTCTATTGTAATGCACAATGCAAATAAAGCACATGTTGTTAGCATTCAGTAAGAGGAAGTAGGTTAAAAGAATATCACTAAAACATGCTGACTGTGAAAGGATGAAGACATTCAACAAGCTGCATAATTTAGTGGTTGTCTCTGCTAATCTGAATTCTTAACGAGAACAAAAAACTGTTGCTAATTCACCCTGGTAAGGTCAGAGCTGAGTTTTTTCTTAATTGTCTGTTTGACCAACTATGATACAGTACCTTGATGCAATTATTAAGTGCTAAAAAAGGAGCAGTGTTTCACTTCTCTTAGCCTTTCATATGTTCGTGATTTTACAGTTAAGTAATCTTTGGTTGGGGTTCCGAGCAACTTGGAAATTGGCAGGACTCACTTCTTTGCAATATTCATTTGGGTGCAAAATTCTCCTAAAAACTTTCTCAGGCAGTAGGACAACAACCATGGTTTAAGTATAAAGCTGGCCATACACGGGCAGATAAAGCTGCTGATATTGGTCATTTAGATCAATTTGACAGCTTATCTGTCCGGTCCGTGTATGGGAGCTTCCAATGGGTCTTCCCAACTGATATCTGGATCAGTTGGAAGTCCATTGTGCTCATCATAATCCGATCATTCGGCCATAGGGCATATCGGGGAAGATCCGCTCGTTTGGCGATGTCACCAAACAAGGTGAATCTTTGCATCTATGGCCTTAGCTTTAGGATTCATATGAATTGTTAATCTTATTGCTTATCTTTTTTTGGGCTGCTATACATCTCTCATTCTGATTTTCAAACTACAAATTAAATTCTAACTACCAGATTGTATTTAAAGTACATGACAGATGAACTTAATAGCCATATAAGAAAAACTATGATTAAACACAAAAAAAAATCTTGAATGCAACATACTATGTAAAATAGTGAATGCATCATTGAATGCAACATTTATTATTAACATGTATTTCTATAGCGCCAACTTGTTGCGTTACATAATGTAACTTTATAGATATGGGGTCCTTCTGATGCAACTGATTTACTAGTAGAATATGCATTACACATAAAGGACAAAAGGTTTATTAAACATCCAAATAGAGAATACAAGATAATTACTTTGTACAATAATGATGATGCAATTAGATTTAGTCATAAAACTGTCAGTTTTTGCTCATACACTCACCACCAGAACAGATATAACCTCACAGCAGGGCAAACTCTTCAGTGAGATGGATTCTCTCCAATGGAAGCCCCCCAGGGATAAATACTATCCTGGTGCTTTTCTAGCTGAGGCCCCAACTCTTGGCAGATGTTGCCTGGGGAGTACTAACTCCATACTACTTCTCGTCAGAGGAGCAACGCCCTGCTTGTCCTAACTAGCATGTTCTAATATAAGATCTATCCTATTTTATACTTCACCTCAATAATGGGCTGCCCATTGCTTGACTTCACTAAGACTTTGCTTACCTTAGGGTTCTCCTGGAACTGAGACCTTCCTTCATCTCAGGCCCTCCACAGTCCAAAGATGCAAAAGTTAATTGCAAGGGGAAATATCCCCTGCTTTATTTTATAGATATGCAGAGTGTGGAAAATTAGCAGTGTGAAAACCTGCAAAAATAACAATGTCACACAAGAGAGGGCAACTAAAACACTAAACCGTGAACCAAGCCAACCATGAATTTCCATCGAAACCCACAAACACTGATTGGGTACAGGTTCTCTGAGTATGATATCTGGCAACTTGTGAGAACTTTGCTGGCCTGGAAAAGCAGAATGTCACCACCTTGCAATGAAAAGTCACAGTAGCCAATCAGGTTTCAGAGGAGAAGACCACACCAATAAGAATGAACTACTTGTATTCTATTAGCAATGATGACAGACATAATGAGTGGATACTCCATGGTGCAGATGCACATGTTTTTCTTTTATTTACAGAATTTTCAGTTTTTTGTTTAAATGGATGCGAATAGATACATTATATGGAACACCACTAAATAGCAGATTCTACATGTGCAGCCTCAGGATTTCTCTAACACCATGCCAATACATAGATGGCCTTTTAGTTTCGATTATAACATCTGTTTGAAACTTTGTTCTTTTACAATGAAAATGGTTGCAACCTTTTTGATATTATATTTTTCCAGCAAGGAAATATGAGCGATGGATAGTTCAAACACTGTTTCTTAGTAAAGCAGATCAAACACTGTAGCAACCACTA
This sequence comes from Xenopus borealis, assembly GCA_024363595.1. Lineage (NCBI taxonomy): Eukaryota > Metazoa > Chordata > Amphibia > Anura > Pipidae > Xenopus > Xenopus borealis. Next base: position 184,256,945 of record CM044431.1, on the reverse strand, counting down.
AAGGACTAATATTCTATTATTGGGTGCAGCACTAGGCAAGCATTTTTAGTTTTAAAAAGGTTATATTTTACCTTTGAATTCATCACTACACTGTACAATGTTCATGTGAATAGCTACACAAATTGATTTTTTTGCCTTCACATTGCCTCAAAATGCTCATGCTATTGCCCAGTTAAAAACTCAAGCTCATTGTCAAACTTCAAAAATGATTCCAGGTTTTCACAGATATTTATTATTTGCTGCTAGCATTTTCTTGAGCATGAAAGCTGTCCAAAACTATGTTTGAGAACTGCATTAGTCTCCCATATGGTTTACTGTACATTTTGACAAGTCAATTTGAGACTTGTCTCGAGAACAACTCATGAGGCTTTTTAAATAAGCGGGGTGATAGAAAGATTTCTATTCAAACTAAAGAAGATCTACTTAGTGGGCTGAATGCATCTCTGTAGCTCCAAGTTTTCCAAAACGATACAGGGAATTGGCGAGACATTTAAAAAGATATCTTAAATTTAAACCAATCATATTAGGAACCATTTTTGGTATTATGGCTGCATTGTGGGCTTTTACAAAGTTAGTGTAGGATTACATTAAATTAGAGAGTAGCCATTTCTACGTACTAACCAAGAGGAATCAGTCAGACACCTATTACATACTGAAATATCATTTCATGCTATTTGCTTGGTTGTTTTGAGCTAAAGTATGTCGCCACAAAATATTAATATTGCATAAAGCAGAGCACTACTCTAAATGATTTTAGGGGAAAGTACTTTTCCTGCCATGTTTACATAGTTTTATTAGGGACATAGCAAACTTGCCATTCTAGGGCTCTTGAATGAAGGCACAAAAGAGAGATCACCTGTTAGTTGCCTGAAATTCTTTAATGGGATCCTGTCTTGGGAAATTTATTTATTTTTTTCAAAATTCATCAGTTAATAGTGGTGTTTCAGAAGAATTCTGCACTAAAATCCATTTCTCAAAAGAGAAAATAGATTTTTTTTTTATATTTCATTTTAAAATCTGACATGGGGCTAGAAATTTTGTCAGTTTCCCAGCTGATCCAAGTCATGTGACTTGTGCTCTGATAAACTTCAATCACTCTTTACTGCTGTACTGCAAGTTGGAGTGATATCACCCCCTCCTTTTCCCCCACCCAGCAGCCTAACAAAAGAACAATGTGAAGGTAACCAGATAACAGCTCCCTAACACAAGATAACAGCTGCTGGTAGATATAAGAACAGCTCTCAGTAGTAAAACCCATGTCCCACTGCGTACTATTCAGTTACATTGAGAACAAAAAACAGCCTGACAGAAAGCAGTTCCCTCCTAAAGTGCTGGCACAAGTCACATGATCAGGGGCAGCTGAAGATTTCAAAACTGAATATAAAAAAATATGTTTGCTCTCTTGAGGAATGGATTTCAGTGCAGAAGTCTACTGGAGCAGCACTATTAACTGATGCGTTTAAAAAAAAAAAAAAACATGTTTTCCCATTAAATACTTATTATTCTATGAACTGTTTCTTGTCAATCAAATGCTTAGAATGTAGATACTGCATATTAATCCAAGCAATGCTCATTAATTCCATTTGTCTCCCATGCAGAATCACATGATCCTCCCATCACAAAGTCTTATGGCAAATATCTCTTTACTTGAAAACAATAGCTCCATACATTCATCCGCTGATTAATTCACTGGGTCTCTTCTAACCCATTAACAAACTTCCTATCATCACAAAGAAATGTATTTGGGACAAATGTAGCAATGTTCTGATTGTATTAAGATAGGACTATCAGACTGGTGGCCAGTGGGCTGATTTGTATGGACCTCAGTATGTTCAAGCTTCATAGACATCTTTGAATTATACCATCATTTTAATAAAATCCAGCCCTTGAATATGCAATATAATAAATTATTAGCAAACTAGGTTATTTTTCAAAACAAGCCCTTTAATTAAATCCCTGGCCAATAAAAGCTTTTCAAATTGAATACAGCTAAGCTTCTGTTCCATACCAGACTGTCAAAGAATTCTCTGTGTTTTTGGTTTATAATACAGTATATGTAACCTGCCAATATGCTTTTGTGTATAATTTCTAATCCAATTAAATCACAATTACTTAGGAGACAAAGAGAAAAGACAACATTCATGCAGTGGTTGCATTCAGGTGGTTTTATTACAAGGATATAAAAAATGAATTTTGTGTTGATATCCCAATAGTCTTCTACATTTTACATGTTCAGTTGTTTAGACAGTAATTGCCTCAAGAATGGCTGTGGGCTTTGAAGATACAGTATGGTACATAGTAATGGTTATAACAAAACAAAATTTGTACTTGGGTGTAAAGGTGGCCATACATGGGACCTATATATAAACTGCTGACAGATTAGTCTGCATCTTATTGGGGAGTGTATGGGGCCCTCTGACAGGCTTCCCCCAATCTATATCTGGCCAAGATGTCAATCAACCAGGTTACAAAATCCTGTTGGATTGAGGAACGCATCGGTTTTGCCAAACGAGCAGATCTCTGCATGAATGGCCACCTTTAGGATGATACTCTTGTGCATCAGGCCTAGATGCCATGTTGGCTCCCTTTGAGCTGTGGTCACAATCAGATTCATTTAATATGCATGGACCTGTATTCATCACATGACAGTCTAAGAACTGCAAGAGACCATATTGCATGTTAATTCAGCCTAGCAGCTGAGACATGATAAAATAACGTTATGGAGCAGATAACTGAGGGAATGATGGGGCTAGTATGGATGCATCTTATTTCATGTTGGGTATTTTAATTTATGATGGGAATCTTAAAATGCAAGTGTACCTTGGTTTCAGAAAATGACAATTGTTAACCCCTTCAATGACCATGAGCATACTAAGCTGTAGTAGTTGTTATACAATGACACAGTTAAATGGGAAATTGTGCTTGAACAACATTTTATTAATTATTTAAGCATCTATGCTCTGGGTGTGAATGTGACTATGTTACTTACAACTACTGTATTTACAGGCTACACAGGAATTGGATGGTTTGTTCCAAGAATCAAAGACAGGACTACTGGATAAAAAAGAACGGTGACCACATAACTACTTCAACCTTTAAAAACATATCTGTTAAAATAATAATAATCTGTTCTTTTAAATAAAGTAACCTTTATCAATTCTATGCAGTTTGCCTTTAACTATAAAGCCATTCAACCACTTAGGATAAGGGTCCTGTATTACTGCTCAAAAGTCACCATCAAGGTTAGTCCTTTGCTGCAGAATAAGACTGCTAGACATCTAAGCCTCGCCAGTCTGAGTTATAAAATATTACTGTTGTCATAAATGAACTAGGTCACAGTACATTATTGATTTACTGTATCCAGCCACAAAGCTGCTGGTTCATCAGAGCACAGGCTTGAAGCAGCAAATACATTTTGGGTCTAGGTCACCAAACAATAAGCAAATATAATGTTGATATTTTCGGAATGTCAGCTGACCAACATTATCAAAACTGGGTCAAATTAATACTATACTGTAAATACATACTTAATCTGTCTATTTGACCAAACTGCTAAACTGTCAGTTGATTGGCCAGTTTGCCTACACATACTTTTAGCCAAACTGGTATAGTTATGGCTGTTGATCAAGTGAGCGTGCCTGTTATTCGTCTATTTTGGCAATGATTGTTCATAGTGTAGTTCTAAAATGCAGTCAAATAAATTTACCTGATAATGATTTTTCTTGTTGACACATGCAACAGCCCAGGGTTGTTGAAACACTCACCTCCTTAATACACATTCAGCCTCTAAGTCCTCTACTATTAATATTTCACATTGACATCCATGATATTTTGACATAACAACAAAACCCTGGTTGCTAGGGTCAGTGCTCTGCTTTTAAGAGGGATCAATTAAGACTTGGCAGCTCATTCACCAGGATCAAGTGCTGGAGTGCAACTGTGCAGCTCACAGAGGCACATGGGAACCCTGTACTTAATGACTGCTATAGGCATCCCCTGGTGCTCAAGCCTTGTGCATCCTGAATAATGCACATTGTAAGGGTGTGCAATGTTTTTACAATGCCTATAGTATTGGCATCATCTGCTGGCTCTACCTACATAAACAGCTTTGTGTACAAATAGCAGCCTGGGTTGGGCACATGGCGCCTAGAACACCTTGTCTACCATTGTTAATTAACCATTTGACTTAATGTAGCTGTCCTATTTTTATCCAAATACAGTGGTGGATGTCTCTGATTTGGTTGACTGGCCAGAGTGGATGACTACGTCTGAACATGTGTACCCAGCTGAGGAGCTGATGCAGAAACATAATTATTTAAACCTTTTTTTTTGGTCTTATTTATAGGGAAGGGCAGCCTGTGTCTTTCCATATGTTTTTTTTAATACATCAATCAATGCCCCATTATTTGTAGTGGGTCTGGGAGTTATAGTTTAACATCATTTGGAGAATATTATAGGTATATCTCATTAATAAGGTATTGGCTCATTACCGGTCAATTGAAACCATGGCATGCTTATGTTAATATTTAAAGAGAATTCAACCCTAATGTAAAAAAAAACCCTACCCCATACCCTACATAGACCTTACCCCCCCCCCCCCAGCCTAGTTTCTACTCCAGGAAAATGCCCCTAAGTTTTACTTACCCCTCGGTGCATATTCAGGGATTGGAGTTCATGTCAGCAATCTTCCAGGTCTTTGATAATCTGAGAATGCGAGCGGCAGTTGAAGTAATTTCCTAGTTCGCGGAAAGAAGACTCGAAGAATATCGAAGACCTGGAAGATGGCTGCTGTGAACTCCAATCCCTGAATTTGCACAGAGGAATAAATCAAGACTTAGGGGTATTTGCCTCAGGGTGGCAGCTAGACTGGGGGGGAGAAGGGAGGGGGATAGGATGTGTAGGATAGGGGGGGTACTTTATGGGTTAGTTCTCCTTTAAACAACCATTGCTGACATGATCTGGATAAAGCAAATATCTTTCTGAAATATTATCTTACTGAAATTTATTCAGTAATCCATGGCAACCAGTCAACCTTTTTCTTTCATTGTTCATTCTGCAACTGGCGCAACAAGACTAATTACAACTGGTTGCTATGAGTTAAGCTGGCCATAGACGTAACAATTACGATCTCGTTCGTTTCAACACACACGTGTAGAGCTGAATCGTCAGATATACAGGTAGAAACAATAGAATTCTACTTGTATCTGACGATTCAGCACTAACAATGGCCGATGTTCAGGGAGCTTTCAAAGGCATCCGATCAAAATTTTCCGTCCAGCCCGATCAACCAGCCGACCAATATCTTAATCCTCTGACGATGTCGGTCGGCTCATTTCCCACTATACACGCACCGAATATCGTACGAAAATTTGTTTCGTACGATATTATCTGTGCGTCTATGGCCACCTTTAGTATCCATATGAAGATTTGTACACTGTTAGTAAATGAGCCTAACTATATGCTTTCCCTCTCCTTCCCTGATCTTTTTTACTCTCCTTCCCAACTTTCTGAGCCCAGATCTAGGTGCCTATATCAGTGATGTCTCTTCCTGTACCTTGATGCATTTTTCCCATCCATCCTTTGTTTGCTTCTCTGATCCCTACTCCCTCCATCCCACACCTTCCTTTGCATTTATAAAATGGTCATTATTGCTAGTATTCTCCTATTTTCTGTTTCTTTCTATTTGGATGCATGTTTTATATAATAAATACCTCTTCAAAAATCTGTTGTTTGATACATAGGGGAAGATTTACTTGGGTGAAGTGGCCATTGCTAGCAAACATTTCGTCAGAAATCCCATCCAAAGTCAGATTGCCAGTTTACTAACAGGTGTAGATGACAATTCAATAGCGAAAGAGACTGTCACTAGCACAGTTTCACGCCCTATCACCGGGTGAATTTCCGCTCAGTAGAACTATCAAAGCTACATCCTCCTCAATTTTATTTCAGTGACATCATATCCTGTATGCTGAAAAGTCATAAAAGTTCTAAAAAACACTGGTGTTTTTTCATTTTTTAAATATTTTTCATATTTTTTAAATATTGTCTTCAAAAGTTCTACCTATTAAAGCTTTTTGTGTTAAAAAATGTTTTCACCAATTTGAGAGTCATGCCACATTTGTTTCTCATGGTGGCTCATGTCTAGAGCATTAGAGGATCTCTTTTGTCTTTATAATGCTTTCTTGGACATGTGCAATAATATGTGGCCACTTCAAGCATTTGCACCAACATTTCTAATAAAGAAGTCTATACGACCTACAGTATATGTACCTGCCCTATTCAAACTGACTTAAGCGTAAGAGTACTATCAAAGCTTCACTAGGCAGAAATGAACACTTGTGAAAGTTCGCTATGAAATGCTGGTACTGAGCGATTAATGCTAAGAAAAATTTTACAGAGATGCAACTTCACATTTTATCGAATTAGCGTAGTAGTAGTAACGAATTTACACCTGGTGAAGTGTGGCGAAAATTGACACTTTAGTGAATTTGCCCCACAGAGTGAAACTTGGCTGAACTATTAGCACATAAATGTTATTTGTTGTGTGGGTTTGACTCTGACCACAAATTGAGTTGGCCATCATTGCATAGACCCTAAGTTACAACATCTATATCCCAAAGAACTGAGCTTGTGGTTTTATTCTTGCTAAACAGTTTACACACATTGCTATTGATCCCAATTAATGGTTTGTTTTCTAACAAGATATTTTTGGTGACTCACTGTGTGAGCTAACCTTGTGTAAATGTTCTTATAGCTGTTGAGTTTACTCAGTGAGGCAATAATGTTGGACCCCGACAGTTGAACGTGTGCAGTGCCTGGCAATGCTTTATCATTCTTTGCACATAACACACCTACATATTCATGTTGGGCTTTCATAAGCAGACATTAGTCATAATGAAACCTGCCTTTCTCATTGTTCTCAGAGCTGGTCAGTTTACACACTCCTGCTCCATTAAGGTTGGGTTCTGATAATCTGAAATGTGGCCAGTGAACCTAAACATTTAGAAATAGTCAAGAGAAAGTTTCTCACAATTAAAGTTTCCATTGTTATCAAAAGACTCTTTATTCTTAATATTCTTTATACATTTTAATGACATTTCCAGCATTCTATTACTGGATATATATATATATATTTATATACCTATTTACAGTATATGTCTTAGCATATGATCATAACTACATTCATGTGAACACTGAATTTTGTAGCCCAAGTGACATGCAGCTAAACTTACTGTATAGCAAAACGTATTTAATTAAAACTATTTTTAATAGGTTAATGTATAAAAATATGCAAAGTTTACCTAAATCTAGTAGTCTATAGCAACCAAAGATGTGACCAGTAAATGCTGCTTGCTGATTGGTTGCTATGCATTACTAGATCAGTTGCAAGCTTTGCAACTTTTATTCCATTACTCCTGGGTGCAGGGTTGGTTTTTATAGGTTACTAGACGTGAAAAACGACTTATTACATTACCCAGATAACAGTGTTTACATTATTACTCTATGTTTTGATCCTAGCCTGATATCTGCCATGGTCATGGTCAGTGCGTTTGCACTAATTATTTTTATAAGACCAATTGTGAATAAAAACTGATATATGCATGCAAGTACTTTAATAACTCACAGTGCTTAGCTATGCAAACATAAGTGCATAATATTGACAATGCAAGCTGCACCTCAATTGGCATATATTCTTTCTTCAGAACTACAGTTAACTTAATTCCTGTTTACTTAGCTGTTATCTCAGCTAATGGCTATTGATTAAGCTTTTGGTTGGGGGCATTGCACTTCCCTGACAGCTTTGTTGGTTTATGGTCTTTCTAATGCTATTATTTTGCAAAATGTATAGACAAATGTAATTTTGCCAGATGTAGTAGTTTACAATGTTCCCAGCAGTGATTAAAGTGACCTTTACTCAGCATTTTCTGTGGTGTAATTTGGTGGCTAATTTCAGAACTGATTGTTAATCCCAGAAATATTTACAGATTTGATATCAAAAGACACTATTTATGTCTTCAGATACACTCTTTGGGGGACAGAACTGTTACATACTGTATATTGTTATGTCTTGGATTTGTGTGTTATATAGTTTAAGAATGTGTTCTAACAAAAGGCTGTTCCACTGAAGGACCCCATTTTTCTGGTAATTATGGGTTTGCAGATCATACCTGGGTGTGTTTTTTGTTAAGCTTGAGTATACATTCTTATTTCAAATGCCTAATACTGTATTGTGCCACAGATCCCTATTGTTTAAAGAGCTTGACATTGAGCAATGTTAAGTTCTTTCTGTTTGTAATGGTTGGAACGATCATTATGCATTGGCAGTGTTAACAGAGTGCTGATCTGAACTGCTAGTATAGCTTCTTTGTAAAAGAGAACAGATAATACAATAATCTCTCTAATGCTTACAATTAGAAGAAAAGAGGTTCTGCCTAAATATTCGGAAGGGTTTTTTTTTTTACAGTGAGAACTGGGAAGATGTGGAAGTCTCTCCATGAATTAGTTGTACTGGCTGATACATTAGATAGCTTTAAGAAGGGCTTGGATGGCTTTTTAGCAAGTGAGTGAATACAGGGTTATGGAAGATAGCTCATAGTACAAGTTGATCCTGGGACAAGTCCGATTGGCATTGTGGAGTCAGGAAGGAAATTTCTCCCCCTTTGAGGCAAATTAGAGAGGCTTCAAATTGGGCTTTTTGCCTTCCTCTGGATCAACTAGCAGTTAGGCAGGTTAAAATAATTGAAAGGTTGAACTTGATGGACGTGTGTCTTTTTTAAACCTAACTTACTATGTTACTATGTAGATACACTACTTTCTGTGTAAGCAGTAACTTAGTTGCTTTATAGTTTATAGAACTCAGCATGAACACTTCAGCATAACTTGTCTGTAAAAGGAACTTTCATATAGAGCACAAACATAACATCGTAGGAACCCTCAATTGGTACGGGTCGTGTGTGGATCGTCCTAACATTTTTCGTGCCATGGCGACCGGACAGTTTAAAATATTTATATTGGCACCAATGATATCTCTGCATGTATTGCCTATCTGGCTGTCACTACTATTTGTCGTACCTAACTTTCGTACGAATTGTTGTCTGTGATTATAATAGCTAGATTTGTTCGTTTTACTACTTCCTTTAATCTGAATGGGGAGCAGTAGTTCTGGAGAGTGCAATGTCCAATTGTGAGTCAGACATAAGGATTTAATTGCAAGTCTATAGCCAGCTTTACTGTGGTTTTATTGAAGCATTAGGTGCTTCAGCCCTGTCATTATCTGGCAAGTTATTTTCACTCAATATTGTAAATCTGAGAGCAATCATTTGTTTCTGTTGAAATGCCTGGTGCATTAAAGTTATTAAAAACAATGGGAAAGATTTATATGGATTAAATATGTAGGGAATCTTAAAACCTGGTTTAAACCAAGTATTTTACAGAATCATAACAGGTATACATATTGTCATGTAGTTGTATAGTAAGTTGTAATAACATTTTGGGGGCTTTGTCTAATAATGCAATGCTGGCCCTTTGTGAGGTTCCAATCACCACATTTATGTCAGTTCCCATGTAGCCAAAATATGTATTGAATCTGCATGACATTAAATAAACTGATCCAGATAATCTCTTTGCATGAATTAAAATTTTGGCATAATTGAACCAGAGGCTCACCAACCAAATACTTGGCAGCAGGGCTGACGCTTCATGGCCTCCTTGAAGCACGTACTAACATTTGGGGTGCAAATCATGGTTGCAGCACTACCTTGATTTCAGATGGAAATGAACTAAAAAAAAAACATACAGGTTCTTTTATTAGAACCACTTAGAAACTCAAGGGCAGATTCTAAAGAATTATTGGTAACACTTAGAGGCCCCTTCACTAGAGAAAATTGATATTAGTGCTTTTTAAGAAAATGATTAAACTCTTTTTCTCTAAAATCCCAAATGCCATGACATTTATTAAAAGTTCAGAATAAAAAAAGTACAATTGAAAATACAGTAACTTTTAAGAAAAACCATAAATCCCCAAATTGTTTGAGAACAAACAAAAGATTTGTACCACAATAAAATTTTTGATCTCTGAAAACCTCTAAAACCATGAACGAAAGGCTGATCTTGGCAAGAAAAGAAAAGGAACTTCCTTTGACCTCAAAAGCTTTTCCTGTTCATACTTTTGGATTCATAGATTTTATGGTATCTACACTTAGGGGCAAATTTACTATTATTCCCCCCAAAAAAAATAGTTTCTACTCGACATTCGATTAGCATCTGATTTTCAAATGTTAATCGAATAGTTCTAGGCTACCTTTTATTCGATATTCGATCATTCGGTGATCGAATACAAATTTATTCGATCAGTCAAATAAATCATTCGACTGAACGAATAAATCATTCATTGATTTGAATGATTCGAACGATCGAAGACTTCGATCGTATGAATCCTATTCGATCAGGACTTAGCCTCAGAAGCCTATGGGAGTGCTCCCATAGGCTTCTATTGCCATTCGTTAGGTCCAATCTGCCGAAGTAGGCAATCGAATACACTTAAAATTAAAATCCTTGGGGGGGCGGAGCCGCATGCCGAACCGGTAAGCAGCGCGAGAGGGGAGCTCCGCAAACAAAAAAAATCCTGTACGGCCCATAACCGACCCGGTAGAGACAGCAAATTGCTCCAAAGAACATCGGAAGCATTCCGGTACTTACAGGAACCGGCAATGGGGAAAAATACGCAGCGAGTGAGAGCAGAAGCTGCCTCGAGGCTTGAACAGTATGCGCACAACAACATCCAAGATGGCGCCCGCAACTCCTCTCCACCGGCAGAACAAAGCAAGCAGGCAGATTCTGTAAGCACAGCACAGGAGGCCCCTGCTCCGACGATGCAGGATGTATTAAATGCCATTACCGCTTGCCAAACTACAATAACAGCCACCCTGACTGCCAAAATTGATGAAGTAAAGGTGGAATTATCATTACTAAAACAAGATGTCCATGCCATAAGAGAAAGGACTTGAGCACTAGAGGAGCGGGTGAGTGCCCTTGATGACCGCACTACCCCATTACCGCAGGAGATTGCGCAACTGCATAAACTCCTCAAGCAAACCACGGACCGAATGGAGGACATGGAGAACAGACAGAGGCGATCTAACATCAGAGTAGTAGGACTCCCCGAAAAAAGCGAGGGGCAAAACGCTGAACTATTTGCTGAGCAATGGCTTAAGGATATGCTGGGGGCAGATATATTCTCGAACCAGTTTGTTGTAGAAAGAGCACACAGGGTCCCAACTCGACCCCTGCCACCTGGCGCCCCCCCGAGACCATTCCTAATTAAACTCCTGAATTATCGGGACAGAGACACAGCATTGCAGGCTGCAAGGAAGAAGGGAGACATCCACTTCCAGGGGGCCCGAGTATCCCTGTATCCAGACTTTTCGGCAGCGCCTCAGAGGCAACGCAGCACATTCAATGGAGTCAAGAGAAGGCTTCGGGACATAGGGCTCAGCTACAGTATTCTCTTCCCAGCCAAGCTGCGCATAACTGAAGGGGGCAAAGTACACATGTTTGACCAGCCGGATAATGCTCAACAATGGCTAGATGCACGTCCGCGCCTACCTCACAACAGCCCACCGAGACAGCGCAATACTCCATCGCGCTCCCCACAGCACCGAGGAGTAAGATCAGCAAAGCAGGACTGTAAGTAATAAAACCTGGGTACGCTATTGTATCGGGACATTGGCCCCAGCTTATAAATTTGTGGCAACACAGACTCAATATGGCCCTGGATAGGACATTACTTATGCAAGGTTAATACTATAATCACAGGGGCCAAAAAAGACTTACTTTTCTACACAAATAACGGGATCGGTAGACAAACCATCAGCGGTGCACACCCAGTGTGTCAAACAGATAACACTAGAAACACCGGTGCTACAATAGTTGGCCAGAAACAGTTAACACCACGGACTAACTGGTGTAGTTGATATTGTTGTGAGCTCTAACTCCGTTAACCTGTTTTGAGAAAATGTATCTCCAGATGTTTGGGGGGGGGGATACCGGGCGGGGGGTCAGTTGGGACTGTTTTATAAGATGTTTTCTTTCTTGCTTCAATCTTTCTCTCTTCACCTCTCTCGGATGGGTTACCATAAAAAGTGGGATAAACTACAATGCGATAAACAATGTTTTAGTCCACATACAGATATACATCTATATGGCAGGAATTAAACTCAAAATAGTATCGTGGAATGTGCGGGGCTTAAATAATAAAGTTAAAAGGTCAGTGGTATTAGACCATCTCAGAAAACAAGGGGCAGATATAATCCTACTCCAAGAGATACACTTGATAGGACAGAGAGTTAGAGCCCTGAAAAGACAGTGGCTAAACCCCACTTTCCATGCAGAATACTCCTCTTATTCACGGGGAGTGGCTATTCTGTTTAGAAAGACCGTTAAACCAACGGTTGAAGTAATAATCACAGACAGATATGGGAGATATATAATCCTTAAGGTAACAATTGGTATAAATACCATGATACTGATAAATGTATACTCTCCCCCCCAGGTGACACAAGTCTACTTCAAAAGATTTTTGAAAAAATGGTCGGAATTGGGGAATTTCCTACATTCTGGTTCGGTGACTTTAATGCAGTCCCAAACCCAACAATAGATAGGATGAGACCACTCAGAAGCGACACAAAAGAGCTGGGAGATTGGATACACTCTGTAAACCTAACTGATGTTTGGAGATGGTCCCATCCCCTAGAACGCCAATACAGATGTTACACTGTGTCCACCTCTGCTCTCTCTAGGATAGATCTGGCATTGGCCTCCCCCTTGGCTTTACAGCTAGTAGACTCCATTTCCTTTACCCCCAGAATTTGCTCAGACCATGCCCCGATACAGATGTACATTAAAATAGGAGGAGCAGACAGGTCAAGACAGTGGAAACTCCCCCCAAAATGGATTCTCCATGATTTTATACATGACCTCTTTAAGACACAATATCAGGAGTTCTGGGAATGGAATGAGGGCACCACTAATGAGCAGGTAGCCTGGGATGCTAGTAAAGCATACACGAGAGGGCAGTACATCTCGCTTATTAAGGAAGCCAGGAATAGACAGGACACAGAGCTGAAAACCCTTCGAGAGAAGCTTAGTGTAGCTGAAAAAGAATATGTAAAAAACCCATCTGAGCAGGAAAAGACGGACCTTGAACTAGCCCAAAGGGATCTCAATTTAGCCTACGTCCACAAATATTCCCAGTGGGAACTTCGTAGAGTAGCCTCATGGTACGATCAAGGCGACAAATGTGGCAAACTCTTAGCGATACTATCCAGAGAACCCACACATTTGACAGCAATCTCAAGGCTGACAACTGCAGAGGGTCGAGAAATTAGGGACCAAAAGCAGATTCTATCCCAGTTTGTGGACTTTTATACCAACCTATATAGCTCTAAATCACAACGCCCTTCGAAATCCCTTTTTCAATACCTAGATAATATTCGGCTTCCTAGATTAACAACAGAAGAGGCGGAACCCCTAAATCAGCAAATTACATTAGAAGAGGTCCTAGTAGCCATCAATGATTCACCAAACGGGAAAACCCCGGGTCCGGACGGAATCCCCATTGAGTGGTACAAGGCCTACAAAGATATAGTGGCACCTAAGCTCTGCTCCCTCTTTAATTCTATACCTCAAGGGGCCAAAATACCCGAAAGTTCAAAGATAGCAAATATTTTCTTAATCCCAAAAGCAGGGAAACCCCCAGAGAAGTGTGAGTCATACAGACCCATCTCTCTATTAAATACGGATGTAAAAATCCTGGCCAAAATCCTTGCTACCAGGTTAAAAAGGGTGATAGAGCACTTAATACACCCTGACCAGACAGGCTTCATGCCAAATAAGGCCACAGACATGAACATCAGGAGACTTTACAACAACATATGGGCCACGCACGATGTTATAGGAGAGAGAGTAGTAGTCACACTGGACACTGAAAAAGCATTTGACACTGTTGAATGGCCTTATTTGTGGGCTCTGCTGGAACGATACGGCCTGGGGAATAAATTCCTAACATGGGTAAAAGCCCTCTATGATGCCCCAATGGCTTGCGTGCAGGTAAACGCAAAACTCTCACAGTGGTTCCCACTGGCAAGAGGTACTAGGCAGGGATGCCCAATGTCACCACTCTTATTTGCCCTAGCCATAGAACCTCTGGCGGTCTTGATCCGCAACAACAGAGAAATCGAAGGGCTTAAGATACAGAGACTTGAGGAGAAAATCTCGTTGTATGCGGATGACATGCTGGTGTACCTAGCGAATCCCAGAGAGGCTCTCACAGAATTACTGAGGGAAGTTACAAACTTTGGAAAATACTCGGGCCTAAGAGTCAACTGGGCAAAATCAATTATATTCCCCATTGATGATGGTGGTACCATGCAGTGGGTGTCATCTTTTAAGTACCTGGGCATGATAATACACAGGTATTTAAGTACCTGGGCATGATAATACACAGAGACCCACTAAAGTTTACAGAACTTAACCTAGTCCCAATCCTCAACTCATTAAGACTGAAAGTGCAAAATTGGTCCAACCTCCCACTATCACTACCTGGGCGCATCAATATCCTTAAGATGATTTTCCTTCCCAAGTTTCTGTATGCTCTCCACAATGCACCAATCATACCTCCTACACAATGGTTCAAGGGGTTGGATGCATGTATAAGAAACTTTGTGTGGGCAGGAGAGCGTCCACGTATAGCTACTCGGATGCTCCAAGCCCCGACCAATAAGGGAGGATTAGCCCTTCCAAACTTCCTAACATATTTTTATGCAAGCCAACTAGTGTACGCCAGATGGTGGCTCAACTCAGACCTAGTTAACCAGGCCGTAGTGTTAGAGGCAGCTGTTATATCCTCGTATGAAGCTTTAGCCAACCAGCTACATAGAGGGCTCCCATCAATATATCAGGTGACACCTCCCATGAAGACTGTAATCCAGATATTCCAAAAAACAGTGATAGCAGCATATAAAAGAGGTCACAGCTGGTCCAAATGGACCCCGATATGGGGCAACAAAGCACTTCCACACTTTAAGACTATCCCTAATGTAAGTGAGTGGGCAGCAGTAGGAATTAAACACCTGCATAATATAGTCAAGCCGGATGGTATTAAACAATTCGATCAATTAAACCAAGAATTTGGTCTAAATAATCATATGTTCTTTAGATTTATACAAATAAGGCATGCATGTTTAGCCCAATTCTCTGAAGGAACTCCGATAGTTACGGAATCCACCTTGGAAGGCTACCTCCACAGAACAACACTCCCAAAACCACTTAGTTGGTTTTACACTATCCTGATACAGGAAAACTTTGATTCTATTAAACACATATGTTATAAATGGGCCCAAGACCTCCCTGGTCTAGACGAGGGGAACTGGAAGGAATTACTGGAACAAATACCTGGAAATAATATATCATGCAGAGACAGGTTTATAAGTATCAAGTTTATTAATAGAGTATATCTAGCGCCACATAGGCTGTCAAAAATGTATCAGGGGTATCCAGATGTATGTGTAAAGTGTAACAGTGAACAGGGCAATTACATGCATGTGTTCTGGGAGTGCCCAAAAGTGCAAAGGTTCTGGTCCGAAATACTTAGTTACCTTGACAACACACTGGGACTACCGAATATCCGGACTGGGGCACACAGAAGGACTTAACCTTCCAATATGGGACAGACTATGTCTTCAGCAACTCCTTCACTTCGGGAAAAAGGCCATCCTTTTGAAATGGAAAGCTATGGAGGCTCCAACCTTGGACTATTGGAAAAAATTAATAAACGATGTGCTGCCAAAGCAAAAACTTACCTATATGGCGAGGGGTTGTCCAGATAAATTTGGCAAAATGTGGAACAGCTGGCTAGCTGACCAACAAGCAGCGACAATTTCTCCACTGTAATGGTAGATCTAATTGTATAGACTGTATTTGATGTATAGTTGAAATGCAATAAGAATGGATAACCCATCCACATATCTATCACCTCTCTTATCTCTTCCTTTCCAATCTCTATCTTCTACTACTCAGTTAAAATCAATAAATAAAATCTTTTAAAAAAAAAAATTTAAATCCTTCGCTGGTCGAATGATCGAATATTCCTTCATTCGACTCTATTCGAATGTATTCGATCGTTTTACCATTCCCTATTCGATGATCGAATATGCCAAAATTCACATATTCGACCAAACGAATAAATACTACGTTCGAAATTCGATCGAATTCGTTCGCACTTCGAATCCTTCACGTGAATTTAGTAAATCGGCCCCATAATAAATTATGAAAAAATTGTGGATAAGGTAACTATATGAAAAATGTGTTTGTTAGTGCTAAAAAGTAAAAACAAACGTTCTATGAACACTTATGTGTTCTTGGATGTATGAAATTGGCACTATCTTGTCATGTGTTCAGGGGTATTATTCATAAAACTTATCCTGCAAGGTATTTTACATAAAAAAGTTGTATGCTGGAGAGAAAAACACTGTTTCATTCATTTTCAATGAGGCTACCATTACTTGTACATAATAATAACTGTAGAAATAAAAAATGGAATTCACTTGCACCACTTCCCATTTTGCAAAATGCTCCATGTCCCATAGCTCTAGCACAACCTGATAAATGCTGAAATTCTTCCATGTTTATTCTGCCTATTTCTTCCTGGGTATTTGTTATGCTCTCTTTGCAATATAACTTAAGGTTGAGTATGTTATGTGGCATAATTGCTTTTATATAAAAACTAGGTCAGCTTACCTGTCGTTAATTAAAAGAGCACTACATGAGGTTTCAGTTCCACAGTGTTCAGATGTTACCGCCTCTTCAAAAGTACACAATATGGGATTATTTTTCTGTAGCCCATGATGCTATTTTGCCTGAAAAGGCTGAAACATACATACACTTCATAAACCAGTTGCAAAAAGAACTATAAATTACACATATAGTGATATATCAATGATATAAGTCAGTGCAAGTTCATTCATAACTGCTTTTGTAATGTTATAAATCAGAGCCAGGGGCTGTGCAATTACAGACAATGAAATGGATTCTCTGAGAATTCGCCAATTAAAAAGAGGAACCCTGAATAGTGACCCAGTTGCAGTGACAATTAAAGCTCACCATGAGGATAAGCTACCCCTGGGTATGTCACTCTGATAGAGAGAGTTTGGAGAGAGGAGGCAGGGCACACAGCAAATACCCCTGCTGATGTTTAACTGTTGGAAGAGAACAAGAAGCTTCGCAAAGAGTTGGAGGAGTTAAAAGTTAACTGTCTGAGAGAGCAAAACCCCCAGCAGATGCAAAGAAAGTTCCTCAGTGTTACTGGTGTGGCATGTTTGGCCAGATCCAGCCAAAGTGTCCAGTTCCTGATGAAGGTGAAACCCAATCCGCACTGTGTAAAGTACGCTGCAGGAGTAGAAGATTTTATAGGAGATGTTACAAGTGCCAAGCAGTGGGTCATCAGGCCCAGAGTTGTAAGACTTACAAAAGTTCAGAAGTCTTTTTATGAGCCTTTCATCTGTGAGATTAACTACCTTGAAGAGGAGAGGGTGTAGAGTCGAATGGGAAGACTACTGTGGAGAACCCTACTGGCATGAAGGTGGTCCCTGAAACCTCTGATACCCCCTATAGATCTAAAAGTCTGGGTCTGGGTAAGCGCAGGTCTCCAGGTAAGGCCAATGTTGCGGTATAAGGTAACAGTAGTGATACAAACATTACTGACTGTCTTGCTGTCCAGGCATGCCTACAAGAGAAGGGGATCAGACAAAACCTTCCCCTGTTTATCTGTCTGTGACATCATCCAGCCCAGTTCCAGGCTGGAGAGTCATCCGATTGGCTGGGTGCCCCAGTGTATCCTTAGGAGAGGGGAAATTCAAACAGAGCTTATAAAGAGACTATAACAAACAAGGAAAAGTTGTGCTCACCACCAATAAAGAGACCCCTGCTGCAGCTCTACTTGAGGAAATATTTGAGCATCAGGGAAAGCCAATTTCTCCTGCCTGTGGATACTTTGGCCACTGTGTGTTCAAAGGGAAAGTTAGCTTGGGGCAGGTAGAGCAACCTGGGGACATAAGAGCTCTTGGGAAAGGGACATTGAACAGACCGGAGTGATTCTGCATTCATCCACATGGTGTGGAGTGTGGGACTGTGGCATTGAGAGACTGTGCCAGGGGTTGATAGTCCACACAAGTTTCCCAGAGTAAAGTGATATTGTGTGATTTGCATTTACAGTAACCAAATACAGTTTTACATAAGGTTTATATTTGTTTTATTGCAAACTGTGTGTGTTTTATTTTTCCTAGTGGAATTCCCCTGAGGTTTGCTCCTCAGTGTTCCCTAGGTGGAGGCACCACGCTGTAAACCCCAGTTCCCAGTATTTTTCATACACAAAAAGGGACTCGGGGCCCTGGATTGCTAAGTGTCAGTTGCTATTTAAAGAGACAGTAACAAAATTAGGGTTATAACAATTTGCTAAGTTGCTTAATTGTATAGTTTCATAATAACTGGGACGGTAACATGAGTGAATTGATTGCCCAAATCAGAAGGGGTCTCCAAACTGCTTTCTTTCTACTACAGTATTATTATTGTTTTTTCTATATAATATATACTTTGTTATGTTATGTTTTCGGCCTAGGCGAAGTGCTTTACAGCAGTTCACACTGGACCTCATCTGCCATTTTCAACTAAATGTATGCTTAAAGAAGAATACAACCTGTAATGAAAAAAACCCTCCCCTGTGTATACCCCCCTCCCTCCTCCACCCCAGCCTACCTCCCCTGGGCAAATGCTCCTAATTTTTTACATACCCCTCCTGCAGATTTGGGCCACGGGTAGGGTTGCCACATTTTCTAAAAAAATTTACCGGCAGTTGGGGGGGCAGGAACAAAAAGGGGCATGTGATGATCCAAAAGGGGTTGGACCATGCACAGTGACACAAAAGGGGGTGGAGCAACATGCACGATGGCCAGAAGCCTTAAAAAACTGTACATTCTGAGCGAAATGGGAGGTGGGCCAAGGACTTTTTTTAAGTGTATTAAAATTACTTGCAACTACCAGTAAACTGACAGAAAATTTGTGATACTAGCCCTGGCCTTGGCAGGTGTTTTCATGGCTAGGCCGGTAAAATACCGGCTGGGTGGAAATGGGAGCCATGGGAGTTCAAGGCAGCCATCTTCTTTCTTCAGTCTTTTTCGGAAGTAGACCAGTGCATGCACAGTTGGAGGAGATTTCTGGACCTGAACCACTGCACATGCGCCGAAAGTCACAAAAATGTTCTCCTTTAAAATGGAATGTAGCATTACAGGAGATGTTGCCCAGAGCAACCAATCAGCAGTTACATTTCAACAGTTACAAGACAAAGGCAAATATCTGACTGATTACAATGAGCAACATCAACAGTAATGTTTCACTCCACTTTTTAAAAACATGATAAATAGAGCCCTTAGTATGTTATAGAATGTAGTATTCTTAGGCACTCTGCAATTGGTCTTTTGACTTTTGACTTCCCCTGCTACATCTTTTCAACTTTCTAATCAGGGTTGTTTTGCAAGCAGCCAAAAAAAAAACCCTGATTGCTCTGTGAGCTTACAATTTTATTATTGTTTATTCCTTATTCCTTATCTTTACATTCAGTGCCTCCTGTTACTCATATTCTAGTCGCTCATTCAACTTACTGCCTGGTTGCTAAGGTAAACAAAACCCCAGCAACCAGATAACTGCTGAAATTCCAAACTAAAGAGCTGCTGAAGAAAAAGCTAAATAACTAAAAAACACAGAAAAAAATTAAAGATTAAAATCAAAGGCACATTGCCTTAGAATATCAATGTCTACATCATAATACAAGTTATTTTATAGGTGAACAACTCTTTTAAATCCAAGTCTCTCTGTAATATGCCGCTGTTCAGTAGAAAATCCCATCTGCAAATATGGGGACCTGCTATTCTACTGTTCCACCCCCGCAGCCAAATCCTTTAAATTCTTCTTTATTCATAATGTCATTTCTTTGCTGAATGACTTGAATTTCCACCTCATCAAAAGGTGGATGATTATTGACCTTCCTCTCTTATCCACAGAATGGGTGTGAGAACAAGCCTTCACATTTTTTTCATTGTCCAGAAATCATTGCTGTTAGGAATCTGCACACTTAAATTAATGTATTTAAATCATGAACAAAAATTAAACCAATACTCGTCATACATTATTATCCTTAACTCTTAAAGGAGAAATCAAAAAAATGTCATGCTCTGAACTTTCCAGCAGTCCATTAATTTGTAGTTCTTGGCACTGTCACACACAACTACAACTTTATTTAATAGACTTCACAAAAACATTAAACGGATGCTATCAACGCCAGATTCTGAATTGAAGTAGGGGTATGAAAGTGAACAAGAAAGCAAGAAAAAAAGTTTTTAATGTAACTTATATAGAAAGTGCAGCTTGTTGCTTTTATTACTGTTAAAGTTTCATCTTAATTAAACCTCATCTGATGAAGCGCCCAATAGCGCGAAAAACGTCAGGAGGGAGTGGCTGACATGAGGTAGGCAGACTAGGGGAGTGACACTGCTTTGTGGTGTGATATGCTAGGAGTTTTGATAAATGAATGTAATTTATATTGTTATGAATGAATTGCACAAATAAATGTTTTAAGTGAGTTACTGTGCATGTTTCAAATTTAACATGTGGCAGTGGACCTATGCACAGCTCTCATACAGCATACACACCAAAGTTAAATTGTTTCCAGTATTATGTTTATTAATATAAATTACATAGTGATGGGGATTCGGTACCAGCCAATAAACCAAGCAGCCAATAAGAACTGTGTCTTTTCTATCTAAAAAAGGCCATAAACAGGAAGATTTAAGCTGCTGATTCAGCCCCTTCAGATCAAGGCCCCTTCTTCGTGTTGATGCAGTCCTTTATCTGAAGGTCAGAGTAGCACCATTTATTACCTAAAGATGGGAATATCAGTGAATGATCCAATAATTTGGCAGCCTTGACAAAATAGTTTATAATACAATAAGGTATGTTCATCTTAACTTGCGGCAGTCTTAAAGTCCCAGGCGTAAGGCAGTGTCCTTTTCGGGGTGCAAGCTGAAAGGTGAGGATGAAAGGAATGCTTTTCCATGCCTGCGACCATTGGAGGTGGGGCATGTGTGGGTGACATAAGGGGGCCAGGCTAGTGCTGCACATATTGTAAATTCAGGGCTGGATGCACAGGATGAAAAATCATCAGGAACAAACTGTAGCCCAACTTTATGTCCAGTAATGGGCTCCCTCATACCCTGAGCCAGCTGGCACTCCCTAACTTGCATATCTGCATGATATCAAAATTAAGGGGAATTTGGGGGATGCGTGCATGCCTCCCCCTCCCCCAGCCACCTGTAACTCATCAATGCAGCGCTGTATTCATAGGAAGTGCACTCCATTTTGGATTGCCTGTTTTTTTGGATTTGTACCTTGCCCTGAGTGTTATAAACGAGCCCTACTATAGCTTCTCTCCCATCTACCCAATAATTGCAGTTCTTAATAAATCCGTGTAGGACTGGCCATACCAGGTATGACTTTGACGTAGTTGGCCAGCTTAAATATATTGCAATATATGGACAAACAATCCCTGTTGTTTAAAGGGTAAGGCATTTTTAGTAGCTGTATGCACAAAATGTCTCAATGTCCTTAATAAATTGATAATGGGTTGAGTGCAGAGGACCTCTTGTATTTGTCTATATGTATTTTGTGGTCACAGCCTCATTGCACCCCCGCCTAATGGTTTTAATTTAGTGGTGAGCACAACTTTTGCTTGTTTGATACAAATACAAGTCACAGGTTTGTGAAAGGTTAATATGAATATAAATAGTACATTAGATGCCAAAAGCTACTGCCATCATAAAGCAAATCTAGTAATAAATTAAGACCATTTCTGTTTATTTTTGCAGAATTAAACTCCTGGCAGCACACTGTACATCTGTAGAAATCATAAATAATATGCAGAGGGATCACAGCCTATGCTATAATTGATGGAGGCCTTCAGAGCACTTGCTCTCTCTGCTGAACCCAACAGGGTTACAAATGCTGTGCAAATCAAAACATGGAATTATTTTAAAGGTCTTAAATAGTACTGTGAATTTCAGTGTGTAGTGAAGGTGTAAACTGAGCTGAAGTAAGGGGCATATGGCTCAGAGACCTGTGTCACCCGCAGGAAGTCTCCTCTCCAGTGTCCCATCTGTCGTCACCCTTAAGAACATTACAGCTACTAAGAGTGGGCTAATTTGCACTTTGGTGAGAACCCATAGTGGCAAATTAGTTATTAACATGTTTAGCCAGCTGCAGTCAGAATAATGAAAGCAAAAATGTGATTTGTTGCAGTGGTCACTGCAAAACATATGTTTCAATATGGGATTACCGCTAGTCTTGGGATCAACTCATTGTATACAGCCCTGTCCACTTTATGGGGCAAATTCACTAACGCGCGAAACGTCTAACGCTAGCGCTAATTCAACAGCGTGACGTCAATTCGGAAATTCACTAACACCGGCTCTGGTGAATTTACGCTAGCGAAGTAGATAGACTTGCGCAACTTCACACCCTTACGCTAGGCGAAGTTGCGCACTGACGAAGGATAAACATTTTCCTGAACGTTAGCACTTAAGTTAGACGTTACTTCGCCTGGTCAGACCAGGAGAAGTTCAATACAATAGATAGGAGGTTGAAAAAAATTTTTATGTCCCAAAAAAACGCTGGCGTGTTTTAGCATTGGAGGGTGATAGTCTGAAAAAGATCGATATTTTTTTTGGGGGGGGGGTTACCCACCTACCTCCCTACATTTCCTAATATATGTCAACACAACTATACAGGGGGCACATGTAGGGCAATAGGACAACTTTATTTTATTTATTAAAGGTTTCCTGGGCTTGTGTAGTGGAATGTAATGGCTGTAACATACACTTCTATTCTAAGTTAAAGTTCCAGCCGTATGCAAATTAGGCTTCACCAGCGTAACTGCGCTCTGCCTAGAGAAGTAACACTAGCGCAACCACGCTACAGTTCGCCGGCCTGAGCGTAAATTCATACTTTAGTGAATTTGCGTAGCGCTGGCGAAAATTCACCTGGCGAAGTGCGGCGAACGCTAGCGAAGCTAGCGGAAGTTAGTGAATTTTCCCCTATGTTTTCATTTGTAATGTTTGTTTTGTTATTTAGATATACTGCAAAACAATTACTGTATATATGGAAAGTGTGTTGCCATTTCTAACATGTAAATGTAACATGTAAATGTTATGTATTTAATATATTCAGTGTGAATAAGCCACTCATTGTGTATCTTAATTAAGAATCAAGTAAAAAGGTTAGTGGTATAGGCAGATTTTAATAAAGTTAGGTGAAGGCTCTCTAATCCAGCACCTATAAATATCCTAATACAAACAGGTAAGAGCTATTATACATGGAACTAGCACTTTATTTTTCCAAGTATGTGTTCTGGGATTTATTATAGAGTAATCTGGCACTGCATTTATTTTGTTGCATTGTCTGGAAAGTGTTTTACATGAGCCTGGCACTGCATTTATCCTACCATGTGTTCTACAATATTATACCGTACATCAAACTGCATTTGTCCGGGAGTTGGCTATGGGATACCTGAAAGGATTCTGTCTAGAAAACAAGAATAATAATTAAACCTTTCACTTTCTTTATTCAATCTCTGTCGCCTAAGCTGGCCATAGACACAAAGATCCGATCGTACAAATCATTGAACCTGCCACTAACCTTTCAGTTTAAATAAAGTAGTAAAAGAACAGATCCGATGATGTTCTGCCCTAACAGCAGTCGTACAAAAGTTTACGTCCGACAAAAGCTGGTGAAAGTCTCCCAGTGAAAATCCTCAGATCGGCAAAACAAGCAGAGATATTATCAGCAGCCGACAGAAATCTTCAAACCTGTCTGATCGACTGAACGATGGATCTCCATGGCACAACAAATGTCTGGACACTCCACACACTTTCCAAAAAATCGTACAAATTGCGGATTCATGCGATCGGATCTTTGCGTCTATGGCCAGATTAAGGCTACACATGAAAAGGACTTATGTCCAAATGGTATGCTTTACTGAACTTAATAGATCTGAGTATATATCCACCCTCCTATATAAATGATAGTATGAGTCCTGCTGTGCAACTGCCAGATGGCAAAGAATATTCCATAATGCTGCAAATAGCCCTATATGTGTCACCATTAAATCAGATGGTATCATAGGACGACCTTACGTGTATTCTAGACATGTTAGTGTTTAATGTACCCACCATATTCTTGCTGAGACAAAATCCCAAATCTTAAAGAGGTGTTTCGCCTTTTAGTTAAACGTTTATTATTGTATATAATGGCTATTTCTAAGAAACGTTTCCCATCTAAAAAAAAGCAATGCTCCTTAAGACTACAAATTTTTGTTACTGCTAATTTTTATTGCTCAGCTTTCTATTCAGATCCTCTCCTATTCATATTCCTGTCTCTGTGGTATTTTGAACCTTGGCCACCACTGCAATCTGGAGAGCTGCTGAATTAAAAGATAAATAACCTGAAAAATCACAAGAAATAAAAGATAATTGCAAATCGTCTCAGAATAGCACTCACTATGTTATACTAAATGTAAATTTCAAGGTGAGCCCAGAATAAAGGTTTGCTAATTCAATTCTATCAGCAACAAGATGTGATGCAAGAATAGCAATTTCTGGAACTATTTTGATATATTAGACAGCGAAACAACACTATTTAACTATGGAACAACTGGGACATAACCCAACTGGAGACACTAAAACCTACCATTTACTCCTTCTCATTCTTAAGCTAAAGTTCATCCTAGAAAATCCATTTCTAGTGTTGTACTTTGCAGTTTTATTTTCCCTTTATTCTTCAGTTAATACTTATATTTTATATTTTTATGGGCTGCACTGCTCTTCTGTCTTACCATATATTTTTTATGATTTTTCTTGTATAATTCATACACATAAATTGTATACCTGAAAAGTTTCAATAAAAATAATATTTCCAAAAATGACCCAGTGCCTATGAGTAGATACAGGGTGGTTGATATATACTAAAAGGAAGCAATTTATTCCCAACTATTTGTTATATGGCTGTGCATTAAAACAACATTTGTTTTGGAAAGACTGACCAGTTAGTAGTCTCACCCAATCAAAAGATAGAATAGTTGAAATAAAGTGCTATTTTAGTTTAGCTTCTCTGGTGTCTTCTATCAAATGCCCATGTGACCCCAAATATCAGAGACGTCTGATCAAAACTAGATCTGGACAAAATAAGATCAATTCTCACTTCAGGTTATTAATTCTATTCTCTCCCACTACCTTCACATTTCAAATGACTTCAAAATCCTATTTGCCAGTGCTTTTTCCACCTACTCAGAGATGTTCCAGCACCAGGCAGGAGATGTAATTGGGAAAGAATGCTCCTGTAAAAACAATATTGGCTTCATTCACAATGGTGCCTTTTAGTTGGGAGTATGATTTGACAACATTCTATGAATAAATGGATCTGTTAATGCTTTTGAGAGCTTTTCCAAATGTTTTATGACTGCTAGAACTGGCAGTTGTTGAAATGGGCAATGTAAACTGATGGTAGTTAGCCAATGGCAGCTTTAGTAAACAGAGAACTCTTGTAAGGAAGGGTTAGGGTTAGTGCAGCTTTAGCACCATTGTAAATAAGTTGTAGTGAACATCACAATGTTTTTAGGTAGATCCACAGGTGTCAACATTCCCTTTCCCTGCTGCACTGGCTCCTCATCAAATAAAAGGGAATATGGTATACACAGGGGGACATTAGAGAGATAAAAATGGCAGGTACAAAAAGAAGTGATTATATATACCAGCCACTTGTTACACTTACGGGAACAAAATTATTTTACCTTATTTTAAATAAGACATTGCTTCTTGATTGTGGAATTTAATGGAACAGTTCAGGGTAAAAATAAAAACTCGGTAAATAGATAGGCTGTGCAAAATAAAAAATGTAATACTGTATATAAAAGCTGGAGTGAGTAGATGTCTAACATAACAGAATACAACACAACATCCTACTTTTCAGCTCTCTAAATCTGAGTTAGTCAGCGACTTGAGGGGGGGCCACATGGGACATAACTGTTCAGTGAGTTTGCAATTGATCCTCAGCATTCAGCTCAGATTCAAAAGCAACAGTTATGACCCATGTGGCCCTCCCTCAAGTCATTGATTGGTTACTGCCTGGTAACCAGGGTAACCAGTCAGTGTATTATTATTATTATTATTAACATGTATTTCTATAGCGCCAACTTGTTGCGTAGCGCTTAACTTAAGATGTTATTTGATATATTAAGAATGCTGCCAGAGGAAAGAGTCGTATCCAGCTGCAAATGTAAATCTTATTTGCCAATGAGAATCAGACTGTTAATCATTTCAAAATAGAATGTTGCCAGTTAATATTAGAATTGCAAAACAAAATATTGCGAGCACAAAAGTTGAATTGTAGATGAAACTTTTTAAATTAAAGACCTAAAAAATTATAACCGATCTAGTTTTTCACTTAAAAATTCTTCCACGCTATCGGTATTCCATTTCAATATGCTCAGTTCTTCGGATATGTTCCCATTTTCATCCAGAAGCTTTAGAACAGGGTCGGAGCCACGTACGTACTGTAGAAAAGATTGGGTACAAACTTAATCTGCAGACCCTTGAAAAGTTTGGGTTTATCGCTCCTGACAAAAGCCTGGACTTGAGGGAACCTTCCCAATTTTCATCCACAGACTTCAAGCACAGCACCTGGATATCTCTTTTTAGACTCTAGGTGTACTTCTTCCTGGCAGCACTGCCTGCAGAATGAGTTGATGTCATTTAGATCAAACTGTCCCAGCAAGTCACAGGAACTGCACAATAAATTGCTGGAGAAGCCAAGCTCTCTGCACGCTTCTGAAGAGAGCTCTGCGCCATAAGAGGCCAGCGCCTGCAGAACAGCCACCAACCACAGCAGCATCTTCTCCGCCGCCATCTTGTAAACAAAAGAGAGCTGAAAAGCAAGACGTAGTGGTTCTGTTCTGTTAGGTTAGACTTACAGTCACTCCAGCCTTTATACATTACATTTTTGCCTAACTAACTATATTGAAAACATGTTTTATTTTGCACAGTCTATCTGTTTACCCAGTTTTTACTTTTATACTGAACAATTCCTTTGAATACGTTATTGCCTATCAGCAAGGTGGATCTGGAATGCTCAGAAAAGTTTTATTACTGATACTTAGCGAGAGGCTGTCAAATATATTGTTTAGAAGTGGTAACTGATGACACCTGTTGTTGTGTAACATGCTCCTAGCACTGCTGTTTTTGACAGGCTTTCAAAAGGGTCTGCCAGTTTCATTCCAAAATAAATGGATCAAAAGCAAAGGGTGGTGAACATGCACAACATAGGCCAGGCATCTCAAAGTGCTGCCTCTCAAGTTGTTGCATGCTTGTAGGACAACAGTTTTATGGAAACGAGTCAGTATCCATTCACAGGCAACAACTACCTGACAAATGCAGGCATCCCATTCAAGACAAAGGGGCAGTTTTGGGCATTATAGTGCTGCTTTAAATAAATAAATTACATGCATACATCCCCACAGAGTACAGCAGGTCTTTTCAACAAAACAAAAACATTTCTATTAGTTTAGAAGCCGCTATTAGCATGAAAATCATGCAGGTGTTGTGTAGATAGGCCAGCTGTTACTCTAATGGACTACAGGTGTCACTGCAGGACATTTCCTAAGGAAATGCTATTTTTTTCTGTAGCACTTACACAGGGCCCTGTAAAACTGATATCTGGTTAAGGAGTAAGAAGTTCTTAGTAACACATTTCTACAACTGATTATATTTCTTACAGCAAAATACAGTAAATTTCATGGATTGGGTGAGAATTGAGTTCTCCAAAGTTCACTAGAGGGGAGCTCTAGAACTGTCAGTTGTGCTTGTACAGGATATTTAGCGTGTTATTAATCTAGGGTTGAAACTCATTCTAGTAGTGCAAGGAGCTGTGCTTTAGGGTACAAAGAGCAAATTCAGATGGAGCAAGACATTGCCTCAATTGAATGTCCCATTGTATACATTGGACTATGTTTAACCCCATTAAAAAATCTTACATCATTGTTTATCAATGCTGAAATTTGGAACTAAATTAGTCAAATAAACTAGGGTTCATTGTGCTCGACTCTTTACTTCACTTTATGGTCTGCACAATTTATATACTTTCCAGTATGAAAAGAAGAAGCACTTAAGGGTCTATTTATCATGCTGTGTAAAAAGTGAAGCATTACTGGTCATGTTGGCCAGAGTAACCAATCAGCAATTTAGAAAACAAAATCAATATGTAATATTTTACTCCACTTTTTACACAGCATGATAAATAGACCCTTTGTTTTGTATTTACAAATTACAATACTGCATAAAATCAAATAGTGTCCATGGAAATTCATTCAGGAAAAGCAAGACAAATGCTATCCATAATCATCACAGAGTTAAAAAAGTCAGGCTGAATTTGACCGTCCCTCTGGGGAGACAACCATAGCAACAGAATTCACATCAGAACTCTTCTCATGTGGATGTAATTGTCCCACCTCCTCTTTCTTGGTATCCTCTGAGAAACAGGCCTGATTTAGAATGTGAATCACTTATGCAAGTTTATTTTTAATTAGAAGATTAACCACCTGTAAAATTCTGATGTGCAAATGATTTAATTCAGTTTCAATGTACAGGGCAATATTTGTTCATGGTTGTTGTCTGTATGTGGAGGAGTAATAGTTAATACCCCTCTATGAAGTAGCCATCTGACTGTCTCCCTGGCCAGTCCAGGCCCCCACTCGACAACATTCCTTCTGTCATCAGGAAGTGTCACCAGCAAGAGACCAGTCAGAGCTGCCAGTGAGCTGACCAACAGCCAGGACAACTGTGACAAGAGGAGGAACCCAGCATAGGGGACTGTCCAGGGTGGCAAGGACAAGCTTATGTATCCAGGAAGAAGCCTGGAAATAATAAATACAGCCAGAAGAGACAAGATGAATTTCTCTGACGAGTTCCCATTTCCATGTTGCTTCCCAAGAGTCACAAATGTGAAGAACTAGAAGCAGAACCCTTCTGTGAGGAGCATCAAAGGGATAGTACTGCTACCTTCTGCTTTGCATTAGGTAAAGATACTTTGTTAGCACTGCCTATGGTGAACATGAGAGTTTGAAGTGCATGCCTGCCTCTAAAGATACTACAAAGACAACATTGTGGGGACTTAGATTTATCCATGTTACAAATGAGGATGACACTGACATTTTCCTAAAAGAGTGTAAAGGTGGCCATAGACGCACATATAATATCGTACAAAATGAATTTTCATACGATATTCGGTGCGTGTATGGTGGGAAATTAGCCGACCGATATTGTCAGAAGATTTAGATATCGGTCGGCTGGTTAATTGGGCTGGATGGAAAATTTTGATCAGATGCCTTTGAAGGCACCCTTAACATAGGCCATTGTAAGTGCTGAAGTCAGATACAGGTAGAATTCTATTGTTTCTACCTGTATATCTGACGATTCAGCTCTATACATGTGTTGAACGAGCGATCTTTCTTGGAAAGATCTTTTCCGAGAAAGATCGTAATTGTTACGTCTACGGCCAGCAGAACTCAGAAAAGGGTTGAGGTTAAAGGATTCTGTTAGCAATAGCATCAACAATCCTCTCTACAGGTTTCAGTGGTACAACAACAGCTGAATGCCTACAGGTTGGGCACAATAGCACCCCATACTTCCAATTACAATCATTAGTAAGAGATTTGCTCACCTTGTATTGTTTTGATAATGTCTCCTTGTTTTAGAAAATACCTGTATAACAGTAACTGACGGTGAGGAATTATGATGCACACTGTGCAGGTCCCATTGGTAGTTGCTCCTAAACCAATGATCAGCAAATGGAAATATATATATAAATAGACTAAACCTGATATGGGAATAGACAGACAGAATCTAAACAACATAAATTACCTAGTGAGGCATGAAGCTTAAAGCCTATTAATTGTTCTGTGAAGATTACACATATAAGTGTTTGTGAAGCAGAACATCTTTAGCTACTTTAACTGATATATCACCTTAATTTTAAATGTCACTGCTCATTATTACTGCTGGCAGTATCACTGAACAAACAGAGTGCCTGTGTAACAAACTGTGTACTAGTTCTGCCTTTTTGTGCATGGTTTATTCACCTCACAAGCAAAATGTTCCTAAAATTGTCCTTCCCCAAATTACTGTGATAAACATTTTCTGCCAGTTTCCCAAGTAATTTGTTCTTACATTGCCTTATCCAAATGAATGAGTTAGAGCACAGTTGAGCTGCCAACACACAAAAGGATCTGAAGGGAAGCTGGAGGGTCATATGGCAAAAAAGTGGAAGTCTTGATGAAGTAAAAGGACATTGTAGCAACTGTCATTTCCAAGTTGCCATTTAGGCAGCACTGAGTGAAATCAAGGGTAAAAAAAGATGGGATGTGGACCTTGTATTTTCCATCTTGGCTGATAACATTCTGCCCCCTCTGTGACACTGATGCTTGAATTGGCATCAAGCTAAAATCTCAATATTAGCTCCTGTGGGAATCTCCAGCAATCTATAATTAGTACTAGTAAAAGATAGTAGCCTAACTGCTGTAAAGTACCAATGGGAGAAAAGCTCTATATAAATTACACAAACACATTAACATACAGTATAGCAGATGAACATACTGTATGTTAAAAAAATCCTATATATTAGTGTTATCAAATTTTGTAGCCAACTTGGAATTCCTTTATAACAATATTTCCATGACTCCATATGATTATTATTATATGCTTTTAATGACACATGTAACTTGTCTCCCCCCAACACTACTCTGTATCAAACTAAAATTCTGTCCTTCATTCTTGCTTTCTCCCAATATTTCCTTCCATTATATACACAATACAAGGTATAGTGCAATACTGTATATATCTAGGGATAAAGAACTAGACATCTAAGGGACCACTAACAATGTCACATAATTGAATTATATAATAAATACATTTTCATGTACATTGTTAAGCATTTCACCATTAAATTGTCGCAAAGGGGTACATTGATTTGATATGGAAAATATTTGACAATATTCCTCTGAAATTCATATTCAGCCATTAATAAGGTGATTCCTATTAAGCCAGAATCCCTGCAGCCCTCCTTTCAAGAGAGGGCATGTGTACCAAATATGGGCATGTGTGCCTTTGTCTTGGTCGCATCTCCTGAAGTCTGAGTTGTTTGGACAGATTCATTTGAGTCTACACTCTATGGCCCAAATTCACTAAAGCGCGAAGCGTCTAATGCTAGCGCTAATTCAGCAAGTGTGACGTCATTTTGTAACTTCGCAGATTCACTAACAATGGCTCTGGCGAATTTTCGCTAGCAAAGTAGATAGACTTGCACAACTTCGCACCCTTACCCCAGGCGAAGTTGCGCACTGACAAAGGATCGTAATTACGCAAATTCACTAAGATCAACATTTTCCTGAACGTAAGCACCTACGTTAGACTTTACTTAAGTTCAATACAATAGATAGGAGTTTGAAAAAAAAAAAAGTCCCAAAAAAACGCTGGCGTGTTTTACCATTGTAGGGTGATGTAGGGCACATGTAGGACAATAGGACAACTTTATTTTATGTATTAAATGTTTCCTGGGCTTGTGTAGTGGAATGTAGTGGCTGTAACATATACTTCTATTATACGTTAAAATTCCTGCCGTATGCAAATTAGGCTTCGCTAGCGTAACTAATTTTCGGATCTTAGTGAATTTGCCCCCATATACAGTATCTTAAGCTGGCCATAGACGTAAAGATTTTTGAAAGATCCAATGGTTATCGCGAGACCACGATTGTCTCAAAACGATCGTTTAAATGCCTGATGTGTCCATCAACTAAAAAGACCATTTCAGGTGATATTGCCAGCAAAACTGAAGGATCGCAGCCTGCTTGGCCCAGCAAACATAGGTAGATTGCATGGGGAGCGATAAAGATTTTCAAACCTGGCCGATAAATTTTCAGACTGATGTCGGACGAAAAATCGTAAGATGTACGATCGTTTGTATCCCACTAACAGCACGATAATTTGACAGATTGGACGGACTTCCCTAAGATCGGTCGTTTGGCAGGGAAAGATCATTGTGTCTATGGGGAGCTTTAGTTTGGATCAAGTACAATTTTAAAAATGTTTATTAAATGGAGTCTATGGGAGATGACCATTGCATAATTCGGAGCTCTCTAGGTAACAGGTTTCCGGATAACAGATATCATACCTGTACTCTGAACACTCTCACTAGCCAATATTTTTCCATTATGTAACTGCTATCAGTTCTTCTATAGGAAACCACCTTTTTTCCTTCTGAAGTCAAGTATAAGTTTAATATTTGGTGGTCCTTATGATACTGTGCAATAAGTGCCTGCGATGAATGGATTCCAATGTAGTTTTCCCCCATATCACATTGTCCACCCTGATATTATTAATATTTATTATCAACATGCATTTATATAGCATCAACATATTTCATAGCGCATATAAAGTCCCCATTTCCCCTTGTATATACTGGTATTGCTAATAACATTATTAACACAAGATTTATTACTCATGGCTGAATTGGCAGCATAGTGACTTTTGTATGGGGACCAAATAAATGCCTGGCTGACTATAATATGTCAATGTTCAGTCAGATATACAGAATATCAAGCAGGTTGAAAATGATGTAAGACAAGAACTGTTGTTGTGACCCTTCTGTTGCCAACCTTAACAAAGTTTGTATGGCCAGCTGAAGCTGCAGCTTTTTGTGTTTGCTACTTTAAAAATATTTGCTTTTCTTGAAGATCTTCTAATGTCTTTGTTATTTTATTAATGACATCACCAGGCCATGGCCTCACCACAGCAAGTCATGCTGCTTCTTCTCAGTGGTCCTGTTTTCCTCCTGATGGAACCAAGTTCCTTACGTATAGTAACATATTTAGCCTCAAAGGGATTTGATTGGGAAAAATATTTGTTTTTCCCTGCTGAGTCTACAAACAGGTTGAATTACACATTTTTTTAAATACAGCAACTTAAAATAAAGATATAGGTGCTAAGACAATTAATGGTTATGGCTCTTTAACAATTAGTCTTTATTATCTTGTTATATTCAGTCATTACACCCAATGAAATAAACAATACAAATGGTTTCAGCTCTTACATGACAAACTAGAAAATCTGATAATGCAGAAAACCCCTGAATTGGTTCCCCAGAACTAAATTTGTTACAAAAGCTATTTAACTGCATTGTACTAAGCTGTTGGGTATAACATATTGACATACAGTACATAGCTGACTAGGCAATGGGAACATAAATTCCCTGTAACCATATATATATTACATTAAGCTGTAAAAATGATCTTTCAGAGTTTTCACCGTCCTGAGATCTGGACTTGTTTCCTCTGTGAGTAAAATACTGCATCACAGTTGGTACAATCCAGTAATGTAATGCTTTCTGGTGTGTGGCTACCGAGTAAAAGTTGAATGTATACTTATTTTCCATAGTTTCTATGATGTTATGAACAAAACTTAGATGCCTAGGCTTGTCGTTTTTACAGTTAAAGGAGAATTCAACCCTACATTTAAAAAATCCCTACCCCCCATCCCCACCAAGACCCCCTTCCCTCCTCCCTCCAGCCTAAGTGATACCCCGGGCAAATGCCCCTAAGTCCATACCTACCTGTCCATGCAGATTCAGGCATCGGACTTCACGGGCGCCATCTTCAGCCGATTCGGTAATCTTTGGAATGAGAGCGCATTTTGGCACATGCGCAGCTGGTGCAATCTTCCGCTTTGCAATAACTGCTTGAGCGCCAAAACTCATGAAAATTGCTGAAGTGCCAGTCTCATTCAGAAGATTACCGAATCAGCTGAAGATGGTACCTATGAAGTCCTATGCCTGAATCTGCACGGAGGGGTAAGTATGGACTTAGGGGCATTTGCCTGGGGAATCATTTAGGCTGGGGGGAGGTGGTAGGGGGGTCTTGGTGGGGATTGGGGGTATGGGTTTTTTAAATGTAGGGTTGAATTCTCCTTTAAGCGACAAAGTCAAGAGTAAGGGAACATGACACATATAAAAAACTTTTGTTAGGGAGGAAGTCCATGCAGCGTTTCTTTAAAATTCCAAAAGCTTTATTCCAAGTTACATTAAAATCATGAACAGGGATTTCACAAGACTCACATGTCCTGTCTATGACAAGATGGTCACCTGACATGTATAGCTTTAGTTGTTGACAACATAATTTTGGCTAGGATGACCACCTAGGAGTGCTTAGAGCTTCAACAGAAAATTTCCATAAATATGCTTCAGCATAGGATTTCCCCTGGAAATTGTGTGTAGCTGCCCTGTAGTACATAGTCGCTTTTCATTTGCAGGATCCTTTACATATAGTAAAAGGTGTACCAATCAGACAGCTGCTAAATTCAAGAGTTATCCAGGTTATACAAAGCTGGATCCAATCAGTGGGCCCATTACAAAGCAAAAGCCAACAAGCTGTCTTGTGGGACCAAGTCATCAGCTCTTACTCCATTTCAACAAGCTCCTAACTGTTGCAGAATAAAATAGCTGCAGCATTCTGTTGAAACACCACTGGTCTAAGATAATGAAAAGTCTCATACATTATTTCACTCTTTTAGCAATTCTATCTGCAATAGAATCTCAGTATAGATCTGTTGTGTTTGGTAGCCGAGGATGAGGAGGGTATAACAAGATCCTACTGGGAAATACCAACCAACTGTTTGAAAAAAGCTTAAAAAAAAACCTCTACATCTTCTGCGTCATTTTCTAAACCCACTGCCCTGAAACTGCTGCACTGATACTATCTAAATATTTATCTATAATGTTACAGAAGAGTTCAGGAATCAGTCCATTGATTTTTAGTAAAATGTGCCATAAGTTGGGTCCAGGAGCCCCGTGCTACATTCGTAGTGGCAGCACCAGCCTGCAGTTCAGTTAGATTTGTTTACTGCCACAAAGAAACGGCATCTGTGAAAACACCAAGGAGGGAGTTCAAACGAAAAAGTTTACATAGCTGGATATTTGTTGTTGGTTGAGCTTTCTTCTGTTTATTCAGACTGTTTCAAAAAAGGTCTACTAATTATATACAGGAATATACAATATATACACAGTTCTTTGGGCACAGTACTGGGGCTCATTTATAAACAGTGGGCAAATTTGCACCTGGGCAGTAACCCATTGTAACCAATACATTATTAGTTTTTTTTTAGCCAGTTTTTTGAGCACTGAAAGCAATCATCTGATTGGATGCCAGGTGCAAATTTGCCCACTGTTTATAAATCCCAATTAGCTTCTACTCCATGGAACAACATTAATATGGGGCTTATTGCACAGGAAGATAAAATGGCTTCTCAGGAATAGGTTCCTTAATAATCTGTCCGTTGATTATTTTGCCTAGCCAGCATCTTCAGTATATTTGTGTCCACATATACAGCATAATTAATTAGTTTATATAATAATATCAATTATAGTCACCTTTGTTGTTCCGACACAAAATACTGATAACCCCAACACCAATTCTGTAGTGCTGATAGAATGAAATGAGGCATAGAAAATGAATGTAGGTTGGGTGGGCAGGGCAATTATTTTGTTCTCTTTTTGTGCAGTGTCACCCATCATTAACTGCACTTATATGTTAATATGACAAGGCTCACATTCAGTTGAGCATTTTAATTAATAATGACTCAATACTTAATAAATCAAATCGAATAAATATAAATCAAACCAGTGCAGTAATGTACGTTTTTGCCTTCTCTAGAACATGCACTACATACCAGATAGACGTGATCACTGATTTACATTTATCTGGAAATATAAGCCCTACAGGCCAGGCAGTGACTTTCTTCCAGCTGCATGTATTGGCATTAAATCTTTAATCAATATTTTTTTATGACAAACTTTTCTCCCTGTCTGTAGTATAAATGTGCTGTAGAAATTGTATAAAAGCAATGCTGAGTAAATAAAGATATGCATACATACAGAAGAATTCATGCAAAGTAGAGTTTAGTTCATATGTAAATGAATTTCACAAAGGCAATCAGGACTGATCTAAGGCAGTCGTGGGTCCAGGGCAAATATCACATTCATGGGCTCACAAACTTATTTTAGCAGTACCCGCATGCTACTTACTATCATACATTGATAATGCCAATGCTAGTGATGGTGTAATACATTATTATAAGAAACATCAATTTCAGAATAAATACTATTTTTAACACTCTTGTTTGTTATGATCATATTTTAATCTGTAAAACTGTATTCTTAATCCAGCCACAATGTTCTCATATATTAGTGGTGATATACATTAGTGGAGATAAATATTTTGTTGAATTTCATTTCTTTTGATCATCTATACCATGTCTTTCCTGTGCATTTTCTAGGACTAATATACAGGTATGGGATGCATTATCCAGGAATCCATATTACAATTAATTAATACTTTTAAAAATGATTCCTTTTTTTCTGTGATAACAAAACAGTTCCTTTGTACTGTTATAATGAATCATTATCCAGACTCAAACTGGAATGACTGAAGGCCCACCACCACAGGGCCACCAGCCCATGCCTCTGGGCTCCGCCCCCAGGCTCAGCTACCCCCCCTCCTCAATCTGCAAACCTTTTTCACCACTCACCTAAAGGCCTCCCTCCCAAGCAGGGCCGGGCCACACTGCACCGACGCCCTAGGAAATCTCGCACACTCGCTAATTTGCATGTATGCGTGAATTCTCGCTTGCGTGCAGACACAGGACTGAAAGAAGGTAGAGATTGCTGCAAGTTGGCCAGAGAGGGGACCGGACTGGGTGCAGGCATACGTGCCTGGAGCCCCCCCAGCTTTGCGCTCTAGGCACATGCCTACTCTGCCAGGACCCCACTCTTACCTGTGCAGTAGTTGAGGTTGTAATCAAGGCTAGGGAAGGTGTGGTCAAGGCAGGGCATAGGCGGGGTTGGGTCTGGGCCGGGGCCCACCGGATTTTCACCCAGTGTCCACAACCCAGTCTGACACAAAACAAGCCTATTCGGTTTATATAATGTTTACATTTTTTTATAGCAAACTTGGAGATCCAAATTACAGAAAGATCCTTCATTCAGAAAACACCAGGTCCCATGCATTCTGGATAACAGTGGATCAGCGACTACGGCAAACAGAGAAAACAAAAAACAGAACAAAAATATGGTGTACTATGTTCAAATTTCTCAGGATAACACCGTGTGTTGGAAGCCAAAAACTTTCTCGTGTCAGTTTCCCTTTACAATATGGCAGTTTGCTTATTGCATGTAATATCCAATCATGTTGTCTCCTTCTTCAAGAAGTAATGTCATGCTCCAATATAGAGGGAGTAAGTGACGCCAGCAAAAGACTTCTCCCTGAACCAAGAAATTGAGAAAACCTTCTAAAAAGACATACATATGGGTGACTATCCTAATGGGACTTAATGTGAGTGCAATATTTAAATATATGTTTTTTATCTGTATAAATAAAACAGTATTATGTTATGAAATCTTTGTATTTCTATATTGGAGCATGAAGTTACTTCTTGAAGGAGAAGACAACATGATTGGATATTACATATTACTTGTAAGTAAGCATTTGCCCACAGTTGGTGGAGGTTTTTGGAATAGATATACTTATAGAAGTAGAAGGCTTTTAAAGGGGAACTGACATGAGAAAGTTTTTGTCTTCCAACACACGGTGTTACCCAGAGAAATTTGAACAAACTACACCATATTTTTTGTTCTGTTTTCTCTGTTTGCCGTAGGCACTGATCCGCTTTTGTATTTGTGAGAATTCGACAAGGGTTAACAAATCTAGAGAACTAGTTTTTCCTTGATTCTGTCTTTTTTAATATTCTGGATAACAGGCCCCATACCTTTATTAACTCTAAATAGTGCACCGGTGCTGTTCATTCAACAAGAACAATAAAGGGTCTCCACTCCTAAAATAAGAATAACAAAGAGCAACGATGAAAATGTTAGTTACAGTATCTTTTATGGGTGTGTTCCACGCTGTGCCAATCACGATTTTCCCTGAAGAGATTCCAGAACGGGGGGGCATTTACTGTATAATTGCTAGGCACTTTGATTAAGTGAATCATTTCTCTTTTTAACACTGACATAAATGTCTTATACTCATATTTGATTGCTTTAACAACGACAGGAAATGTAATCAAAATATGTGTTTGAAAATGTTTTCCATACAGAATACTAAAGTAAGAAAATTAAGATATTCATATAACAGACGAAACAGAAGAGGCCAGGGCATGTAGTTTCAAGACACTGGATATCATTTCTGCTACTGACAAAAGACAAAAGCTTCTGGATGATTCATACAGATCTATTTACCGTCAGGAATGGAACCACAATAAAGTATAGTAACCACAGAATATATCAGTCCTTAGGCAGAGTGAGGATCCAATTCTAAAATAATGGTTAGCATTCAGTATTGACTTAAATACAGCTTTCTTTTACTTAATATTTAATTAGAAGTTTATTCTGCTACCATTATATTAGTTTCAAATATTTCCTGCAGCTCATTTATTGATACAGTGTTTTCAGGTTTAATTGCTAAGTCTGGGAAATCATCATCATGCCATTTGTTTATCAAAGCAGGCGTGCCTTTAAAGGTCATAATGGTGACAAAGAGGATATTTATTGATAGAACTGTGGTGTGACATACAAAAGCATTCTGATTAACCAGCTTCTCTGAATGACAAATTCAGAGATTAGTTAAAAGTTATAAAAGAGCTCAATGGCAGTAGCACACTAAGGAGGAGATAGGTATTCAGTCTGGTTTGTCCATACTGGCAGGTAAACCGTAGAGTTCCTCCTTGAGAAATGACTCATGAAGTGTATAATTTAATAGCAATGTTTATTAAGGCCAATACTTTGTACTCTGCTACCAGCAATAATGGGTAATCAATACACACAGACTAGCATTTCCATTCAGCATGCAGAGGGCTGAGTCTAACAGTTACACACTTTCGCGCTAGGGTTGTTTAAAGTATCAAAGACTAACGTATTACATTTTATAATTAATATTATAAAGGTATAAAAGTGCAAATAACCAAAAAGCTGGCACAAAAATACATACATTCGAAAATACATACAGTTTATGAAATAAAAGTAAAAACATG
Source organism: Xenopus borealis (assembly GCA_024363595.1). Classification (NCBI taxonomy): domain Eukaryota; kingdom Metazoa; phylum Chordata; class Amphibia; order Anura; family Pipidae; genus Xenopus; species Xenopus borealis. Next base: position 184,217,670 of record CM044431.1, on the reverse strand, counting down.
GAAAACCTATACTTGAAACAAACTGGATAAACTCATACAGAAATGGGTTTTATTACAGTTTGCAGGGGCATCACTTCATCATTTAAACAGGCTAACATCTGCAAATAGTTCTAGGGACCTCTGCCATTGACTCTTACATGACCTCGACAGGTTTTAGATGGTGTACTGTATTTTCAGATTCAGGGGTGAGGCTTATGGTTTTTAACCCAAAAATGTTGGGGTAAGTAGCGACTTAGGGGCAATAGCCTGGGGGGGAGAGGTAGGCTGAGGGGAGGAGGGAGGGGGCCTACTGTGGGATGGGGAGGGGTTAACACCAGGGGGTTGAATTCCCCTTTAAAGCACTTCACCTGTGAAACTTTATTAATAGAGTGTGGCACATGCAAATAGCACAGTGAGATATGACACTTTGATATGGTAAGAAATCTGGAATAATATGTATGCCAGTGTAAACAAGTGAAGATCATGGATTCTGCAGTATCTCCCAGTTACTGGTTCTTCTGGGGACAAGAGCAAGATGCACTTTGCATCTTTCCCTACTGGAATTTTTTTTATCAACTTTTTTTTTATTTGAATTCACATAAAGAAGCAAATACAACGGTACATAGCCACACTTAGGAATGCATGATATCATCATCCAATGTTTTCTTGGATATGAACCTACAATATTCATAACAAACATAGGTTAAAACATAAAAGAAAAATAAATATGTTGTGTGGTACAGTGCAATTTAACTCGCCCGAAGTCCCCGCTGGAATTTTTGCCCAGTGCCCATAGTCCAACACACTGCATGCGTTAGCTCTCCGTCTAAATAGTGCTGCTGTTTCATTTACTGACAAATATACACCGATACTTATTCCTCTCTTTCTGAACCTCTTGAGCATCAGAATGTTGAAACAAACTATACTGATACATAGAAATAAATATAAATTTGGAAGAGTTTTCAAAATCATTTTTGCCAAAATAAACTACATGACAATATAGAAAACCCTTTAAAGAGGAAGCTCACAGATAGATATATATAGAAGGACACCTAAAACATACACACAATAACTGTTATAAAGTTAATCTCTTACTACTGTATATTGTTTTCTAGAACTTTTCTAAACTCCTATCACCCAGTATCAGTCAGAAATATACATAGCAGGCTTGATTCAGAAACCACTTGCACGTCAAATCAATGAGCAAAAACACTCAACCAGGTTTAAGGAACTTGGTTTCCTGGGTATTCAAAAACATTACTTTGAAAATACAGTATATTCCCCTTTTATTATTAAGCTGCATCTTGATGGGTTACAGTTTAGATAAAAGCATCACAAGCCCTCAAGCCATCCTGATTCAAATGGTTAAAGTGATGAAACTATTATAGTATGAGAAGATGTTTCATGGTAAGAATTTGGGCCTATAATTAATGTGCATGCTTGCAGTATTGGCAAGAAACATTTGAACATTATTTCCTCAGAATGCTGACACAGGCAAATAAACCCTTATACACAAAGGATTGAAGGATGGTTTCATAAATGCTGATAAGGAATGGGGCATTCTCAAGCACCACCTATATATCAATTAATATTTATGGGAAGTTCTGGAACAGAGTGTGGCTCTTATATTCTATTAGTCTTTTCTTTCATCGCTCAAAGATATTTCCTTTCTGAAGCATTGTCTAACATCCAAATAAAAATCTAAAAACTAGTGATGGGCGAATCAGCAGCGTTTCGCTTCGCCAAATTTTTCACCAAATCGAAACACCGGCAAATTTTCACCAGGCGAAATTTTGCCGGTGGTTCACGAATTTATTCACCTGCAGCGAATCGTGGGAATTCGCCACAGGCGAATAAATTCGCCCATCACTACTAAAAACATTAGACCAAGACTGATTTCTAAGAAGGAATTTCTAAGTGTAGCCATCTCCATATTACTTAATTAATATTCATGATTCTTTTGTTGATGGAGCTTTATGCCTTCTACGTGCCTTGCATCTGCACAAATTTAAGCAAATTTTTCATGAAAAAATAAAAATTCTAATTTTTTGAGATTTATTATATCACAAAGCTGCTAAAAATCAGAATCAAGGTCATGTAGAAGTCATTAGTATATGTCCCTGAAGTTGTTACTTGATACTGTGATCTGCGCTGGATAATCCGATAAAGTTTTCCCAGCAAACATTTGAGAAAATTGAGTTTTCGGAGTACTGTACTGCAATGCTAATTGATGCTAGATTTTGTTGCATTGTTTTTTCACTCTAATTTTTTGGTGAAAAATTATTGATAAATAAGTGGAAGGGAATTTGCTCCACTTTGTTTTAAGAAAAAATTTGATTAATTCGAGTTTTAGTAAATAGGCTCCTTAGCCTCCCCTGTGGATGACTGGGAAAACCATGTAAGATAGTGACAGTCCGTTAAATCATTTTCCAAAAAGTAGTGTTGATCTCCGGGTAACCTTTTTATTTAATGCTCTCTAATGTATGAAGTACAGTACCACCACATGGCTACTACAGTGCTTTAAAAGCAAGTAAAACCCTTAGTTTATGGCGTCATTCCTGTGTTTGATTATTACTGAATTGCATTTACTTATGATTTGTTCTACACTTTAATATTCTATGCGTCATTTTATCTGAAGTGGTGTACTTTGATTACATTCCTTTGAACTTACTTCTGAAAAGACTAACTGCTTATTTTTATTTGTATTGAGTAAAAACAATTAAAACATTACCTATGTGCATGCCCTGTGCCAAGTTGGATTATTTCTTTCCTTAGTTCCTTCAGGATATACTGTACGTAGTTGGCCAGCTTAAATATATTGCAATATAGATAAGTAATAGAATTCTTAATGAATCAGATACAATTTGAGAGTAGGACTGGCCAGATATGGGATGACTTTGACGTACCTGGCCAGTTTAAATATATTGCAATATATGGACAAACAATCCACAACATGTCTCAATCTCTTAAATATATTGATAATGGGTTGAGTGCAGAGGACCTCTTGTCTTTGTCTGTATGTATTTTGTGGTCACAGCCTCATTGCACCCCCGCCTAATGGTTTTAAAAATTAGTGGTGAGCACAACTTTCCCTTGTTTGTTCTGGTATATATATATATTCATATGTATAGCAATATGATCTATTATCTGGAATGCTTGGGGCCTGATAAGGGATCGTTTTGTAATGTGGATCACCAAACTAACAATCATTTAAACATTATTCAGTTGGATTTAGTCAGTATGGAAGCTAAGATGCATGATGTATCTTTCAAGCCTTGGTCCCAATGCAAAAGTAATCATACCATGATCTTACTTCAGTTGAGCTTCATTCCAGTGCACTGCACTGACCTTGGCCTGTCTCCTGCTACTAGCTGCCTACCTTAATCTTACTTTTCACTATTTAGGTATGTTTTCTGAATCTTCTTTTTGCAGTCCACACATTCTGGTGTTCTGCCATTGCTTAATACCTTGTTCACTACCGTGACTTTTCTGAGCAAGACAAAGCTGTAGCAATGGCTAAATTATGTTGGTTGTGGGTATTTATTCCATGGCAACAGCATATATCAGCCGCACACATACAATTTTACTCATGAATGGTGCAAGGTTTGTTCTATTAATAAATCCTGCTAAGTGAATGAGCTATTTGTAGTATCGCTAAATGCATTCTGACAACATTCAAGGTTACACAGTCAGATTCTGGTAAGACAGATTTCTGCCTATAGATCAACCCTTCATGCTCCAAGTCATGTTCAGAGCCTGTCATCTGTAGAATATTATGACATGTACTGTACAGATAATAGCACGGAACATGGCTTTGATCTGTTGCTTGCAGCATTCCTATTATGAACTATTAGAAGAATGGTAGTTCATAACAAGCTGGTATTATTTCACCAGTGTTTCTTATAAGAAATGAGGCATTTCCCTTAGGTTGTTTTATTATTAACATGTATTTCTATAGCGCCAACTTGTTGCGTAGCGCTGTTTTAAAAAGAACCACACACATATGGGGCAAATTTACTATTATTCCCCAAAATTGGCTCGATCAAATTCGAAATTCGATAAGCATTCGACTATTGAATGCTTATCGAATTGTTTTAGGCTATCATTTTGCTCGATATTCGATTTCTCTATGAATTCGTACGATCGGATAACGATCGTTTGATTTCATGAAAAAATCGTAAAATTTCCTTCTAGCATCAGAAAAATTCGTACGATCTGAACGATCGAACGCTTTGATCGTACGCAGTGGCGTAACTACCAGGGGTGCAGGGGGTGCAATTGCACCAAGGCCCCCATCCCCTTGGGGCCCATTGGAGCCACAAAAATGGTTATGGCAGGCGGTTATCTAGGGGAGATTTTACAGCACACATACTATCAACATTCCAGCATCTGATTTATAGAGGCAAGGGCCCGACGGGGGGCCCAGGTGCCCATCCTGCACCAGGGCCCACCAGGGAGTAGTTACGCCACTGATCGTACGAATGGTAATCGAGCAGGACAAAGTCTCAGAAGCCTATGGGGGGTTTCCCATAGGCTTCTATTGCGATTCGGTAGGTTCAATCTGGCGAAGTAGACAGTCAAATAAATAAAAAATTTTGATTCCTTCAAACATCGAATGATCGAATGATCAAATATCCGATCATTCAATCTATTCGATAATTCGGTATTCGATGATTGAAGAGGCCAAATTAGAATATCCAATATTACGAATAATTTGTACAATCGTTATTCAATTAAATTCGGTCGAACTTCGATCATTTCACGTGAATTTCGTAAATCGGCCCCATACTGTATGTGTGGGAATGCAATGCAATTTCTTTCAAATCTTTACTTATATACTTCGCCATTTGTTATGCTTGTGTTCCCAACCTGGTTGTTTTAATCAAATGTATAAATGCTTCCTGAATAAAACTTGTCAATGCAAGTTGAGTTCCATTTAATGCCGAAAATGTGCACTTGAGCATTTTTGATCCAAAGGTCTTCCTGTATGAGCAGTTATTGCTGGCTGCCCCTTAAGTCAATGTCAGACTGAATGGGTGGGGACAGACATCTCTCTTCAAGCTGAAATAACCTCCAGGTGAAATCCCTGCTGTCCATAGCACCATTAAAGCTAATGGAAATTTGTAATATAATAAAAAGGGTTCTTTCAAAAGGTTATATGAATTTAGATGATACTGTAAGCAAAATGTAAGACGTTGTTCACCTATAGATAAACATTTAGTATAAAATAGAGAGTGAGAGTAGAGACAATTTGCAATTGGTTTTCATTTTTTATTATTTGTGTTTTTTTGAGTTATTTTGCTTTTGATTCAGCAACTCCCCAGTTTGAAATTTTAGTAGTCCAGTTGCTAGGGTCCAAATTATCTTAGCAACTATGCATTGATTTCGGTGAGAGATTTGAATGTAAATAGAAGAGGGCCTGAATAGAAAGATGAGTGATAAAAAAGTAGCAGTAACAATACATTTGTAGCCTTACACACTGTTTTTTTTTTAAGGGGTAAGTGACCCCTATTTGAAAGCTGGAAAGAGTCAAAAGAAAAAGGCAAATAATTTTAAAACTATGAAAAATAAATAAAGACTAAAGTTCCTCCTATGACCTGTATGTGGCATAGTCAATTTGCAGGTCCAACTGCTGCATACCCAATGTCTATGACAAATCTTCAAAGTCCTTTATGCATTGGATGAAAACAATCTGCAAATATCTGATTTAATACAAATGACCATATTATCTGGGTACGGATACCTAATGACTCTTGGCAGCACATGAAAACTACAGAAGCATGAACACACTTTTATTGAGTGCCAAACCTTAATAAATCGGTTCATGTATATGGCCAAACATGACTGATCAAGTGTATTATAGAACATTTCCCAATGACATCTCATTGTGCTGCGGAGCAAGATGCCCTGAAGCTATAAGAGCTCTAATTCCACTTGGTTTCTCAGCAGATTCTCCCACATAACATAAGTTTTTTTTTATTCTAATGACGGCAAAAACAGGTTTGTACAGATTTTGAGCTCAATTCAAAAAGCCGAAATTCCTTTTAGAGGCGTGGAGGCAACTTTATCAAGAGGTTAACTTTTCTCATACTACTTTTTTTAGCTGGAGATGCAACCTCATCAGATTTCATAATAATTGCCCTGTAGGAACTAATAGGTTGTGTATAAGGTGTTTTAGTTGGACTTGGAAACTGTTCTTTCTGCCTTAATAGCCTAGGAGAATTGGCCATTGGAATGTGTGTCTTTTTGCACATATATATATATATATATATATCAGTCCAATGAGTATCTGCACTTTAATGCCAATAATATGTGATAGGGGTGCACAGTTAAAACATGTATACAGTATATCCACGAACATCACAAAACCAGCACACCCATGTAAAAAAAAGTTCACCTCTTTATTTTTATCATATCATAGTCCAAAGTTTTGGTCTTCATTGGGATCTTTTTCAAGGTCATAAAACTTCCACAAAACGTTGGACTATGATATGATAAGAATAAAAAGGTGAACCTTTTTTTACATGGCTGTGATATATATATATATTTTTTGGTTGTTTAGACAGGCCCTGGCAAACACACCAAGAAATTCCCCATGGCTCTAGTAGGCCTCAAATGGCTGGGGTGCTGGCTAGGGTACAATTGCACAAACCGACCCTCACCGCACCCTAAGTAGCCACACCACTGCTGCAGCAGCAAAATATTGCAAGAGATAAACACCTCTTTGCACAGAGTAAATACTGTAGCAGTGAATATTGCATGGTTACTATAACAGTGACAAATGACTGAGCTGGGACACAGGCAGGAAGAAAGTGCTTGGCAAACTGGAAAGACTTAAACAAGTCAGCGGGTAGGAACTAGCACAAACAGGCTGGCAGGGAAATGGTAAAAGTTCAAGGCAAGGTATACAAGGAGTTACCAGCATCAGGGTTCAGTTAAATGACTCAGAAAGGCCAAGGATCCAGACTAGGATCAGGAACAATTGGAGTACAATGGTGCTGACATCACTCATCCAACACATCTCAGCATTCCTTGGAAGTTCCTCTTCCTTCATAGGGAAAAATAAACATCCTGATATACCATATGCCTCTAGATAAGTTTGAAATGGAAATGCCATAATCACATACAATTTTTCCTCTTTTCCTCTTTTCTTTTTATCAGTAACAAAGCACCAAAATATTCTGCAGCATATACCTTTCTTCGTTATTCGACAGCAAGTATTGCCATGCTGCTCCTGTGCTGTGCAAATTGGGAATACTTACTTTCCAACTGTTAAAGAACAGATGATGAATAAAATATAACACAAGCTGTAATTAACAGTCGTTAATTTAGTGAGGTGATGGGCAACATGTTATTACAGTGTAAATTTTAATGGCAATACAACAGCTTTTCAGGTTCTGCAAAGACAGTTTTTTGTTGCAGAAGGAAGAAGTTTCATAATATGCACTGTTCAGTTTGGCAACCATGTATTAAATAAATGAAATAAATGATATATTGTTTGCTTTCTGTGTATTATCATTTTGAACATGATTCTGCTGGATCCGACGCGGTGCGCCAAAACGCAGGCATGCAACGGAATACAAGGTAAGAAATACAAATGTCTGATGATGTTGCAGTTCATCCAACATGACGCAACTGTCTGATGCAGACGCAGCTCGCAGCATCTGTGACGTGTCGGATGATTGCTGGGACACCAATCCTACATTGCTATTACTTACCTTGTTTTCCGTCACATCCGACATGATGCCTGCATTTTGCCGATTCAAGTTTTCCTTCAACTTGGAAGGAGGGGTGAGTAACAACTTAGGGGCATTTGCCCAGGGGGGGGGCAGGTAGGCTGGGGGGAGGAGGGAGAGGGGCCTACACAGGGGAAGGGGGAAGTGTTTTTTTTCCCCTTACAGGTTGAATTCTCCTTTAAAAACCTGTATTTTGCCATTAGAGACATAAGTCACATTTGGGTTATTGAATGAGACCACTTTGTGTCTAATAGAAACACTGTGAGTTGAAAAAATATAACTAATGTTATTTGTAATAATTTTTCTGACTGCTCTAAATTGTCATTGTATTAGTCACACCCATTCTTCATTATTTCAGTATGTGGCTAATTAAAAAGCAGAGGCAAATACTTTAAAACCCCCCCTCCACACCTTTGCTCATTATATATACAGAAAGCAATAACAGATATGCCAATTAAAACATAAGGAAAGGTCTGTTTAAAGAACAAGATTTCATATCCACCATCACAAAATAAATATCATGGTTCCATTTACAAAGCATGCCTGTCACTTTAATCTTTTCTAGATTTAAGTTGTATCTTTCGCTACCCGTTATCTTGGCAGAGTATAAACAATAGTTTTTTTTTATATCATCCAGCTGTACCTGTGAGCATTTTACAACACCCTTTTGTATCAGCGAGTATTAGTATGTGCCTTATACTTATTTGACGGTATTTATTAGTGTATATTGTCTGTATCCTGTGTTAAAGCGGTGATTCACCTTTAAGTTAATTTTTAATATGTTATAGAATGGGTAAGTCTAAGCAACTTTTCAACTGACCTTCATTTTTTCTTTTTTATAGTTTTTAAATTATATACATTCTTCTTCTGACTCTTTCCGGCTTTCACATGGGGGTGTCACTGACCCCATCTAAAAACAATTGCTCATTAAGACTACACATTTATGGTCATTGCTGCTTTTTATTATTCACCTTTCTATTCAAGCTAGGGCCAGAGCTAGGGGTAGGCAGAAGAGGCATGTGCCTAGGGCGTAAAGGTGAAGGGGCGCCAAGCAGATACCTCTTCTCCCTGGCTGCCCCTAGTTCCTAGCGCCTGAAGTGAAGAGGACGCCTGCTGCAGGTAACTATGGGAGTTCTTTAAAGTACACTTTGCACTCCTGCCTCTGAGATGAGCATCCCTACCTCTGAGACACTGTAGTGCATGCGCGCGCAGTTGTGCATGCGCCAATCTACGCACTCACAGGGGAGGATAGATGTGTGCTCCCTGCTCCAGCAACTGATTCAAGCCCTTACCTATTCATACATAAAAACCAGTGCATGGCTACTAGGGTAATTTGGACCCTGGCAAAAAAATTGCTGAAAATTGCAAATTGGAGAGCTGCTGAATAAAAAGCTAAATAACTCAAAAACCACAAATAATATGAAATGAAAACCATTTGCAAATTTTCTAACAATAGCACTCTTTACTAGTGATGTGTGGGTCGGGTTTAACCCGTCTGATACTCGCCCTTCCTCCACCCGCACCCGCCCAATTTCCCCTTTACCTTTTATAGACCCATGCCAAACCTCCCCACTGATTACATCACAAAAGGGGAGGGTCGAGCAGGCACGCATCTATAAAAGTTGAACCCGGAAGTCGGCAGAAGGAAAGGGGGGTGTGAGTTCTGCCCGAACCTGCCCAACCCGCGAGTCCTGCGGGTATCGGGCCTGGCCGCACATCACTACTCCCTATATTATACTAAATGTAAATTTAAAGGTGAACAACCCTTTAAAGGGTATTGTAATAAAATTTTCATTTCGTCCTTTAATAATCTTTGAACTGTCACTAGCTGGGTATTGTAGGTCAAGAACATGTGGTCTGGGCTGGCAGGGGCTCATAAGGGCCGGGGCCCACCGGGTTTTTTCCCTGGCTGGACTGGGCTGCCTCTGGTCCCAGATGCAATATATAATAGCTGCAGAAACAATGAAAAAGGCCCTTATTACCTGAAATTGACAAACCATTGCCATGCCAACAGCTGTGCTAAGCCCAAGAAGCTTTCTACTGAATACAATAAGGACTAAAATTCTCCTGGAAAGTCTTTTTATAAGCCTGAAATGCACCCACACATCTTTATCCCTTCCCCTGTTCCCTGTAAAAATAATCCTACTTGAAACTGGTCCTTGCTGCAAAAAAGATTGGGGACTGCGGATCTATGTAATACCTGAAAGAAAAAAACATTCACCCACAATGTGCCCCAAGGGATTCAACTGCATTCTGCTTATTGGTTTACTAAGACTGCTCATTTTCAGGGCTCTCTGAAATTGGTCTGAAATGGACTGTAATTTACGGCTTGTTATACATCTGCCATTATGCTTAATAACATCACAAATACAGGAGGGGAACGGTACTTAAAACGAGGGAGAAATAGTGTTTATAAGGCCCGAACAGCCATGCTATATGTTCTTATGAATTCACTATATCCAAATAGCTCTGCAGACAGGCATTGCCCAAATATGAGATCTCCCCCTTACTAACTGCATGTTAATTACATATTGAGGCTCACTGGGTAATGACTGCAACTCATTACAGCTGCCCAGGGTTTTTAGAAACCTCAACAGCAATGTATTTAAATCACACAGAATATATATTTATTATGTACCTATTGCAGCTTATTATGCCTGTCATACTTGACTTACACCAACACCAACAAGATCCATGTACTCCTATGTTTGGCTGCTACAAAAAGCTTTAAGAACATCATTGCAACACTGTGTTATTAGACATTCACTGCTTGATTGCCATTGTGAAACTTGTGATTAAATTGGCTCGTGCGGCCCCTGTGCTAATAATCCATGATCCTTTCTCAAATGTATTTTATTACTGTATGTCTATGGGAGAGGCACACAATGGTGCTTTACATTTTATGGTATAATAATATATTCCACCTAAAATATATTAAATCTAAACATTAGGTTTGCATCACACTTTACCTGGATTCCCATGAGCTGCAACGTGTTCATTAAAAGAGAGATGAAGGAATCAGTTGGTTTTATAGAAGAAAATGATTGGATAGAAGTGTTTGTAGCAGTGTAAGGGTGGAACTACATGGTCGATTACTATGTGTTTTCGTCAAATTTTGCATCAAGTCAGATGCGATGGGAAATAAGGTCAGTAATAGAAGTCGGATTGTGTTGCAACATTCATCAGACACAACACAACTGTCGGATGCAGACACTGCATGCTGCGTTTTTACAATAACATACACACACTCATTCATACGCTGCAACCCCATCCAAAATTGCTATTACTTACCTTGTCGGATCCATTGAAAAAACAGAGGTGAAAGAGTGAAGTCTATGGAATCCATTAGTGGTTGACTGAGAAAAGATGGGTGAATACTTTTGCAAGGTTGCATGCTTTTTTCCTGCCTACCTCTATTTCCGTCCCTTTTGTACCTACCAAATAAGCTGGTTGAGGGAATGAGGGCTCTATCACTTTGTGTTTCACCTCACAGCCCCCTCACAGCTCTTGACCTTGCTGGGTGGTCAGTGGCTTGTCTTAGATGCCAGTGTCATGGCCCAGCACTGGTCTGTGTGTTTAAGGGCTGAACTCCACAGCGTGCCAAAGAGCGATCCATCGCCATGCGATTACACACATGCAACATGTCATGGCTGCATGCTGCATCTTCATTCAACAGTCAAAAATATGTTGTGTTTACCTGAGATTTCTCATTCACTTCCTTTATCTTCTGGACATCCATCACTTGGTATGCACTAGGGAGTTTAGCCCTAATCTTGAAATTTTAAGTATGGGAGAAACTGTTATGATAGTGCCTGCGGAGTCCTCTGCTATAGACATTTATTTCCTACTGTTACTTTTCCCTTACAATCAGGACAGGACAAAATGCCATATTACATGTAGGATTCTGCCTCACAACTATTTTATTCATTCTTCAATTCCAATGGAAAACCCCAAACCGATGCAGGAATTACTAACCATTGGAATTTGCTCTATTTTCAGACACTTTGTAGAGAATTATTGCCTAATTTCCTGCCACATCAGGAGAAAAAAAGTAAAAAAACAAACATTTTGGAAACATTATTGTGTTAGCAACCAATATTTCATTACCCCATATGTCTTTGATGGTGATTACAACTGCTATTACATATTGGTATACACTATAGTTATGCTCATGAAAATCACAATGACTTTGAGATAGGACCAATTTTTGTCTTGGATGACCTTGACCCTGCTGGAAGGACCTGCTGGTAAATAAAGAATCAGATAGTTTATTGTATGGTCCCCTTACAGTATATATCTATAATGATTTGTCACCCCCCCCCCCCCCAAGCACCTCTTCTCCAGTGTAAACATTTACAGCATAACCAGCTCTTGGACTCTCTACCAGTTTAGTTTGGACTCTTCCTAATTAAATAATATCCAATCTGAGGACTGGAGACCATAACTGCACCACATTTTCTAGAGGGAACCTTAGCAATGCTTTGTAAAGGGGAAAACTGTCCTCTTCTAACACAAATCTATATACTTTTTAATACAGATTAAAGCCTTGTTTGCCCTTGCCCTTGGTCTACATTAGAGTAGTTTGGGCATGCAAATTGTTCCATCAATAAACAAGGGCAAGTCATGGAATAAAGTGCATGAGTGTTCTGTGAGTGGGAGGCTGGTGGAGTGGGGGAATTAGAGATGCATACAGTATTTATAGGAATAGTGCATCTGTTCTACTGTAAATATAAAAACATCGGAGATACCAAGACACCTTTTGAGTCAAATACCTAATGCATATGATATTATACAGTCACCATTTTGCTTCAGTTATTCTTTATTCTAAATTAGTCAACATCTGTTTTAGTCGGGCAGTAATTGCATCTCTGTGCCATACCCTGAGGAGATGTCTATTGATCATTATGGGAATCAATCCTGGAGTGGAGAATCCTGTTGCTGAAACAGAAAATGGTAAAATGACACTGGCATAGCCCAGGTCAATGTTTTTATGTAGGTAGGAGAACTATCAATGGCATTTCTATAGATCATGGAATTCCCTGCATCGGGGCAAATTCAGATAACCCTATCATGCAGCTAAGCATGGAAAAAGCATGGAAACATTCACAGATAAGGGTTTATTAAAGCAGACAGGGATTTCTTTCAATTTAGATGCAAATTTGTGGTGTCAGTGAGGTTCAGTTTTCCTATTTACCTCCACCCTGTTATATTAGTTCACCTGCAATTTCAGTGGGCACAGTTCATTATTCATTTTATATACAGATTTCATTCTTGTGACCTATAAATATTGAGAGATTGTGTTTAATGACTATACGGTATGTTGCCTGGTGTTGATTTATCAGATTTAGTAATGAGCGAAACTCCTGAAAAATTGCACAATGCATTGTCAATAGGAAAGAAAAAATTTTTTTTTTCTACATTTAACAATTTTTCTTACACGTGACAATGCATTGGCCGTTTTTTTTCTTGCAGCAACTTTTTTTGTCTCTGCAAAATTTTTGTCTCAGTGACTGTTAGTCGAAATGAATTACTGTAAAGTCAATGGCCATTTTTGTCTCACATCAAACGTATTAAAGTGATCTTTTCTTGTCCCCTCCTTTTTTTGTCATGGTGACTTTTTTTTGTCTCTGCAAATTTTTGTGATAGTTTTGCCATGCCTGGCGAAAAAATGTGCTAATCTCTAATCAGATTTAGTGAGATGGGGTAAAAACAAGGATTTGTGCCATAGGCCTGGGACAACCACAACGGCCAGCTATGGGTAAAATACCCATACTTACCATTATACCAATATACCATTACTTTTAGTGGATTCTTATCATGCTACTAAAGACAACACATTCAATATCTAACTTGTTTTGGTGATATCCACAATTCAATCATTTTGATGAATTTTTTATGAATAATTTAGATGCATCCACTTTCCTCCATACTCTTCATAATATATTCATTATGTTAGGGTAAAAAATCAAATCTATTGTGTTCAGAGCATGAAATGCAGGTCTGACTGGTACTACAATATAATGGTTATTCTTTGGCAGCTTAGTTGCTTGGTCAATTAAACATAATGAGTCACATAGAAACACCGGTGTATGAAATGAGTTGATATTCTGCATCCAGATTAGGTGATATGATGAATAAGGAAAGAATCAGATAAAAGAGGAGATTTTTCAGACACATGTGCAGGATGACAGGAAGGCGGAAACATCTTATAAATGACGTAGTCTATTGTTTCATTTAGATGTGATTCTTGCCTTAGGAGTCAGGAAGCATGTCTGAGAAGAATGGAGACGAATTCTGTAAAAATGTTATTTCCCTCTTCCATGAAATTCATTGTCATCTTGAGTGTGCTGAGAATAAAAGGAGGAAAGGGACAGGCCGAGACAGCCGACTCCTTTCTCCGCTATCCTAATAGAGATGGGCACTAGATGTTTCTTGAAAGAACAAAAAGGTTGCTGTCCCTGGAGTTGCTCAGTGAGGACATCAATAACAATGCATTCAGAATCGGCACAACTGCTGAGAGCAGCATTCACATGTTGGAACCATCAGAGAATTCTGCATTACATTTGCTTAGCACAGCGAGTTAAATATTGCCATGTATTACAGTTTCCCATTGCTCTTAAACTCAACCACCTATACAGATTTCTCACTTAAAAGACAATTTGTCATGTGGATTAATCATGAGACTAGATTAACACAGATTCATCCTGAGACTAGTGGTTCAATTAGAAGTTACTGAGCTACAGTTTTACTCAGAGTCAGTCATTGGATTGTGTGACTTCCCCTTGTAGATTCAACTCTTACAGACTGAACTCTGTTTGCCAAAGGCAACCCAGCTGGCCACATCTACCTCCAATTCATACGTGTGTACACTAGCAAATGGACACACAAAGACTCAAGTGAATGGGCACTTGTATTGCCCATGGGGGTTGGGAGAGAGAAAACCTCAGTTAGGAGCAAAACAGCCCATAATAGGGTTTGGCTAGAAACGAGGTACATGCCTGGTGCCCCCACACCATTGTCCCTTTGGCATGTGCCTCTTCTGCCTACTCCTAGTTCTGGCCTGGGTGTTTACCTTTTAGATGAGTTGCTACTTTTCACTCATCTTTATATTGAGGCCCTCATCTTTCTATTCAGGAGGTTTTTTTAAAAGACATTTCTCTAAAACTCTAAAAATTTTATTAAATGTAAAAACCCACGAAATGCGCTAATCCATAACTACTCCAAATAAAAGCAGATGAGCTCCCATGGAAGTCAATTTTGAGCTGCTTTGTTCTTATTTGACTTTTTTTTAGCCATTCAGACTTTTAGAGGTTTTTGGATTTTGTTTTCGCTAGTAATTATCTGAAAAACTTTTAGAGGTTTTAGACATATTCATATTTTTTTTTTGGACTTTTTCAGTTCCTACTTTTTATATTTGGATATTTTAATAACTTTCATGGTATTCATGATTTTAGATAAAATGAGTTTAACGTTGTTTCAAAAATTGTCCTTCAATAAATGGGTCTACCCAAGTTAATTTAAAGGCGAACAACCCATTTAACTGCCATTTGTGTCTTGAGGACAAGAGTGATCTATAGCAAGTATTTTTGCATTTACTGGAAAGTCATGCAGCACAATTTTCTGTGGACCCTCACTCTTTATTACATTTTCACGGGTTCAGTCCAAAAGCTGGATACCACTAGACTTCTGGATTTCTGGACTTTAATGCATTTCAAATGCAAACATAACTCATCTCTGGCAATTGCATCTGTGGTGGGATATCACTCCAAATTACTCATGGGGATTATAAAACAAGAAATAACCAAGGGGAATCTAATATAGAAATGCACATGTAGAGAGGAGAAAACACAGAAACTACACAACCTACTATAATCGTGTAATGAAACTGTCTGTCTAGTGTCTCTTACACTATCAGGTACTGGGATGGGAAATCATATATGCAAAACAATGTATAGATGAGACATCCAAGCCCTCGTATAGACTACTATGTAGCACTACCTCCCCAAAGTATCTCACCTTGGTAGAATGGAAGTTAAACAGCAGACACAATGCAAGACCCTTTACTAATACCCAAGGTGAGGTAATAAGCCCATATCTTTTCCAGTGGTGGCCTACTCAGTCAAGACTGCTCACAGGGGGCAACACTTTGGGAATCATAATCATTTCCTCTGATCCACATTCACCAGGCTGCAGAACATTTCCTCAGTGCTTTTTTTCTCTAACCTTTGACACCTAATGATGACATCACTGTTGTTGTTATGAAGAGAAGAATCCAAAACATACTGTCAAGTTATTCTCTATCACAGTAGCCCACCAAATAGTTTTAAAACTAAATTGACAGAAAACCTATGGTTGAGCCCTTTAAGTTTATTCAGAAGGTAAGACTACTGATTAGAAAAGTAAAGAATAAAAATGATTATCTCAGCGTTTCATCAAATATATCTGAAATTTTGTGCAAAATTATAACATTGCAAACCCCTTAAACATATATGAGAATTATAATAAATGATAAGATACAGTAGCTGTGCACACAGCAAATTTTCCCCTCGCCTACAAAGCAGTCAGTGATTTCTGATAACCACTATTAGAATAAATGTGTTTGGTTTCTGTATTTAATTAAGCCAGATAAAACCATATATTTAAATAAAATGTATTGATACCAACAAACCAAGAGTAATTCAGAAAACCCAGGTAATGCTAGTATTGCCTTCCACTGTAAACATTATATACATGGTTAATGTATTTAGTGAAGTTATAATATCACTGCACAGACATTATATTACAGACTTGCATCAAATATTGACCTTAAGATACAATTGCTTTAAGTGCTTTAACAATATAGGTATATAGTTGATGTAAAAGATGATAAACTCTATTGCTATCATATACCATGTTTAGTTATGTTCTCTTATGTTATTGCAAAATTGAAAGATAAATAATACATTTCTTTCACACATAAGTAAATAAATCACATTATTAGCAAATATCTCGACATGTGAATGACACCAAATCTGTTGACTTTTAGGCCAATGGGACACTTGGTTGGCCAAGGGAAATCACTTTCTCTGTGGGCACAATATCACCTGCTGCGATCATAAGAATTGAGTGTTTTTTTTTTATTTGTGAGTTATGACTACAGGTAAGGTACAGATAAGGGTTATTTTCATAAAATGAATGATCATTCTTTAAGTCTATAAAAAATAATTTAAACATTAATAAAAACCAAAATGGATTGTTTTGCCTTCAGTAAAGATTAATTATATCTAAGCTGGGCTCAAGTACAGGCATAGGACCTGTTAACCAGTATGCTCAGGAACTGGGGTTTACTGGATAACTGATCTTAAAGTAATTTGGATCTTCATACCTTAAGACTACTAGAAAATCATGTAAACATTAAAGCCAATAGGCTGGTTTTGCTTCCAATAAAGATTATATCTTGGTTTGGATCAAGTACAACGTACTGTTTTATTATTACAGAGAAAAAGGAAATCATTTTTTAAAAATTTTAATTATTTGGATAAAATGGTTGATGGCCTTTTCCATAACTGAGAGCTTTCTGGATAACGGGTTTCCAGATAATGCATACCATACCTGTACAAGGTAGTGTTTTATTATTACAGAGAAAAATAAAAAATTTGAATTATTCGGAAGATACTTTCCCATAATTCGGAGCTATTTGGATATCAGTTTCCAGATAACAGTTCCAATACCTGTGCAAGAAGTTGGCGCGAGCTATGGTGCTTACAATTTGATTGCATTGTGAGTCTCTCATAATGCAACGCATGAGACTTGTATTTATGTGCAATCTTGTCATAATACTCATTGAATTCAATGCCATTTTAACTCCAAGGGGAGTACAACAAGGAAAAATGTAGTATTTGCCTCATACCATGTAAGCTAGTAAACAGGCATGCATTTAGCCAGGCATTTTACTTTTACTCTATGCTATTTAATTTAACAAATAATTCATTTGCATATGTGGCATGGTTAGGCATACACATTGTGCCCACTCATTGTTATATTGCATCTGGACATATTTGGAAGAAATTACATAAGCATTTTTTAAATAAAAGAAAGCATGTATGTAAAGGACAACCATTATGATGATGATAAGGAAGAGGGAGATGACTGGATACAGAAGAGCGCAGTTTCCAGTATATAGAAGGGGTGATAGTAGACGGGGTGATTCTTAACAGACAAGTCCATAAAGATTAAATTCACCCTGTAACCAAAAAGAAGCCTGATCTAATCAAATCTATCCCTGTCTGCCCCCTCCCCTATGCAGTTGGATCAGAGAGGGGTAATACCTCCCCTCAGCTCTGCTGCTAGATTTAATAGCTGAGGCTGAGGGCTCATATAGAAAATACTGCCACTAAATAGCTGACAGTACCTGCTGTCTCTGCATAATGGGACAGGACTAATATTACCATTTATCTCACTATATAATGAAGATGCCATTTTTTCCATTATATTCTAGTCCATTACACATAACTCTGTAATGTGCTGAGGATGCCATCTCCAATTTCAGATTTTTGTGGACCCCACATTTTACTTATACACAGGAATTCAGGTAATCACCTAAGAATCATATAAGACTCAATATCAATAAAAATTCAGCTTAAAAGTATCTATAACAGGAGGAAATGAAAATGTTCTGTATTTTCTCTGCTTGGAGGTCTATCTGTCACCATTATATCGTATGTGCTGTAGGCAATGACTTTTCTACAGTTTACTTTAGGAAGTAGTGACAGGTTGAAAGTGGCATTTAGGCTGTTCTCACCTAATTACAGTGGCTGAAATACCCTGTGCTTCATTGACCTTATTGGGCCGTTTTCTCAAATACGTTAACATTATGCACCAAAACAAACTTATGGTTTTTTTGAAGATGGAAAAACCATACAGACCTCAAACAAATTAGTGCCAGACTTATAATTCTAGGTGTAGATTGTTGAGAAATGCAAGTTATTTGTTCAGTACACTTGAAAAGTACACTTGGAGTGCCATGACCAAACAAGATTAGCAGCAAGCAGGGTGTAACGCTTCTAAGACATTTTCTTTTAAATGGCACACAGTGTAAAGATACTGCTTGGTAACTTTTAATATATGCATAATGCAATAAAGACACACTAGTAAAGGCATTAATTATCTTAAAGTCATGAGTATCAATGTGCAGGCACATATGTCATCTCTCATTTAAAAGCTCTCCGAGGATGACAAGCAGCTGTTGTTTGTAACTTAAGCAATTAATCACATAGTTCCCATCTCAGTCTTTGTCCTGTGGAAAGTCACTATAAGTCATTTAGAAAGAAACTCATCAAGAGTTTAATTAAGGCCAAAAGTACAAAAAGGTTTTTGGATGGAGAATGGAGATCTTTTCCACCCCATGTTTTTTTTTTTAATATATCTCAAAGTAATTAAACAGACCTATGAACATGAGATGGATGAGAAACCAGAGTTTAGGAAAGAGATCATTCAAATTTCTGTCTACCTTTTTGCAGCCCGTCATTATCAGAGACATGACTTGGAGAAGCAGTGTTTATTTGTGGATTTTGAGTTATTTATCTTTTTATTCAGCAGCTCTCCATTTTGTAATTTCAGCAATCTGGTAGCTAGGGTCCAAATTAACCTAGCAACCATGCAATGATTTGAATAAGAGACTGGCATATGAACAGGAGAGGCCTAAATAGAAAGATGAATAATAAAAAGCAGTGATAACAATACATCTGTAGCTTTACAGAGTATTTGTTTTTTATATGACCCCCATTTGAAAGCTGGAAAGTCAGAAGAAGATGGCATATAATTAAAAAAAACTACTACTATAAAATACTTAGGGGCAGATTCACTAAAGGGCTATGACTAACAATTTCGATACTTCATCGATTTACTAACGAGCGCAGGTGCCCATTCGCTAGCGAAGTAGAGGTACTCTAGCATTGCTTTGCACTCTAACGCCAGGCAAATTTTTACTCTGGCAAAAGAGCGTAACTACGCCAATTCAATTTTACTGAACGTTACCTGTTGTGTGAGACTTGCCTTCGTCACCAGGAGAAGAGCAATAGAGTAGATAGGAGTTTGTCAAAAAAATAGCTGTTCCAAGTCCCAAAAAAAACACAAGCATCTTTTCATATTTACAGGGTTATAAGCTGAAAATGATTGTAAATTTATTTTTGGGGTACCCGGCTTCCCATCTACATTTCCTAACATATGGAACATAAACTATACAGTTTATGATTGTGTAATGTAATGTAATGTAATGTATCTGCTGCAACATACATCCAGTATGCAAATTAGGCAATGCTAGCACAACTTTGCTTTGCTTGATGAAGTAAGGCTAGCGCAACTTCGCCGATATTCGGCAACCCAGGACAGAACTTCTCACTTTAGTGAATTAGTGTTGTCTGAGTGAATTTTCACTTGGCAAAGTGTTGCGGTGGCTGCAAAGCGAATGCTGGCTTTAATGAATTTTCCCCTAAAAGTTAACTGAAAGGTAAATTACCATTTTAATTCCCATACCGGCTGTTTTGAAGAGGAAATTATATTTGTAGGTGTATTGATCCTCAGTGACAATTGTTACCATAGCCATGGTGTCTACTTTTACTGCAGGTTGTATTGAGAAAAGCCCTATTTAATCCTTATATCAGTCAGTGTTTGTATATGATTTGCATTTTGATGTATTCACTTTTCTAATGTACAGCGCAGAGACATATAATTTTTTATTATTCATCATATTGTTATTCATTTGGAGACCTTGCTAGGACCACAACGCAAATAAAAGATTTGTATTGATAGCATACATGCTGTATTTTAACAAGAATATTATAGTAGCAGGGTACTACCATGGAACCGTAACACAAGGAAATTCTTCTCAAAGCATTTAGACATAGGGACCTATATGTAAAACTAGCAATAGAGAACATCATCATCGCATCACCAGTCATCATTAAGTAAGAATTAATGAGTTTTGTATTAATTTTCAGCACTAAAAAAGCAATAGCTGCTGGTAAATGCGCATCCCTTTGACGCCAATGATGTAAAATATTGGCATTAAATATGGCAAGCAGATGGCATTAATGTGTTATTTCTTTTACATTGCATATTACATCATTTTTCCAGTGTTAATAATTATACACAACATAATAAATAGGTTCCTTAATGTTCATACAAATCTGCAATGGAAAAAGAGCAATAATGGAGCCAGAATATATCTGTAGTTCTGCAGGTAGAGCTGTTTAGGATAGAACACAAACATCTTCTATCTTACAATAAAATGAACAGAACAGACGGGGTGGGGCTTTGCTTTGACAACAAATAAAAGGAGGCTAAAAGCTGTGCAGCTGTTAGCAAACACAATGCAACAAAAACCAGGTCTTCCGGTTTTAAGAAATTGTTTTACTTGTGCAAAATAGAAATACTTACTATTTTAAAACTGTCAACTAGGAATTTTCATCTGTTGCTGATGTTTTATGTTGGCAAAAACTCTGCAGAAGTCTATAAGCATCTGTATGGACAAGCAGAAGACTAATATTTCTTTGGAACAGCTCATAGAAGTCAGAAGTCACATGCACTGGGACGCTGAGAAAAACTGTTCAACTAGGTTTTCATTTGTAAATGTAATTGCTATTTAACACAAACACTTCCTGACTGTATTCTCTGCACTGCTGAATCTTCCCTCAGAAAGTAGCTGATAAACAGACCTGCACTGACTTCTGCTACACTGGTTTAAAAGTCAGAACCAGCCAGAAAGGGCTACATATAGCACTGCTTTTAATAGCATATTTATGTAAAAAAGAACTTTAAAAACCACTGAAATTTTGTAATGAATACTAATTGGAAAGATGCTTAAAAACACATTCTTTCAGTTGTCAAAAACATTTTTTGGGGGGAATATTTTGATCAGTTATCATATAAATTATCAGTTATCATTTACCAAAAACTCCTGAATATCTCTGCCACATATTCTGTCACTTTCTTTGCAAAAGTATCTTCCTAGGTTGCTGTTCTATGCTGGAACCTTTTTTCCTCCCATAATATTCAACCTCAGCATCATTAATGTATTAGAAGGTGTTAACTCCTGGCACAGTAGGTCACATTTGGTGGAAATGTCCTAATATTGGTAGTTTTTACTCCAGAATTGAAAACTTTACTGCTTGTCAACGCAGCTATTTAAAAAAATAAAAAAAGGTTTCTAAATACTAGTAGGGGTGTTTCAGCCATGAGGTGACAGAAGAAAAAAACCTATGCAGCCTCTCCAATTTGCCAGTCAGTTTTGACTCCCAATCGGCAACTAGACCAGTTCCTGGATCAACTTTGTATTAAGAGTTCATTTCAGTAACCTTGTTTTTTTTCACTAGCAAAACAAGTCATGAAACTCTTTCTAACGCCACTTAATATATCTGTGTAACAATCTGTTACCTTGAATCCTATGGATAGCTTGGATCCCAAAGGAGAGCCACTGGTGCAAGGAAGACTGGTGGACACGGATACTCCTTTACGGCTCCGGTCTTCCCCGACGCCCTTTTGGGGGCCCGGGCTTTCTGCGGCGGAGAAGGCAAAGGAGCAGGGAATACCTGAGATCAAGGTACCATCAAGGATTGAAACAGAAGCAAAGTCGAAACAGGCAAAAGAGTCGGTGCAGGCAGCAGAGGATCAGAGGTCAAAAAACAGGCCAGGAGTCGAAAACCAGGAATCAGATGTCAGGCAAGGCTTGAGCAGGAACTGTGGAAACAGAAGCCAGCTTGGGCAATGTGAGGAGGAAGAGGAAGGTATTTAAGGGACCAGGAACCAATTAGGAGGCTGAGGACGGACAGACACATCAGGAACCAATAGGAAGCTAGGTGCACAAATTAGATGTCATAACACCTAAGTATACTGGTATAAAAAAAACCTACAACACCTGGTATTCCCAGGTGGTCTTCCATCCAGGTACTAACCAGGCCTGACCCTGCTTAGCTTCCAAGATAGACATTTTCAAGGTGATGGGGCCTTAGGCCGTCCATTACGGCATAGGCGTCCGACTTGACGTGTGCCAGTATTAATGCGCTGACGTTTGACGGCAGGCATTACAATCTGCCAATACAACAGCATAAGGGAGAGAATTCCACAACTTCACAGCTCTCATTGTAAAAAGGGCCTTATGGTGAATAAAGCATCCCAGAGTTTATTGTTTGGTCTGTATATTTATACATAATTATCACATCCCCCCTTAAGCTCCTCTTCTCCAGTGTAAGAAACCTCAACCTGGCCAGCCTTTGTTCAAACTTAAGACTTTTCATTCCCTTTATCAACTTAGTTGCTCTTCTTTGGACTTAGTTGCTTTTCTTAAAATCATTTTAAAGGAATGGAGACCAAAACGGCATTGTATATTCTAGTTGGGGCCTTACCAGTTCTTTGTAGAGCAAGAGCGTATGAACTTTAACTCCAGTAAATCTATACCCCTCTT
Organism: Xenopus borealis; assembly: GCA_024363595.1. Taxonomy (NCBI): domain Eukaryota; kingdom Metazoa; phylum Chordata; class Amphibia; order Anura; family Pipidae; genus Xenopus; species Xenopus borealis. The sequence continues at coordinate 184,194,516 of CM044431.1, read as the reverse complement.
TCAATACAGTTGCTGACTGCTTGCTACTACCTAATGTATTATCAGAAGTACCCCCAGATCCAAGTCTAGTCTAGTTTTATTAAGATTTTATTGCCCTGTTCTGTTGAATGTCTATTGTTTTTTTTTTTTACAAATCAATTTTTTTCTCTCTAAAACCATGCATGTAAAATCAGTAGTGGTCAATGGGAGCTGATCTAGAAACTGCATGAAAAACTGGAATATGTAGAACTTTTTGAGTCTTTTTTTTTGCACATAGTTTAGAATTTTTTCTCATTCATAGTATTTATATTCAGATTTTTTAATAATTGACAAGGCATTAATGATTTTAGAGAAATAGAGTTTAATTGTAATTAAAAAAAAACACAAAAATTTAAATGTTGATAAACAGAACTGGGTATCCAATTCATTAGAAATATTTATTTTATAGGTTATTATGCATGGAAATTGTGACTTACTAACACTGAATCTCAACAATAAGGAATGTATCTGTTAATAGTTATTATAATATTATAATAGTAACATAATAGTTAGAGCAACACATTTCCTGTTTCCCCAATAACTATCAAAAACTTTATATAGATTGAGAGGAATATTTCTGTTACATTGTTATTTTATAATCATTTTTACCTTGGCGTTAATTCAGGGAAAGACAATTTGTACAAATATTTTCATATTTCATATTCTTCTGGCATCTCAAGAATGTAAATAACATTTGTATTTGTGTTCCTACACAGAGGAGGGTGCTTATTTTATCTTGTAGAATATGTTTCTGTCAACTCTCATTTGTGAGTCATTAATTAGAACACCTCACTAGACGACAGTAAGCAGTATGAGATTATCCTAAAAGCAATGCGTCAGAGCTTCCTGATTTAAGACTCTCCAAAGACAACACAGGTCAAACAGAAGGCTTGTGTTTTCATATCAGGAGGGATGATTCTCTGTTCTTCTCAGTTTTCTGTAGAGGATTCTGGCTGCTTTCCAAAGTGACTCATCTGTAAGGCAATGGCTGCTCTTAGTGAGAGTCTAATGACGGCAATAGCCCGGTAGATATATAACAGTCAAAAAAGGTCTTGACATGTCATACGCCAAGAGGATTCTGAAGCTCTGTTACACACTGAAAAGGGGAAAAATACACTTGAGTTTAACAAGTTTTAAAAAAATAAAGTTTCGGTTGAAAATATATTCTGGCTTTCAATGCATTAAAAATATTTATACCATAGTTTTAATTTGCTCTTACACAAAATATATAATTGTACCATATACACTCCTAATCCATGGTTCTACGGAGCAAGTATGAGTGGAGGAAGAGATTTTCAATCAAATTCTGCCTCCCGGAAGATCTCTTCATACTATATAATGATTCCTTACTTATTCAGTTTGCCACAGGTTTAAACAACTATTTTCTTTGCACGGTAATCAGATGTACTTCACACTCATATCAGTGGGAAACTATTCATGGAGGGTAACAGTTGGGACGTTGCACCAGACCCATTTACCTCTACTTGGCTATTCCCCTGTTTTTTAATAAAATTAATAATATTTGTTCCCTTCTATATCCATATATATATATTTACAATTCCTCTTGTACTCTTTGGTGTGATTTTGAGAGTTCATCAATATGTCCATCTCTCAACTCTTCTACCCTCCCTAAAGTGTATTTACTGCACTACCTTCCCCATTTTTCATCCACTTTCACTTCCCTTCAGTGTGTTTTCCATTCTGCATCTTTTTAGATTTGGGCAGAAACTCCAAGGTTTGAATGTTATGTATTGTCAGATACAGATATAGATTTGGATTGAAAAGGAGAACTTAACACACTAACCCTAACCCAATCACTGTAGTCTTTTACATTTTGACTAAGACACCCAATCATTAAAGCAAAACTAAAGATTAATAACATAATTTTGGTACAAATGCTTTTGGCTTCTGTACCAGCCCAGGGCCACCAATGCCTTTTAGAAATAAAAATCTGTGCCTCAGAAGATGCCCCAGTAGCTGACACTGTCACTGCCACTCCTAGAATCCAAGATGGTGACCCACTGTGCACAACTTTGCCTGGATCATTACTGCAATAGAGATAATGAACACTTAGGGGCAGATTTACTAAAGGGCAAAATAACTAACACTGCCAGCGTTAGTGCCCGCAGTGACTTTAACGATTTACTAACGGGCGCAGGCGTCACTTCACTAGCGAAGGAGATAGACACTAGCAGTGATGCACACTCTAACGCCATCTGACTTTTTGCTCTAACGAATGGACGTTACTCTGCAAATTCACTAAAATGCGGATTTTACTGAACGTTATCTCTTTCTCCAGACTTGCCTTCGCCAGCTCAGACCAGGTGAAGTCCAATGGGGTGCATAGAACTTTCTTACTCTTCCATTACTTACATCATATTCCTACATTTTAATTTTACAGTCGCTCATGTGTAGGGCATTAAAACAACTCTATTGACTTTATTAAGGTTCCCTGGACATGTCTAGTTATCAGTGTAAATGTAATGTATTAGATGCCTTACTTCTTCTGTAAGGCAATTCACCATCAGCAACTCATTCTACAGCCTCCCCAACCAACCTTGTTCCTCAAGTCTAAAAGGGTGACCCCTTGTCCCTATTCTCTTCTACTTAAAAAGGTCCCATATACTCTGTCTATAATGTTCTCTAACATATTTGTAAAAAAAGAACCATGTTATCAAGAGGCAACCTCAACTTTACTTTTAGTTTAATGTTCAATTGCTTTATCAATTTGTTTGCAAGGCTCTGCTCACTAATATTGTTTATTACTGTTTTCATCCTGTAATATGCTTTTCTGTTTGATTCTCCTGGGATCATTGTGAGTGAGAAGAGTTTTTTTCACTTATATTGCTAGTGAAAGTCTTGATAATATTACTGATCAAGAATTTTATTAATGATTGCAGATTTAAGAAATGCCATTTATTCTTAAAAAGTAATTATATGTGTATGTTTCCTTTGTTAGTATTTATACTAATTAGTATTTATAGTATATCTCAAGCTAAAGGAAATATCTTGCTTCTTGTTCCTGAGAATTCAGATCCCAAGATGCATTCAGGCAGTGTGGAATTCCTACAGTGCCAATATTCACATTTACATAAACGCCTAAGAAGAATGAAGAAATTTAAAGGACTTTCAATTGTTGTGCTATTTTGCCTGCATATATTTGGGACAGTTAATTACATACCATGCTATTAAAATGTGTGAAATTGCAGTAGACTAAAAGAGAATGTTGGAATTGTTTGGAAAATTTATGAATGTTGGGTTTAAAGTGATTATAATGCAATGGTTTATATAATTGTGTGTGGTACTTTATGGGACCAAAGTGAGGAATGTAGGGTGCGGTGTTTATACAAATGGCATGCGGGTGTCACTGTGAACAGGGCTTGTACTGTGCATACACAGGACCTTCTGTACAGCTTGAAAGGGAAAGTAAGAAGTTACTGCTGTAATAGCTGCATGTACCTACTTATAAAGCACTGTTATAATATACCCTGCTCATCCTCGGCTACCAAAACATAACAAATGGCGACAAGGATGTCTTTTCTACCTCTGCAGCAGCCTGCAGCTTTTCTGCCAAACCCTGATGAGCCTACCATAACTTTTACTGTTTGGATCTGTATGTTTGATAATTACATTATTGTTGCTGACCAAGGGGAGATTTCTACTGCTAGAAAGCGTGCTTTACCTGGGAGCAGAGGGACAGCGTATATTCTATACATTACCATTACCTGATGAGACTTATGAAACTGCTCTTACTGCTATTAAGAACTTTTTTGTGCCAAGAGTAAATGTGGTTGCTGAAAGATATAAATTTTGCCAACGTGGACAATGTAATGGTGAATCCACAGAATAATTTGTAGCAGTTTTGAGAGAGCTGGTTGTTACCTGTGAGTTTGGGAACAGATGAAATGCTAAGAGACCAAATGGCGGAAAAAAACAAACTCAAATCGCATCAGAGAGTGACTGCTCCTGGAGCAGGATTTAACCCTTGCAAAGGCTATTACAGTTGCTAGCCAAATTGAAACAGCAGTGGCAGAGGCTAAAACTCTCAGTCAAGCCAATGGGATGAAGCCACTAGTTCACTTTACTGTGATCTAATTTCCCTACGGGATAAACTGGTCCAACACAAATGTATCCATCAACTATACATTACCCCTATAAAGCTTCAAAAAATGGGTAAGGAACAGGAATCCAAATGCCCAAGATGTCAGGAGCCAGAGGCATCCTTTCTGCATTTAGCGTGGCAATGTCCCCCAGTGAAGAGGTTTTGGCGGGGGGTGATGCGATACCTGGCTGATAATCTAGCGCTTCCCCAAGTGCTCTCCCCCGAGGTCTGTCTACTTGGGCTAGTGGATGATCTGGTGCCCACGAACAAGTCCAGAACACTAATGCGGGTCACAATTTACTATGCAAAAAAACTGGTGATAATGAACTGGATGGGTAAAAACTGTCCCACTATCACCCATTGGGTCAATTTAATAGATAAAACTCTCCCTTCTATTAAACTCACTTATTTGGCCAGAGGGTGTCCAGATAAGTTTGAAAGGATATGGAATCCGTGGTTAGAGGTTAACATGATAGATACACATGTTATTAATACTTATAACAACACCCCAACTTGAGGAGGGGACCTTAAGACTATTGCATGTAAATAGTGATGGGCGAATTTATTCGCCAGTGCCGAATTCGCGGCGAATTCCCGCGATTCGCCGCTGGCGAATAAATTCGCGAATCACCAGCGAAATTTCGCCAAAAAAAACGAGTCGCGCATCGTTTTTGACGCGACGCACGCCGAAAATGACGCGCCGAAAAGTTGACGCGACGCGCGTCAAAAGCGTCCCGCGACTCGTTTCGCCAATTTTTCGCCGATTCGCGAATTTCTCTAGAAATACGCGAATCTTTCGGCGAAGCGAATCGCGGGAGATTCGCCAATCACTACATGTAAACTGTAGAAAAACATTGTGCTGTAAAATGTACTGTATATGTAACCCTTTTGTTAATTCCCATGTGAAGACCTAAAAGACACCGCAGTTGTTTACTATGTTCCAATTGTGAACCTTTTTTTTTTTTTTAATGTTATTTCACTTCCCCTTTCCCTTATAAAAGAAAATAAAGACTTAAAAAAAAAAAACTCTCAGTCAAGCAACTGCTGGGAATGTACAGACTAAACTATACTACATGTCCTGAAAAAGCTATACAGTGCCGCAAATGTTTAAAGTCAGGTCACTTTGCTACGGTCTGTCGTCGTTCTACTACAGTGTTCATGAACTCACTACTACAAATGTTACAGTATTCAGTGTGGATAAAGCTGGTACATTTATTCCAGACAAGTTTATATGCACTGTCAATGTCGTTACTGCTTCTGCTGACATAGGACACTCCATTAACCTGATGCTTGATACAGGTTCAGCTGTTTCTATACTACCAAAGCATATTTTCTTGAAATACTTTGAAAAAGATATGCTTGTTGCACCTGCCCTGAGACTGTTCAGTTACTTAAATCCCTGTGCTTGGTTGCTTGCCAGTGACTGTACAATTTGAATCAAATGTGACTTTTACATTGTGAATAAAGGTACTGCTATACTTGGAAGGGATCCCTTTGCTGCATTAAACCTACAATTAGTTAATGGACTCATTACTACAGCACCAGTGCCACCACAAAGCAACACTTCATTTGGATGTGCAAAGAACTTTGTACACAAAAGTTAAGTTGAGATAAGATGTAAAATCAGTACATAGCTACAGAGCAACATGCCATGCAACAACCCAAGCATCTCCAGCTGAATTATTACATGGGTGACAGATGCACACTAGGTTACATGTTGGAGACATCAAACTTCCACCAAATACTGTACCTGCAAAATCATCTACTGCTGACATTGTCAAATGTCAATGGGCCAAATGCAGGGCTTGTGCTGACAGAAGGCGTGGTGCAAGAGAGGTGCACTTTCAGCCTGAATCTTTAGTCAGAATTAAGAAACCAGAAATACTGAAACAAGGACAATCTAAATTTGCTGCTCCAATTGAGGTGGGATGCCAGCAAGGACCATATGCATGTGAACTGTCTGATGAACGCATGTGAAGTGTGGGTTCGTCTTGCTCCTGCTGGATGTGACTTTGGAGAAGCTTCGTTTGATGAAGGACATTTTCCTACTCCTGAAGCCAACTGCAATAGGCCTGAAGAAAATGAACCTACTGTATAAGGCATACTGAGAGAATCAGAAAACTACCTGCATGGACCCAGGACTATGTGATGTGTATAATGTATATTATTGCTTTAAGATGCATTGTTGTTGTTTATTACATCTGCCCAAATGCTTTCCTACTGTAGGGGGGATATATGGTATTTATACAAATGGCCTGTGGTTGTCACTGTGCACAGGACTCGTACTGTGCATACACAGGACTTTCTGTACAGCTTGAAACTGAAAGTAAGAAGTTACTGCTATTGTGTAATGGCTGCATGTACCTGCTAATAAAGCACTGTTACAATGTACCCCGCTGATCCTCGGCTACCAAAACATAACATAAGGGTTCATGAGGATTTTGAGAAAATCTAGGAGAAACTCTTCATGTCCTTAAAAGAGAATCTGTGCAGGCTTCCACATGTGTTTATGTTTAACCTCTGAGCTAGGTTTTTTCTAAGGTGTACATACAGTATGCAATAGTGTAGGTTATATACAAATGTCAATGATCAGCATATACCACGCTACTATCTATCCAATGATCTTAAAATATGTTAATTTGGAACTTTCTGAAATTAGTGTAACTATGTATTGAAATTGTACTCGGAGCCAGCAGTCCTTTTTCCATTGCTGACCCACACGTGTGTAATAAATCTTCTCTGCAATAATTTTCTTAATCTGAAAGAGTTGTGATTTCTTTAAGTGACTAATTTTAACATCATTCCCAAGTAAACAGCTTTTGAAGCTCTCTCTGTTTGTTTAGGATAGCAGCTACCATATTAGCTTGTTGTGACTAGGGATGGCGCGAACCGCCGCAAAAAAGTTCGCGGACGCGTTCGCGAACTTGCGACAAACGCGCGAACGGTTCGCGAACGTCGTGAACCCCATAGACTTCAATGGGAAGGCGAACTTTAAAAGCTAAAAAAGACATTTCTGGCCAGAAAAATGATTTTAAAGTTGTTTAAAGGGTGCAACGACCTGGACAGTGGCATGCCAGAGGGGGATCAAGGGAAAAGAACAATCCATTATTTTCTTATGTCAAAAGTGTTACAAAGTATCTTACCTGCACCTGTTAGCTGTTCTGGACTCTCTGCCAAAAGCCAAGTTCAAATCTTTGCTTCTTTTTCTGGCTGTTCAGTGAGGGTCTTTCCAGTGAAAGAGGGTCCTCCAAAAAGAGGGTCTTTCCAGTACAAATGAGGGACAGAGGGTTGAGCTCGCAAAAGAAGGACAGTTGGGACTCGGGAGGTATGCACATTTTTTTTTTTTTAGTCCAGGGGGTGTGTGGGGGTGGTCCAGGGAGATCTTCCTGATTGGCTGCCATGTATCTGCTGGTCTGGGGTGAGAGGGCAAAAAAATGCGGCAAAAAAAAATGCGCCAAATTGACGCGAACCCAAAATGCGAACGTCGCGCGACGTTCGCGAACTTCCGGCGAGCGCGAACAGCGGATGTTCGCGCGAACAAGTTCGCCGGCGAACAGTTCGCGCCATCCCTAGTTGTGACATCACTTCCTGCTTGAGTCTCTCCCTGCACACTCATAGTTCTGGGCTCAGATTACAGCAGGAAGGGGAGGAGGGATGGGGGAAAGTGAGGGGGAGGGAGAGAGGAGCAAACCGAGCATGCTCAAGCCCTAGCCCTGGTTTAAGCTGAAGGCAGGAAGTCTGATACAGAAGCCCATGGGTACACAATAGAAGGAAAGAAATGATGTGTTTCTTTGGACAAAGGACTCACAGCAGCATTACTTTGAGAGTTTACTGGTGCGTTTATATAGACATTTCTGCTAAAGCTTACTTAATTTTATCCTTTCCTTCTCCTTTAAAGTAGACTTTATGGAAAATGGCCTTTTGTAATTCGGAACTTCCTGGATATTGAATTTCTGGATAAGGGATACCATAACTGTACTTTAATTAACCTTACAATGCTTTCCTTTGTTTTGTTTTTTTATATTGTTTATTCACCTTAACTCGACCTTAATGATCTGCTTCTTCCTCCCACTAATATAAACCAGTCAATCCATGTCTTCCATTGTACATTCTACATTCCTTACTCATCAAGCTACAGCTGCACACCACTCAGTAGCTTGCTCCAGAGGTATCGTACTTCAAATGACTCCTGTAAAACCTGGAGATATGCCAGAAATGTATAAAGCCTCCTAATGTTTCCCTCTGCTTTAAGGGTTTGCACTTTTTGTGTTTCATTTCTGTATGTGAAAATCATACATTGTGTTGTGTTAGATTACAGGAGCTGCAACATATGTTCCTTTGGCAAGTAATCCCCATTTTCTGCTTTGTGATCCCTTTCAGGTCTGAAATCTGTCCATCTTTGGGTTCTTTGTATAAAAAAAGTATTTTCCTTTTTCAGTTTAGTTTCTGTAGTTTCACTTGAAAAACAATGCTCAGATCAAAAACAGTTTTCAGCACTACTAAACTATGCACCACATGGATAACATAATAAGTTAGGTTGAAAAAAGACACACGTCCATCAAGTTCAACCTTTTAACTTTTTTAAACCTGCCTAACTGCTAGTTGATCCATAGTAAGGCAAAAAAACCCACCTGAAGCCACTCTAATTTGCTAAAATGGCAATCAGACTAATCCCTGGATCAACTTGTACTATGAACTATCTCTCATAACCCTGTATTCCCTCACTTGCTAAAAAGCCATTCAATCCCTTCCTAAAGGAGAACCAAACCCTTTTTTTAAAAAAAAAACCCTACCCTGGTTAGAACCCCCCTTCCCTCCTCATCCCAGCCAACCTGTGCCCCCCCCCCCCAGACAAATGCCACTGATTTTTTACTTTCCCCTCCGTGATTTCCTACAACTGCGCATGCGCCATAAATTCCACTCTGATTCCAAAGAAGAGTGAAGAAAGAAGATGGCGCCCATGAACTCCTGAGGCCAGAATCTGCACAGAGGGTTAAAGTAATTAAATCAGCGGCATTTGCCTGGGGGGCTGGTAGGCTGGGGGGAGGAGGGAGGGGGGTATACTTAGAGTAGGGGGGTAGGGTTTTTTTTTTTAAATTGTTTTGGTTCTCCTTTAAAGCTACCTAATATTTCAGCCTGTACAACTGATTCAGGGAGAGAATTCCACATCTTCACAGCTCTCACTGTAAAAAAATCCCTTCTGAAAATATTTAGGTGGAACCACTTTTCTTCTAATCAAAATGGGCGACCTCACGTCAGCTGGAAAAACTTACTGGTAAATAAAGCATCAGAGAGATCATTATATGACCCCCTTATATATTTATACATAAGTATCATATCACCCCTTAAGATCATCTTCTCCAGTGTGAACATCCCCAATTCGGCCAGTCTTTCCTCATAGCTAAGATTTCCCATACCTGTTTAATCTTAAATAGTGATGGGCAAATTTATTTGCCAGGGGCATATGCGCGGCAATTTCCCGCGTTCCGCCACCAGCCAATAAATTTGCGATCAAAAGTTTTGATGGCGACGTCGAGAAACCGACACAGCGTCGAAATTCTTAGTTTTAATGTTAATGCACCTTCAGAGTGTGTGTGTGGTGGGTGTGGTGTGTGTGTGTGTGGAACTGACCATAGTGTCAGAATAAATAAAGGCAAAGCAAACACTATGGGTAAAGAAATCGAATTATAAAAGGGGTGACAATGCTAATATTTACACAAGATGAATGCTACAATTTTTTTTTCAGTGGATTTTGCTTGCATGTTAAATGTTGGTACAGAACAAACAGTGAACTTACAAAATCTATCCTAATGGAATGTTGTGAAGGCAGATAATGGAATCTATATGCAAAATCCCAGAGAGGGGGCCCTGTAGATCAGTCATTGGACCAGATTGAGCTGTAAACGCCTACTTCCTTCCCATCCCAACATGTCCCATACACACAAATACATACAAATGGTTTGCCAGCAGCAGCAGCAAGCTTTAGTGACCTAGAAAACAAACATTTACCCTTGTGATTCATTCTATACATTCTGAACTGTGAAGCAGGGTGTTACCAGAATAAAACCTACTCCTGCAAGAAAATGAGAATTCTGCATCTATTATTTAAAGCTTACACACAAAGCACATGTCACAATAGCCTTCTGCATAATGATCTTGTTACCTAAGGAATCTGATGGTGGCACATACTGTAATACAGACAAGGCAGTGTGTACTTGTGTCATACAGTGCAAACAGCGAATTCATTCATTACATTGAAAGTGCTTATGGATGAGTGTGGATAGAACCGAAACCTAATATGAAGTTCTCCCTTAACACGTTCCCATAAAAAGCTAAACAAGAGAATGAAAGTATCATATAGTATATATGCAAAAAAGAACACCTTCCATATAAAATAATTCACATGTTTAAAATATATTTACATTAAAATATAATGGTATCCAGAATGTACGGCACCCAGGTTTTTTTTTGCAAATAATGGATTTTTCTGTAATTTGGACCTAGAGTACTTTAAGATAATTTGGACCTACCTTAATTTGGATGTAGTTTAAGCCTACTAAAAATATAAAGAAACCATTAATTAAGCCCAATAGGATTGTATTGCCTGCAATAAGGATTAATGACATCTTAGCTTGGATCAATTAATACAGAGAAAAAGGAAATAATTTCTAAAAATTGTAAATTATTTGACTTAAAACAAACCTGTTAGAGATTACACTCATGTAATGTGGCACTTTGCAGATAACAGATTTAATTATACCGGATCCCATACCGGTACAGATATAGGACCTGTTATAAAGAATGCTTAGGACCTGGGGTTTTACAAATAACACCTCTTTACATAATTTGAATCTCCATACTTTAGGTTTACTAGAAAATAATTTAAACATTAACTAAACCTAATAGGCTGGTTGTGCTTCCAATAAGTATTCATTGTATCTTAGTTGGGATCAAGTACAAGGAACTGTTTTATTATTATGGAGAAAAAGGAAATAAAAAAAAATTAATTATTTAATTATAATGGAGGCTATGGAAGACGGGCATTCCATAATTCGGTGCTTTCTGGATAACGGATTTCTAATTAACAGATCCTAACAGATCAACAGATACTTGGAATATCTGTTGTATTCAGTCCTTCCTTATTCCTCCCAGTTTCTCTAACTTGCTCCTGTCCAGCCTAGAAAAGAAAAAAGGTTGTATCATCATCGCGGGTTCAGTTTGCTAATCAGGACATAAAATGTTGTTAATAATAATGCAAACAGATGGCGTTCTCTCCTTTAGAGTCTTGCCTGATCCCAATGAATGATCATATATAGACACTTAGTAGGAGAGTTGTGCTCATGGGACTCTTGGATCTCTAATGATACATTCTAGACTTTGTCACATTCAACTTTCACCTCTCTTGTTGAGAGCAGCAGTTGACATAATGCACTGGCCAGATGTCAGCCACTTCCATTCATTAAATATGCATTCTATCCCATATTCATTTTAAGCATCTTTATTACATATGAGTACCATGGAGGCTTCAATAAATAATAAAATCAAAGCACCAGATGTTAAAAGATATATTGATGCCATTAAATCATTTACACAGCATTAGCACATGATAGAGGACTAGTTTATAGCACTGGCCCCTGTTTCTGTTATTATGTCAATAAAATAGAAATGAGTAAATGTCTGGATTGAGTGTGTGTGTTGTCTGGGATGTCAGGGTGCAATTCCTCCTCTTATAGAAACAATTGAATGGCAGCACCTGCACTGCTTGCTAATTATGATTCTGAACAATGATACAGATTTAATGAGCAACGAATAGGATGTGTATTGCCAAATCCAGCTCAGCTCACATCAATTACTCACACCTTCCACGTAATATAGTTATACTATTTCACAATTATTTCATATTGCAACACATTTTCATTCCCTGAGAAGATTAGAAGCCTATGTGCTTTCTGTAGGGAGTGACCGTTTGTTTCTCTAGGTCATGCCACTCATCAAGTGTACTTGATTAAAAAGGAAGGAGTACCAGGCGCTAGAACAAGGAGACTGAGCAAGGTTATTGAGGTGGAGCAAACTTTTCCTTCTGCTCCTTTATCTGAATGGTTACAGGAGAAGAAAAGCCTCATTGTTTTTAAGAACTCACTTTCCCTGACAAATTGTATAATCTTAATCAAGAAGACAAGGTAATCAGAGCACAAAGCCAAATTTGACCGTGGTAATATGTAAGTGAAACAGATCCCTGGCAGTGTGTAGGATGCTTAACGATAATATTGTTCTATTAGTATGTTTTGTTTGTGAGAATGCTGAAAGACAGAGGCTGGGGAGGAGGAGGAGATGAAAAAATAATAAAAATATTGAGGGCAGGGCAGCTTGAACACACAAGGAGAGAGAAAAAGAGAACAAGAGTGCCCACATAGTATTAACAAGTGTATATAATAAGAGCACTAAGGGGCAAAAGAGTTCTCATTCAGAAGGCACTTCTTTCCACAGTCTGTACCTCCAACGTGGGCTTGCCAAGAGACACCTGACAAATAATATTCGCTTAAAGGAAAACTATAATCAGAACAATGGAGGTCTCTATGAAAATAAATTGAATATGTAAAACCCTGCTTCATGTAATAAACCATTTTCATAATACAGTTGAACCCCCATTTTAAATTTTTCAGGGGACCAGAAAAAAATGGTGTAAAATCTAGGAAAATTTTAAATCAGGGAAATGTATTATGCTTAATATATAAGTGGGACCACAAAACAAAAACGTAAAATGAGGGAAAACTTAAAATCAGGGGATGTAAAATTGAGGTTCCACTGTAATGAACTTTTTAATTGTAGGTGTAAATGGGTAATACCAAACAGAAAATTGCCATTTTAAGAAATAAGGGCCATCCCCTGGGATCCTAAGATTCACTGTGCACACAAACATACCAATCAAACCATACATGTTAGGTCACATGAGCCAATAAACAGACAGAGTTGTGTCTTTTGCTACCAAACTTCTTCCTGTTACAGTTGAAATATTTCTGGTCAGGTGATCTCTGAGGCAGTACACAGACCATCATGAAATGGTGGTTCAAGATGTAAAAGTGCAATATCTACTTATATATTCCAGTTTGGTAAGATTCTTTAATATGCCACTTAATTTGTTATAAACTATATGTTGCTTAAGTATTCATTTTGGGGGTACAGTTTTTCTTTAAGTGCATGCATGACTGGAATGCAGAATTCCTTTTTATTATCAGCTGATCAAGCTTTTACAGTTGTTAGACCTTAGGGGGGTTTCACCTGTAGCAACCAATCAACAGGTAGCATTTCCTGGTCACCTGTGTAAAAGAAAATGTCTATTGGTTGCCATGGGTTACTGCATCCTGGCAAACTTTGGTCCTTACTTATTGGGTTTTGCCTTTGTGTCATAGTTGCTCAAATAAAATATGTTCCTTCTATGTCAGACATTTACCTGTAGATTCTTTTTGCTTTTTATCATTTTGGGCCTATTCACTTTTGCAGTGTGTAATAAATTGGCACCATTTTTTTTTTACTTCACTTGTCTTGTTTAAGTTTCATTTATTATTTGTATACCTATTTCCCCTTTAGCAATCATTTGTAACAGCATTTTGCCTCTTTCTAAACGGATTTCTAATTTTTTTTAGCAAATTATACATTTACATGCATAATAAATACAAGAAAGGATTTATGTATCTTGTATATTAATTGTATTGATTATAGGTAGCATTTTTCCGTGTGCTTTTCAATTTACCCTAGTGCCAGAAGTCACGCTATATACACGAGGAGGCATCATAACTCATATATATATATATATTTATATAAATATATCTCAGTAAATATACATTAATCTATGTTCCCTTTCTTTAATCCTGTGTTGGACACAGCGCATTTTCCATAGGGTTACATGGAAACATAAAACAAACTGCAAAAGACCGCTAAGAACTCACTCCTCTCAACTTCCAATCAGGTGCTCAGTCAGCAGCGTCCCTCTGCTATGATACACAATTCTTACAAGGAATGACGGCACTCTGAGGAAGGAACAGGTTTATTCCAGATAGGGATGGTAGGCCCTACGCGTTTCGGGAATCAATCCCTTAGTCATAGGCTATGACTAAGGGATTGATTCCCGAAACGCGTAGGGCCTACCATCCCTATCTGGAATAAACCTGTTCCTTCCTTAGAGTGCCGTCATTCCTTGTAAAAATTGTATAAGGAAACATAGCTACTTCTGTGTCAGCCACATAGATTCTAGAATCTGTTGAAATGAATCCATTCTAAGCATGTCATACAGTGCATTTGAGAACAATATCAAATACAAACTTATGTATAGAGATTTAAAGATTACAAGACTCATTCACAAGTGCAAGTGCAATGTGCAAATTGCATTTTACATACTGAAAAAATTATGTTTGCTCCAAAGGATTACGACACCTTCAAGTACTTCTTAAAGGAGAATTTAACAATTGTATTAAATACCCCTACCCTAAATAGACCTCCCTCCCTCCTCCTCACCAACCTACATGGTAACCTGGGCAAATGCCTCTTATTTTTTAATTACCCCTCTGTGCAGATTTTGTTCACGGGCGACATCTTCTTTTGTTTTTCACATGCACAGTTGGAGTAATCTTCGGTCCTGAACAACTGCACATGCGCCCAAAGTCACAAAACCTTCAATACTTTAGGCACATGTTCAGTTGTTCGGGATAGGAATATTGCACCAACTGCGAATGTGCCAAAACTCTGCTCTAAAGAAGACAGAAGAAAAGAAGATGGTGCCCAGAGGACGGAATCTGCAGGGAGGGGTAAGTAAAAAATTAGGGGCATTTGCCAGGGGTACCAGGTAGACTGGGGGGAGGAGGGTCTATTTAGGATGGGGGGTAGAAGTATTTAATAAAAGTGGTTGAATTCTCCTTTAAAGATGCCCAATTAAAATTCACAATGCAATAACAGTTTAAGGAAGAATATGACATTGCAAAATGCAAATTTGTATTCTTATTGATGCAATTGATTTCTCTTTTCAATTTTTATAGCATTCCCCCTTAAGAATTTATTTGGGAATATTTTGGTGAAATTAAGGCCAAAATAAAACCGTCTCAAGTGCCTCTGTATAATCTTAATTTCCCACTACAACAAACCAAATATCTGCAATAGCTTAGGCAGTTAAATGTTTTCCAGTTGTGCTTTTTATATGTTATACATTGCAAGTCATACTGTCAGGTGTTGCCATTGACTACATTGTTTACTGTGCGTGTCACTTCTGTAGTGTGTTTATATTGTTTGCTTACCATAAACAGGTTCCAGCAGATGAATGAAAGTAGTGCATTCTAATGTTCAAATTAGACATGTTGCACAACCTATGTAACTCTGTTTGAAAGGGTAATTACCCTTAGACTTAATAGCAGTATTCTAACACAATTTGCAGCTTTAATTTTTAAGTTGTTTATGCTTTATTTGTTGTGCTATGGTTGCCCTGAAAGTTTTTTTTACACAGGTTCAGAGATCTGAAACCTAGACAAAACTATTGCCAATATGATCCTGACCAATCCCACTGTCCCACATCATTGCCCCATACCCCAACATCATCCCTTCCTTTACTTGGAAGGAAGTATGGAAAAATCAATAGTAGAGGGCCTGATTAGAATGTTAAACAATAAAAAAAAGACTACCTATAAAATTCGCTCTGCCCGTTGGTTGCCAAGGTCAATACTTGCTTGTACAAATAACATATATATAAACATGGGATTGTTTATGAATGCAAGTGCAGTGTGCAAAGTGCAATTTCAGATGCAATATACCATGTTTTTTTACACATAGTGTAACTTTTTTTTGGGACAGGTTTACTTCTCCTTTAAGGACTGGAGTCCAAAACTGCACTGCATACTCCAGATGAGACTTTACTAGGGATTTATAAAGAGGTATAATTATGTTTTCATCCCTTGAGTTTATGCCCTTTTTTATGCAAGACAGAACTTTATTTGCTTTAGTAGCTACAGAATGACACTGCCCAGAATTAGACAACTTGTTATCTATAAAAACCCCAAGATCCTTCTCACTTAAGGAAACTCCCAACACACTGCCATTTAGTGTATAACTTGCATTTAAAATGTTGTTTGAATTCAATTCTTTGGACTAAGTAGAGTGCATTTATGCAACCTGCTGTGGGAAACCTAGAGCTATGCCCAAGTCCAGAAAGATGGTAACTCCAGATCTTACTCAAAGTCTTTTTCTGAGACCCAGCTTGCATATGGGACAAGTAAAGTACCTGATAAGTTTTAAGCTCATTGTTGCATATTTCACTTTATTTTTAGACTGGAGACTAAACATTTTCAAACTGTCAAATATTTGAGAAATGCAGAAGGTAGGTGTTTGTATATACAGTCACAGACTGCAAAAAAAAAAAAAAAAATCAACCATCAATGGAATGGTCGCCATCTCTCACTGCCCTACTAAGGATTTCAAGAAAAAGCTTTTACAAAGTAAAAAAAATAAAATGTGAAAAAAAAAAGGTTATGTTTCTTTCAAAAATGTGCAGTGTAATGTGTACAACAACATTGGAAAAAGTAATTTACTAAAATGTTTTTAAATGTTAGACTCTAAATTATTAGCCTGAGTATAACAGTGCAGTAAGACATAAAGGTCAACCACATATTTGCTTTCATGTGTCGAGTGCATTTACAATAAAAAAAAAAAAGCGAGTGCGCTCAAATTTTCCAGTAATCAGTCATCTTGCTTTGAGTACTGGCTGCACAGAATATTTGTAATTAAACAGGACTAAACTGTAGAATGGAAATTCACTATATGCACATAAAGTATCCAGACACCCGTTCTAAATAGAGGAACTGGCTTTACTAACAGGGTAACTTATTTAAAAATGTACTTTTACACAGTGCTAAATTATTTAACTAAATTATTTCAGTGGTTATATGGTA
>CM044431.1:184149011-184173689 GCA_024363595.1 Xenopus borealis | reverse complement strand
AGGTGGACTTTTCTGATAAGGCTTACTTAGTTTTAACCTTTCCTTCTCCTTTAATAATCAGAATATTCAGACTGCACTGGATCTGTGGATACAAATCTCTACACAGTCACCTGCTGCTCTACAGGGAAACAAACAGAGCTGCTCGAGTTCTGGGAAGTAAGGTGAGGGGCTCCCCCCTGCCGTTTTAAAGTATGATCATTTCCCTGCAGCTGTAAGAGCAAGTAAAATGAAGGGGGGATTTCACTGCAGACAGTCAGATTTATTATATATTATTTTTTAATTAAAGTATATTGGAGATAGATTTCTTTTTCATTAAAGAAAGTAAAAATGGGATTTAATTTTTTTGCCTTTACATCCCCTTTAATAACACATTTTTCATATCTCGAGCTGTGCACAACTACAAAAAAAAGATTAAAAACTATATTGTGTTGTATTTGTGCATGCTACCTATGAACACTAGTCTCCAGAGAACTGACTCCAGCTACTGAACTCTTATTCTTAAGTTCATTAATGTACAGAATGTGTATTGTTCTTATCTCACAAGCAACTTCAAGGAATCTTATCCCGAGTTCATCTCATTCTCTTGAGGCAAACAAAATGCCTTAGCGTCAGGTTTGCCTGCGGAACTTTTTTCATAGATATGGTGACACTTGTGTTTATCACCTGAAGGTGGAACCAGCAGTAATGCATTTATGTATAGTTTTGATAAGAAATACAACTTTATTTGGTTTCCAAAGCCTCTATTATTGCTGACATTTCAATCAATAACTATATTTGTGTACCTCCCATTCCACTATGAGCTTTCTTAATCAAAATGTGAATGAAGCATATCCTTTAAGCTTTTAGAACTACATAATGTAAATGAAAGACTAGATGGCATATTCACAGATTTTGTTCTTGTAAGATCTTAAGAGCAGGTTCCCTATTTCATCTGTGTTTTGAAACGACTAGCACTGAAGCTGGCCATACATATATGAATGATATCAAATGAATCGATAAATAAGGTTTACATAAGTAAAAATAATTTAATATGTAAATATCATATGAAATGATGTATGTATACCTATGTAAACATTGTTTCATATGACATTTACATATGGAATGATGTTTTCATACAATGACCAATAATCATATCTAAGCATCATCTCATATTAGATGATGTTTTCATATGATATTTATTGGTACATGTATGGTGGCCCATCAATCTATATCAATATCTATGTTGATTTGAAGATTGTGCAGGATTGAATATTCCATCAGCAAGTGCATGGTATATCAACAGATCCTCTATTCATTTGGACTGTTTGCTGGGATGGCCGGAACAATGGAAATGCTAGCTACCAAGTGTGACCCTCATCCTCTCTCTCCACTTGGCTTGTAGCACTACCATTTAGAGAGCATACTTGATTGAACCATATATGACACCGTTATCATATCGGAACTTTTTCATTCTTAAGTTCATTAAAGGGGTGGTTCACCTTCAAGTTAACTTTTTGTATATTGTAGAAGGGCCAATTCTAAGAAACTTTTCAATTGGTCTTCATTATTTATTTTTCATAGTTTTTTTAATGATTTGCAATTTTCTCCTGTTTCTTTGAAGCTTTCAAATGGGGATCACTGACACCATCTAAAAATAAATGCTCTGTAAGGCTACAAATGTATTGTTATTGCCACGTTTTATTACTTATCATTCTATTCAGTCCATCTCCTATTCACATTCCAGTCTCTTATTCAAATCAATGCAGGGTTGCTAGGGTAATTTGTTCCCTAGAAACCAAATTGCTGACACTGCAAATTAGAGAGCTGCCGAATAAAAAGCTAAATAACTCAAACTACAAAAAATAAAAATTAAAACCAATTGCAAATTGTCTCAGAATATCACTCTCTACATTATACTAAATGTTAACTCAAAGGTGAACAACCCCTTTAAGTTCATAAGTTTCATTTATATTACCATTACCTCTGTTTGTGTTCATGCTTGTAAAGCACTGCTTACCCTTTTGGTGCTATATAAATAAGTAAATATAACCGTACCCTCTCCATATCTAAATGGAATCATTAAAACAAAGTGTTTTTAATAAGCTAGCAAATAAAATATTCCTGGCTCAGTTCAATAGATGGCCATTAGGCTGCTTCTTTGGCACAAAAGGGTAGGCGAAGTCGAGTTTTCTCTTGCCTTCTACAGACAATCATACAGTCAGGACTGGTTCTGTACAAACTAAATTCTGTGCTCTTTACAATAAATTCAAATTCTACACTCTGAGGTTAAAGCAATAACAAGGGCAACATACCTGTGATAAAAGGCTTGTTGGATCAACAACTATATCTTGACAGTGACATTCAAGGAAGTCAAGTTCCGTGAATTTATAAATCTTTATATATATATATATATATATATATATATATATACAGATGCAGTCAATTGGATTTGTTAAATGCGTCGTGACTTAACTAATCTATCCCATTTATCTAACTTAGCACAGAATATTGTGTCACAGCATCCCATCCAATTAAAGAGTTCACCATTGAAAACAATGGTGCTTTGGTATGCTAATGAAAAGATTAAATGCATTAAATGAGTTAAGATAACTTTAGATAGCACAGTTTCTTCAATTAGCCCTGAGTCACGACGCATTTATCTTACAAATCCAAGTGACTGCATCTGTATATATATATATAGGTATGTGATCTGTTACCTGGAAACCAGTGATCCAGAAAGTGCTGAATTACTAAAAGGCCATCTCCCATAGAATCTTTTTTAACCAAATAATCCAAACTTTTAAAGATGATTTCCTTTTTATCTGTAATAATAAAACTGTTCCTTGTATTTGATCCAAACTAAGATATAATCTGTCCTTATTGGAAGCAAAACCAGCTTACTGGATATGTTTAACATATATGCAGTATGTAAAGTCCTGTCTTGGTGCACTCAGATAAGGCAGTGCCTGGGTGCAGGTTATCCATATTATAAGCACTAAATCAAAAATGTAACAGCACTCACAGGACTTTGTAGAAAATAGAAAAAAAATATTTATTCTGAGTTTCAGCCCTAAACTTGAGCCATCATCAGGAAGTGAAAGAAATAAACAACATCTAAAACACAAAAGAGCGTCAAGCTTTCATGTGATGACCATGGGCTTGAACTCACCCAGTGGTACATAACATTATTCTGGTGCTGTATATACAATACATAGTGGGTAACTCCGTGTATACCAAACCCAATTATACTAATGTGGCAGTGAAATTCCCCCCAAGAGAAGGGAGGTGTTCCCCTAAAAACAAATGTGTCAGTTTGCAGGGCAAAGAAGAATAAGTAAAAGTCCAATACATAGAGGGACTCATGCAGCTTTCATGTATTGCATGCCCTTCTTGCCCCTCACTTTAGAACAGGAACAATGAATAGGCTGGGTACGAAATCATCATTGCTGCATTTGAAGTCATATTCAAATCTGACCAAGCTCTTTCAATGTGTAAGATTGCCATGGTAATGCTCAGGGACAGACTGGGCCTGTACCCAGTGGCCCCCACCGGTCCATACCCACTCCACACAGCCTGCGCTCCTGACCTCCACCCCAGCCAGATGTGCACAGGTAAGGGCTAGCAAGTGCCGAGCAGGATTTGTGGCTGGGGAGTGGGGCCAGTGGGGGGGCCAGACTATTAGATTAGACAACAGATACAGTACATGTATCAAAATCATACAGGCAGACTAAGGGGCAAATTTATTAAATTCACATATATTCAAATGAATGATTCGAAATTCAAATTTTCAAAAAGATTCGAATTTCGAATATGCAAATTAGGTGACTTAGACCAGGGAATGATTCGAATAATTTGAATAATTTGAATAAAAATCTATTTGAATATTTAAATATTTGACTATGTACTTCACATACTAAACAGGTGAAACTGGTAATGTCTCTTTTAGACCCTTTGTGATTAGAGTATACAATATATAAATCCACATTGATTACTTAGCAACATCAAATCTCTGTTGCCCCCACCCCATGTGGAGCTGGTATATGGACAAATACAAAAGGTCCTCTGCACTCAACCCATTATCAATATATTTATGACATTGAGACATTCTGTGCATACAGCTACTAAAAAATGCCTTACCCTTTAAACAACAGGGATTGTTTGTCCATATATTGCAATATATTTAAGCTGGCCAACTACGTCAAAGTCATCCCATATCTGGCCAGTCCTACTCTCAAAATTGCATCTGATTCATTGAATTTTATTACTTCATTATACATTTTACAAAGGGACTAAGTTTTACCTGCAACTCACTAGCTGCTTTCACTAGCTGCTTTCAAAGTAATGTTTGTTATAGTTCATATAGGAGCAGTGACCAGCTCCTTGTTGTAGCTCCTACCCCTCCCAACTATAGTCAGGTGATCCCTCTGGTGTCTAATAAAAGGGCAACCAGGTGTGGGGGTTTTACTTTGAAAGCAGCTAGTGAGTTGCAGGTAAAACTTAGTCCCTTTGTAAAATGTAAAATGTATAATGAAGTAATAAAATTCAATGAATCAGATGCAATTCTGAGCATCAATTGTACGATACAAAGTGATGCTTAATTTTGTCACAAAGTTTTGTCGCTCTGATTTTTTTTGAGAAAAATGATTGATATACGAGTTCAGTATGTGGAACAGAGTTTGGTTGACTTTTTTGTCTTAAAAAACTGAGATTAATTTGAGTTTAAGTCCCTAAATGTATTATTTTAAAATACATCCAAGATGTATTTTAACACTAAAAATAAATATTATTTAAAAAAATCATTTAAATATAAATGTTATATTTTATAGAAAATAATTTCTAACCATTAACGGACAATAAGACAAATAAAACACATTTAATTTTGCCTCAATAAGAAGCACTTGTTACTGAGCGTGAGACCAAATGTAACTGAATCGTTATTTTGTAAAGCTTTCCTTCTCCCACTTAGCCGCATGATCTGCACAATACTTGTAGGCTGACATTTTAAATTGCTGAGCTTTTCTTAGTGAAGTCACAATAATAGATTAGCTCAGATATTTACAATACATTGCACTGCCAAATCGTTTTCTGTCTAACACAGTTCTTGGGGCAATGTTAACTTCCTCTTAAACAAAGGATACTATATTATAGACATGCCCCTGATTCATAGCAGAGGTACCAGATCCATCCTCTGAAAGTGATTATTTTAACAGAATAAATAAATGCAAATACGTTAAACCTAAATTATCTTTTTATGTTGTTTTCTCCAATCTAAATAAACCCAGGAATTCAATTTGAATTCAGAATACCGCATTTACCAAAATATAATGCCATGGTATGGATTACTATCTGATTAACCTTAGGGCCACCATGTTAATGGACTATTGTTAGGGTTATTTCAAACGAAATAGCAAAAACACATGCAGCCTTTGTGAACAGTGAAGCCTATTTTTTTTTGTCTGTTTCTCTAAAGCCTTTTGTTTAATTGCTGAATGTGTGCAGACAAAACTGAATAACTATTATATAAACAATGAAGAAAGATTTGATACACCCCCACAGTTGGCGTAAGCACAAATGAATACAAGCTAATTGAAGAAAACCGATTTTTGAAAAGTTTTGCTTTTGTCGGACAAAACTATTTACAAATGTAGACGCTTAAACTTTTAATTCACTTAAAAAAAGTAGAACAGGCTGTGGAGTTTCCAATTTATTTTGATTCAACTTTAATGGAAGAATCACTATAAAACTAAAAAAGTTTTTGCAGATGAAATCAGCAATTTGGTTAGGAAAGAGATTTGTAAACCTCTTGGAGAAATACAGCTTGGATAATGCTAAAAAAAGTACTACAAATCTGACCCAGATAAATACCAATAAAGTGCTTTACTGTTTTATACTAAACTAGGGCTGAACAAGTTTTATGGCCCCCAGCATGCTCAAAACCTCTATAGACCTTTTCGTATGACATTATAATAATGACGTGTAATAAATGGGCCACTGACAAATGATGTAGCCCAGGCCCGGACTGGCCATTTGTGGGTTAGGGCAAATGCCAGAGGGGCTGCTATAAGGTGCCATAGAAAGTCAGTATTTAGTGGGCTGGTGGGGGCTGTTTGGGCCTCTATGTGAGCTGATGGGCCTCTTGTGTACCTGAAATGCCAGGGCCTATTTTAATTCTCAGTCCAGTCCTGATGTAGCCAATAACTGTCCAAGGGCATGTAAAGTCATGAAAAGCTCATATTTGAAAAAACTCTCTCTTCCAAAATGTTATGTTTCCTTAGCAAACATTTGTTTTTTTTTTTACAAAAATCATTCCTTGTTAAAATGTTAGCACCAATGATACCAATGGACAGGTATTTCTGGCATTTTGTTACTCATTCTAAAGATGATTAAACATAGGCGACAAAACATTCCATCATGTGCCATTACCCTATTGGATCTGGCAATATAACCAAAGCACAGAACTTTCATATCCAGGACGCCTCTCTTAGAAATGCAGAGGATGGCTTCTTTGTCATCTTAAGACATTATCTCCAAAAAGCTCTTAAGTGATGAGACATTTAGTAATGATACATGTAAAAAAAAACTAACAAGCTTTTTACAGCTCTTTTTTTTATGGTGAACAGAAGTCTACAAAGGCTTTTCAATGCCAATAGTTCCTGAAGAACAACATTTCTTGAACCACATTTAGAATAATGGTTTAGACACTTTAACTGTTCAAACACCCCAGCACCTTAAACTAAAAGGAATTGTTCAGTGTAAAAATAAAAAATGGGTAAATAGATAAGCTGTGCAAAATAAAACATATTTTCAATATAGTTAGTCAAAAATGTAATGTATAAAGGTTGGGGTGATGGAATGTCTAAGATAATAGACAGAACACTACTTCCTGCTTTTTAACTCTCTTGGTTTCCACTGATTGGTTACCAGATAGTAACCAATCAGTGACTTGCTTTTGAATCTGAGCTGAATGCTGAGGATCAATTGCAAACTCACTGAACAGTTATGTCCCATGTGGCCCCCCTTCAAGTCACTGACTTTGAGAGCTGAAAAACAGGAAGTTGTGTTCTGACTATTATGTTAGACATCCAGTTACTCCAGCATTAATACATTTTTGACTAACTAACTATATTAGAAACATTTTTTATTTTGCACAGCCTATCTATTTACCCAGTTTTTATTTTTACACTGAACAGTTCCTTTAAAATACTGCTTGTGTCAGAGTTTGTAAGACAATATTCTCCTAGAAATGCATCCACTTTATATACTTCACAAACCACCTATCACCTTACATACACTGGCATAAGTGTTTGCTAGGCAACTTCAAGTCTAAGGAGGTAAGCACTTTCAAGACTTTATTGTACCATGCTGCAAAGCAAGAAATTATCTACAGAAACTTCTAAAGAAATTAAAGATGTCAAAACTGTTATCCTTGTTACCTACAGGAATTATGCGAAAATCAAATCTAGAGCAATTTGTGCCCAAAAATGTCCATGTTATTCAACCCCCTTACCTTTGCTATTAAATATGTTTTTAGACTTACTGATATTTTTAAAACTGGCTATTAGTTAGCATTTGACTTTTATCCTCAGTTTTATTAGTGCTGTGAACTTGCTAATCCAGTCTATGCAGTCTAACCGAAGCTTGGCATACGCAAGCTGTCATTGGCTCCCGAGTATGCAGCTTATTTGCTTATGTACAGAGCTAAACAAATGCGTCCCCAGCAAATATCAAAGTCGAGATCAATTAATCAATCAATCAATATTGATTAAGAAGGCTGGAAAGCCCCATTTGGAAGGACTCCTTTAAGTCATGAATACAGTCCTCTACAAAGGATCTGCATAGAGCCCTTGTGCTAATAGCCCTGTAAGTCTGCAAGTGCAGTCTTTTGTAGAAAGGAATGTTTAGATCTTAAAGGATGCTAGTGAGAATGGCATGCATAAGTATGCCCTTACAAAGTGAAATAAAATATAATATGCTACCAACTTAGAGAGTAGATTTGAAGTACATGGTGAAGAGTAGCCTGCTACTGTATCATACAGAACATAATAAAACCAGTATGAATTGTTGATGTTGTGTATATTATTCCCTATGCTTACAGTTTCCTTTTTTAAAAGTACCATACTGCTGTATGCATTCAGCACAGCGTCAGCTAGATTATTATTATTATTTCATCTCAATGAAAGACAAATAACATTTTAGGGCATTGTCTCATGTGATGGCTACCTTGCACTGTGATATTTGAATTTATGTTTACATATGTTTAATTCGTCCTACTTTCTTCCGATTGGGTCTATCCTAAGTAGGAACATTAGCTCTCATTAATTTGTTTGTGCCAAGTACTGTTTAAGGTATTGTACTTCTTGCCCGGGAAAGCTAAACCCCTAAGTGAAAACATAACTATCTTTGTGGTGCTGTATTTCTGAGCCTGGTACCCCAGCATAGTTTTGCTCCCACATTTTAGTTTCAAAATCACATATCACATTTCCTCAGTGCTATTCTGCAATACTATTGATTATAAAAAAAGTCTCAGGCACAGAGAAGATCCTAACAAATGGCTTACTTAAAAATTGATAAATATACTCCGTTGTTTACTATTTGTTCTGTTATAACTGCCCCTCCAAATAACAGTGCAGGCATTTCAATTAAACTAAAATAAACAGCAGATTCATATTCTTTCAAAGATTCCTTCATGTCAAAAGTAGAAATTCCACCCTTCCCGCCTGTTGAGAACTAATTTCAGAACAAATGATCTTTTAACAGGGGGGGTATTATGGAAGCACATAAGCTTATACATTATTAGTGAGGTAGAACTTAGGCAAAAACAAAAATTACTAAGTAATTACTGAAACTGCGTATTAAAAAGGCATTAGCTTGCCTACTGAATAAGGCCCAGTTTCCAAATAACGGTGAGATTACTTGATCTTTATCCCTGTTCCAGCTGTGCTGCACAGAACAGAAAACTGAATTTAGGCAAACCAGCTTAATCTGAACAGAACATAATAACTTTCTGTTTCCTTCAATAGAGGCACTAGTGTTGCATACAGTATCAAAAGTAATATGCCTACTGTATATACTGCACAGTTAAAAAATACCAGATCCATGGCTTGATTATAGACAATTCATTTGCACATCTAGACTACTGTTAGCTATCTGACTTACTTAGGGTTTTTTAAATTTCTATGATTTGTTATGTATTCTTAAAATACATTATTTTATTTCTCTGGAACTTGCCTAAGCTATGATATTTTGTGAGATAATGGGGTACCTATACTTGATGCACATTTCATAACGCATTGTTATTCCGAGTTAGAATAAGAATGTGTAAGATGTGAGGGGAGATTTTCCAGAGTCCTTAAAGGACAAGGAAAGTCTAAAAATGAATAGGGCTAAAAATTCCATGTTTTATAAACTGAACATATTGCACCCACTTAATGTTTCAGCTTGTCAATAGCAGCAATGATTTATAACTTCAAACTTGTCACAGGGGGTCACCATCTTGGAAAATGTCTCTTTACACACACACGCTCAGTGGGTTCTGAGCAACTAAGCTTAGGGGTGGTCGCAAATTATCAAACAGAAAATGAGGTTGGCCTGCAATATAAGCTGATGCTACAGGGCTGATTATTAAATTCTGATGCTAATTGCATTGGTTTATGTGCTGCCATGTAGTAATTGCCTGTATTAATGACTAATCAGCCTTGTATTGTGACTATATTTCTATTCTATGTGTTCTGTATATTTTGAGTCCGTCCCTAAGCTCAGTAACAGAAAAGAAGATGGGGAGCTACTGGGGCATCTTTGGGAACACAGATCTTCATTGCTAAAGGGCTGTGGGTGCGGTACAGAAGCCAAAAACATAATGTACAACATTTCTAGCCTACTTATTTCGTTTCACTTTCCTTGTCCTTTACCTCCCGGCACGTCCCTTCCCTATTGAGGGGGTGGATCTGGCGCTGACGTTTGGTTCCTTGAAGTGATAGTGGCATCACTTCGCCAGCGTTGTGATGCTTGCATCATGACGCTGAGCATCATGATGTCATCACTCTGCGCAAATTTGCATTTTTGGCACCAAAGATTCCCTTTAAATAGCCAAATTGCCATTTTAACAGTGACCAAGCTGGCTGCTGTTTACAGATCCTGCCTAAGCATGTCTTTCTGTTCAAATTCCTGCTTGACTTTTTGACTTCCTGCCACCTGCATTGGCCTGTTTGCCTGTCATTTGACTACTTCTTGCCTAATCCTTGCCGGTACCTCTTTTCTGGACTTGTTACTTTATTACATACTATCGATGAACACCAGAGTCCAAAGGGGTGTCCTGTGCATTCAAGTGTACCCACGGCTTTTAAGGTTCCAACTGACTAGTACGCTTACTACAGAATTTCAGTTCCTTATTTTAAGGACTCTTTCAGGCCAGCTATACACATTGTATTGTCAAATTTAAAATGTTAAGAAGACACTAGATCTTCTGAAGCATTCCCACAAACTGCAATGCCTACAATATGTATTTACTGTATATCATGAAAGGGGTGCCAAGAAATAAAAAGTAAATTAAATTACAGTTGTAAACAGGTGCATGCACAATAGCATATAGGAATCCTTTAGTAAGCTTTATGGTTATTCCAACTGGTAACTCTAGAAAGGAGTCTTTGCCAGACTAGACTTAAAGCAAACATGAAAATAATCACTACACCACCGTTCAGACATTGTCCTTATCTATAATCCCAGAATTTGTGTAAATGATTTGAACAGGAATTATTACACTAACACTAATGTCACATGCCAGTACACTGTGAATTGGGGACAAAAATACACAGTGTGACATTAACTGAAATACCTAAATAAGTCCTCTTGGTGGTACACTTCAACTTTAACAAACTTTTAAACAATACAGGGTGTGAGCATGCCACTCAAAACTAGTTTATGGAGAATCACTAATCCTATAGCTGGAGATTTTGCTCTCATGGCAATGAAAAAAGAAATATCTCTGGTTGCAGGAAGTGACACTCACAGCAGATCAGTCCCATCCATTATGGCTGTGGCTTCAAATGAACCACCTTGGATACTCCTACTCCTGGGGGCCTTCATTCCAAGTCTTTCAAGGAGGTGGAGGGAAATACCTTTCCCTCAACACCAAGTCCACGCTCCAGCTCCCTTATGAGAAAACATAAACATGTAATAAGTAAAATTAAATGGGCATGTACCTGGGTCATTATATGAACATCATCAGGAATCACTGGCACCATTTGCCATCCCTTTCTTCAAGCCACCTACAAGCTTGGTTATGTTCCTTGAGCTTGTTAAAGCCTGTTTCCTGCAGTTACCCTGCCCTCATACTTAAAGGGGTTGTTCACCTTTACATTAACTTTTAGTATGATGTAGAGAGTGATATTCTGAGGCAAGTTGCAATTGGTTTTCTTTTTCTATTTGTGGTTGTTGAGTTATTTAGATTTTATTCAGCAGCTCTCCAGTTTGCAATTTCATCCATTAGGGTTCAAATTGGACTATGAACAAGAGAGGGTCTGAATAGAAAGATGAGTAATAAAAATTAGCAATAACAATACATTTGTAGCCTTAAAGTAAAGTCATAAGGGCAGATTTGGGGAGATTTAGTTGCCTAGAGCCTAATCGCCTCTTCTTCTGGATGACAATCTCCTCAAACTGCCTTCCGCCTGCTATGATGAGAAAACAAGCACAATTAATTTAATTTAATTTCCAAAGTCGCCAGAAGTTTGCTTGTGAGGCAAGCTCAGGTTCCTGTATCTTCAATTTCCTGTGCTCTGATTCACCAATAAAATGTAAGTCCAGGTAAAGCTGCATTGCGACTGGATAAACTAGAGGGGAGGTTCAAACTTCACCAATCCAATCCCTGTGCGGCTTTACTGGGACTTACACTAAACGAATCAGAGCACAGGAAGCAGAAATGCTGGCATCAGAGCTCCAGCCCACCTTCCCATGCAGTCTGCAGCTCACTGATGGCAGGGCCCAGCTATACAAGTATGTGCAGCATACAGCAGTCCCCCCTTTCCATCCCTGATAGCGACCCTGGGTGTCTGTTTTTCAGTGGGGAAACAGAGCCTTAACACACTGGGCAAAATCAGGCATAAGTTTAGACGTAGCTTAGACTCTTTGCACCATTTAGCCTCTAAATTGAGCAGGAAAAGTGCATGGTGTTTGAAGACCGGTATGCAATTGCTAATTACTAGTGAATTCATAAATAGACTCCACTTTGTGCCATTTCTCTCTAAAAAACTGTGCAATGGGCAGAAAGAAACTCCTCTTAAAACTATGAACTCAAAGTATCCCAGCTGACATTCCTGGTCTTCTGTGGGGAACGTGGAAGTGGAATTTGTTTATAATAGATGAGGAAGCAGTTAAAAATAACAGAGGCACACATGCCTGCACTCATACACAACAATGCAATCGCTGCTGCACAGGCAGTAATAAAAGAGCGCAAACACTGGCTTTACAATGGCACAAACTGAACATTATTCGTTCAGAATCCCACTGGCACAACTTGAGCTCTAGCTCTACTTTCCATACGCTGTTCTTGTTTTACTCTTACTACTATTTTTTTTATTCCTGCCTGAAGCTTTGATGGAAAATAATTCTAAGATTCTAACACATTGTAATGGATTCATAGCAGACCCAGAAACAGGGAACAAAAGCCGGAAATGAAGAAGGATGTTTGTTCTTTAAAAAAGTACAGCGGAGCACGGCGACATCCAGCAAATGGATAGCAGCGGAGAAAATGGATGGATGGTGTACTGTTCTGCACAGAGCTCGGCAATTAATTATGCTGAAACCCATTCTGGTCCTACGTCAAGTGAAATTCTGCATCAGTTAGACATTTCTAGTCTCGGTTTGACAGAAGTAAATATACACAAATTGATAATCACTATACAGTGTTTCAGCATCTGATTAAATTACATTTTATTTACATTCTCCTACCCAATTCCCTACTATAATAAAAGGTAAAATGAATCAAAGGAAAGTGCTAAAGCCTATATGATTGCTAAAACACACCAAATATTATTTCATTTGCTTTCAAAAATGTAAAGGAAATTGATAGCGAAATTGCATTTTAATGTTATTTATATTCAGATATACCCACAAGATGTAAGCCTGCTTGTTTTACTGTAAAATCCAATAAAAAGAGAATACTGCAAAGCTGTGGCTCTATTATAGAATAAATTTAACTAACTTAAATATTATTAGATGTTATCAGCTATGCATTAAATGGTTACTTTAACAGTAGGAAGGGGCCCTATATCTAAGCCCAATTTTTATTTTTTTGAATGCAGAATCATTTTGAAAAATATCGCTCCTATGTGTTTTGACTACGTTGGAAATAATGTCATAGCTGATAAAAGGTGGGAAACATGACATAATATTTGTTGCTTCTCAAGAGGAAAAAATGACATCCCCACTGCTGTGACAGTAGAATATTCCAAGAATGCTTCAAGTAATCAAGCATGGTGCTAAACTGCTAAATGATCTGAAGGGATCAATAACAGAAGTGTTGCAGCAGAGCCTCTGGCATTGAAACAATAATGATATTTACACACAGTAGACTGTTTTAAGCTCATCTCTGTTTATTCACTTACTATTCATTTTGGAATAGTTGACCACCAAATATCTCTCTGCCCCACTTTCTTGTTTCTCTCTATCACTCACCCAGGGGGCTGTGCTGCCCAATCACAACAGTGCTGCAGTCTAGTAACCCACAGAAACCAATTAGAATATAGTTTTTACTAGTTAGCTGAATAGCTGAGATCTCATTGGTTGCTTGTATGAGTTATTTTAAACATTTATTACATCACCCCATTCTCCTCATTTGCTATTTGAACTTCCCAATTCTGAGGCAAAGTCAGGCCTGTCAAATTCCAGTAACATAAAGGGTTGAAGTTAATCTCTGTAAGGGCCACGACTATCCAAAATGGGGCTGCATTCTCAATGCTGAAGACATATGAAGCTGTTATTTTGCCGTTTTAATTACATTCACATAAAACCTAAAAAAAAACATTGTTGCAACTCAATTGTTAAAAAAAAATTCATAAAATACACTGAGCAGTGTAAAATGTTTGGAGCCACATTTAATTGAAAGCATAAGTTTTGGGTGCTGGAAAGTAGAAGAGAGGGGGCGCCATGTAGCGCTTAAAGGACAAGTCAACCCCAAAATAATAATGTGTTTAATAAAAGGAACCATAATTGTAATAAAATTTGCAATATACATGTATTAAAAATGTTCAGTGCTTTTAAATGTATTTGTAAAAACAATTGCTATGGTAGTTTTTACTTTGCACTATATGGGAAGGCAAAAACAGCATAAGCATTATAATGAATGAATGAAAGCATCAGTATAAATGTATTTATTCATTTTTTTACAGGATGATAGCAATTTGCTGTTGTTAACTACAGATTATAAGAGAAGGGACCCCATCCCAATCTATGGGCAATGTGGTGAGAATAAATATAACAAGAATTAAAGCGTTAGATGTTGTAGTGCAAGACATGTATAACAAAATCATAGTTGTCTAGGTTTACATTGTTTGCTGTAATTTCATAATTTATGATAGAACTGCACTGTGGACTGGGCAGGAGATTTCAACATTTGTTAAATCTCCTGCCCAACCAGTTCCTAGTACAGCACCATTGTTACTAATACTGCTGGTGTTATGTCTGCATCATTCAATGTATACTTAATGCAAGGATTACACATGAGTGATTTGCAGGTTGGATTTCCCTGGCCCGCACCCGACCCTAACCCGTCCTCCCTTAGCCTGCGCCCGCCCACATCCGTGCTTCTAGATTGCTTTTACAGACCCGCACTGACCCGTCCCGCCGATGATTCCACAAAAGGGGCGGGACAAGCAGGTGCAACATCTATAAAAGACGAACCCAGAAGCTGGCATTTGACTGTGGCAGGCTCAACATGCAACCACCACCTGCAAAGAATCGCGTGAGGTCAGCCCAAACCTGCCTAACCCAAGGGTAAACCTGTGGGCTGGCCTGCACTTCACTATTACATATCCAGCCTGCAGTGAAGATCCAGTTTTATTTATTGTACAGTTCTCATTC
Organism: Xenopus borealis; assembly: GCA_024363595.1. Classification (NCBI taxonomy): domain Eukaryota; kingdom Metazoa; phylum Chordata; class Amphibia; order Anura; family Pipidae; genus Xenopus; species Xenopus borealis. The sequence continues at coordinate 184,158,635 of CM044431.1, read as the reverse complement.
CTTCCTCTTCTTCCTCTCTTAAGCCTGCCTCTCTGCCTTAAAGGTACATCATAACTACTGTAACGTAAACATGCAGACATTACAGGTGGTATGAACAAGTGGGGTGACAAGCCGCAAGCAAGTTGGGAGCCTGGGTGGGTGACCTAGCCTAGGGCCAGTGAGAATTATATTTAAGGAACCCTTTACCTCCCTTTTTAAAGGAAGTTCAGTGAATGGGGCTTGTTCTAAACACACTTTTTTGCCTATTGTTTTTATTAGGAAATATATTTATAGTTTTGATGTTTCTTGAACTTAAGAGTAATGTCATGTTTTACTTCTGGTTTATACAAATCAACAGTCCTCTGAGAAGTCTTGTAAGAACTAGATGTTTCTTATCTCACAGCCTGACAAGCAGTTGGCGTTTGTATTAGTGCCCAAAACCCAAGAGTCTAGCGGGTTTGGATCATAAGCTACCACAAAACAATCTTCTGGTCGGTTTAGGTTGAGTGCTCCCTTCTACGCTCCCAGCCAGTGACCTCACACTTCCAGGTTCCATTCCCTGAATTCATAGCCTTGCACCTGCCCTGCCCATTTTGTGACATTACTGCAGGGTGAGGCGGACATGGCACCATAAATAGTGGGGATGGAGTGAGTCAGCCCAGGTTTGGAAGGAGGTGGGTTGGGTGTGGATTGATGGAAATTCAACCCGCACATCACTATTTTGCATATATATATATATATGACATTTTTTTTCACATATATGTGATGAGTGATATCTCTGCAGTGAAAACCAACCATTTGGTTCTTTGTTGTGCTACCACAATTTAGTTTTGTGGTAAGATGGGTGTGGTTTAAAGAGGGTGTGGTTTAAAAACAGGGAGTGGTCAACACTGGATATCATTATCGGCCCTCCACTATATAGGCTAGAAAAATTTCGGCCCTCAGTAACACAGAAGTTGGACAGCACTGTTCTAGGTATTAAATTATGTGCAGGGTATGTGAATCAATATGAACAAAACATATTTAATAAACATACCAGTGAACAATTTATATGATAGGGATGTGACTTGTTATCCAGAATGCTCTGGAGCTGGGGTTTTCCAGATAAAGGATTTTTCCGTGATTTCCTAATATCTTGTGGTATGAAGATCCAAATTATGGATCCATTATCCAGAAAACCTCAGGTCCCAAGCATTCTGGATAACAGGTCATATATCTGTATAGGGTTCTGAACCCCCCTGCTTGTATAGTTAGATCACTGTTTTAATCCTCTGAATATCTAGATTTCATCCTTACCGACCTTGCTGTACAGTGCTTTGCCCTCGAGGAGCACTATACAAATAAAAATATACATACATTTGTGCTAACCTCTGAACTTCTGGCAAAATTTAAGAGACTCAGTAAGCACTCCATCTGGGCTTCACTTGGCTTCCATCACTTCTTTGGGCTTCCCTGGGCAGGCCCATTACAGACAAGAAATGTTTCTGGGATGTACCAACTTGCACCCCATTGAAATAAGTTGCTTACTTCCGACCCCTTCTTGTTTCCTGTTCCCTTATAAGCTATGTTATAACACCTCTAAAATGTTAACGACTGTTTTGATTTGATTTTGGTTGATTTATTCACCTTATATTGTACAGCACAGTGAAACATATTGGTGCTTTATAACTATGTTATTTATTACTAATATTTAGGGGCACATTTACTAAGGGTCGAATTTCGAGGGTTAATTATTTTGAGGATTAATTAATGAGGCTTCTACCTGAATCACAATGGGAAATATTTATCACAGTGTGAAATCAGAGTTAAAGTGTGAAAACTCATCTGCTTTCTATGGATTCCTATGGGATTTTTAGAAGTATATTTATCAATGGGGGAAAGTAAGAATTTACCATTTGATAACAATCCATTAGGAATCAATATAAAGTGGGTGAGTTTTTTTTATAAATATGTCCAGTGTGTGAAATTCCACTGATTGTGACTTGAGTTAACACTGCAACCGTTCCATGTGACACACGGGCAGAATGCTGATTGTGTACTGATGATTCTTTATAACATTTTACATTATTCTGTTAAATACAACATGCACTGTACAAATCAGAATAAGTGATTAGTCTGACAGCTAGGGTCTTGCTATTTCATGGACCAAGATGAGCTAAGGAATGTGGCACTAAGGTATCTGGTAATTATGATTCCACATATGAACAAAGCGGCATGAGGATTTAAAAGTAAGCTGAATAAAAAGGAAAGCGTGGGAGGAATGAAAAGAATCGTCCCAAAGAAAGGTGAAGCAGTAGTGGTTATTCAATGCATTAAAGCTTGTTTGTAATTGATGTGATGAGTGAATCTGTCCAGTTTTGCTTCGTCACAAAATTCGTGAAACTGTGAAAAAATGTACAAAACTGGATCATATTCGTGAAATGCATTGAAGTCAATGCGTGTCAAAAATTTTTTACGTGCTCAACAATTTTTATTGCTCCAAATGCGTTAAAGTGATTGGGAGTTTTTTCCTGTGTCAACTTTTTTGTCTCTGCAACTTTTTTTGTCTGAATGCATTAAAATCAATGGGTTTTTTTCTTATGGCTGCTTTTTGGGAAAATGTTTTTTTTTCAAAATGCATCAGTTAATAGTGCTGCTCCAGCAGAATTCTGCATTGAAATCCATTTCTCAAAAGAGCAAATAGATTTTTTTATATTTCATTTTGAAATTTCCCCGCTGCCCCAAGTCATGTGACTTGCGCTCTGATAAACTTCAATCACTCTTTACTGCTGTACTGAAAGTTGGATGATATCACCCCCTCCCCTTTTCCCTCCAACAGCCTAACAACAGAACAATGGGAAAGTAACCAGATAACAGCTCATTAACACAAGATAACAGCTGCCTGGTAGATTTAAGAACAGCACTCAATAGTAAAACTCATGTGCCACTGCGTACTGTTCAGCTACATTGAGAAGGAAAAACAACAGCCTGCCACAAAGCAGTTCACTCCTAAAGTTCTGGCACAAGTCACATGACCAGGGGCAGCTGGGAAATTGACAAAATGTCTAGCCCCATGTCAGATTTCAAAACTGAATATTAAAAAAATCTGTTTTCTCTTGGATGGATTTCAGTGCAGAAGTACACTGGAGCAGCATTATTAACAGATGTGTTTCGAAAAAAGTTTCCCCATGACAGTATCCCTTTAAAGTAAATTGGCATTTTTTCTTATGGTGACTTTTTTGTCTCTTCAACATTTTTGTTTTCTGCAACTTTTTTGGTGAGGCAGATTTTTCCAAGGCAAGTTTTTGTTGTAGTTTCACAAAAAAACTTTGATAGGGCTACAGTAGATGGCAATTATAGGGGTTGTTCACTTTCAAACAACTAGTTTCTTTCAGATAGATCACCAGAAATAACAACTCTTTCCAATTACTTTCCATTTTCGATTTGTGACCCTTTATTTCTATTTTCTATGTGTTACCCTTATTCTAATATTGAAGTGTAATTTTTCACTGTCTACTGCAGCTCTGGCAGGGGGCTCGCCGACCCCCCCCCCCCCCCCCCCCCCCCAAAACTGTTCTATATTGACATGTAATGGATATATTTCTTCTTTTTGTCCCTGCTGAGAAGAATCCCTGGATTTCATTACAGGCAGCTGTTAGAACTGATACAATAGTTGCTAATACTCCAGAGATGCTGTTGAGAAATGTATCAACTAAATGTTGCAAAATTGTAACCGTTTAGAGTGCACCTGAATTACTGAGCTGCCAGACTCAAACGCCAGAGACCTAAACATTTAACAACTGTAAACTTAGATTTTGGAAAAACAGTGAAAAATAAATAATTGAAAGTAATTGTAAAAAAAGTAATTATTTCTGGGGAAAAATCTGAAAACAACTGAACTGGAAAAAGTGTTTGGAAGGTGGACACCCCCTTTAAGTGTCATGCCATATACATACAGTATGTTTTATTAGCTACTCCAGTAACATGCTCTTCCTATATAAACCTGCAGGGTCTTGCTATTTCATGGACCAAGATGAGCTAAGGAATGTGGCACTAAGGTATCTGGTAATTATGATTCCACATATGAACAAAGTGGCATGAGGATTTAAAAGAAAGTGGAAAGCGTGGGAGGAATGAAAAGAATCCTCCGAAAGAGAGGTGAAGTTGTTCTTCAGTGCATTAAAGTTTGTTTGTAATTGACAGTGCATTAGTGATGAGTGCATTTTGCTTCAAAAAAAATTCTAGAAACGGTAAAAAAAAAATGGCGACAAATTCATAAAAAGCATTAAAATCAATGGGAGATTTTGCTTGTGGAAACTTTTTTTGTCTCTGCGACTTCTTTGTACAAATGCATTAAAGTCAATTAATTTCTTATTGTGACTTTTTTGGCTCTGGGACATTTTAGTTTCTGCAATTTTTTTGGCTGAATGCATTAAAGGAGAACTACCCTAAAAATGAATAGGGTTAAAAATGCCATGTTTTATATACTGAATTTATTGCTCCAACCTAAAGTTTCAGCTTCTCAATAGCAGCAATGATCCAGGATTTCAAACTTGTCACAGGGGGTCACCATCTTGGAAAGTGTCTGTGACACAGTGTCTGTGGGCTCTGAGCAGCTGTTGAGAAGCTAAGCTTAGGGATCATTACAAATTATCAAAAAAAAAATTAGGTTGGCCTGTAATATAATTTGATGCTACAAAACTGATTATTACATTCTGATGCTAGTTGCACTGATTTCCATGCTGCCACCCCATGTAGTAATTATCTGTAATAATCAGCCTTATATTGTGAATATATTTCTATTCTTTGTGTACAGTATATTGTGAGTGGGTCCCTAAGCTCAGTAAGTGACAGCAGCACAGAGCATGTGAATCAGTGAATCAGCAGAAAAGAAGATGGGGAGCTACTGGGGCATCTTTGGAGACACAGATCTTTACTGCTAAAGGGTGTTGGATGCCTTGGGCTGGTACAGAAACACAAAACATAATGTACAACATTTATACCTACATCTTTACTTTAACTTTCCTTGTCCTTTAAAGTCAATGTGTGTTTTTCTTATGCGATTGCAACACACAATTACCCCCTTTAACATTCCGTTTCCAACAGGTCAGCCTGGTCACTGGCTAGAGAGATCGGCCACTCTCCAAAATACAGGAACAATGCAGAAACCAGGACTCAGAAGGCCAATTCAAGCGGGGCAAACCCCTGCAACTTTATTCGTCAGATGTAACATTTCGTGGGCAAAATGAAGGGTTTTGCCCCCGAATACATCTGACGAATAAAGTTGCAGGGGTTCACCCCGCTTGAATTGGCCTTCTGAGTCCTGGTGTCTGCATTATTCCTGTTTTTCTTATGGAAACTTTTTTGTCTGAATGCATTTAAGTCAATGGGAGTTTTGTCTTCTGGTGACTTTTATCTCCAAATGCCGTTTTTTCTTAAGGCGATCTTTTTGTTTTCCATGGTGAATTTTTGTTGCAGTTTCATGAAAAAATGTGATGGTGAAAAGCAAAATCCATTAAGCGCCATGCCATATATATACAGTATGTTTAACTAGCTACTCCAGTAACATTCATGCTCTTCCTATTTAAACCTGCAGTATAAGCAGATTCGGAAAGCACATCAGTCGATGTCGCAGCTTCTAAAGTTTATGTCCCATTTAAAATGTATAATCTGAGGTGCTAAACTCCTAGGCTGTCTGGGGAGTTACTGTGTTATTAAAATTCTTATGAGCATCATCAGGATGCAAAAGATAATTATACCTACTAATCTCTAAATGACACAGAGTCAAGAAGGAATCAAGAAGGAATCTACTACAGCTCCTAGTAGTCACAGTCACAAAAGTTTTTCAAGCATACTCCAAAGGTCCAGTTGCTTTAGACTTATTACTCTTGTACCATGACCTGGATCTATGAAACTCATCATAGATTAATTTAATTATCAAGATGCATAATAAAGGATTCATAATAGCCATGTAAACTAACAGTTTAAAAAGAATTCAAACCTCCTCCAAATATGGGGAGGAATGAAAGCTTTATATCAAAAACTTAAATGCCATACAGTATATTATGTCATAATAAATGAGTCTCTACAAACATAATAGAAAGGAAAAAGACATCAATGTTTCTTTCTTAGTATGTGTTTGGAAGTGGGAGCCAGCATATAATGTAATGTATTAGGATATTGTAACTCCCCTAAAGCACCTGTCATAATTTTTCTGCACAAAGCAAAAAGTAATGCATCTGACACATGAGAATGAGCTGTACAGTGGGTGCACCTATGGGCCATATTTCAGTGCAAGCAGTTGCTCAATAAACAAAACAGCATACTTGAAATACCCCTTGGTGCAAATTGCATCTATGTGCTGTGTTTGCTCCACATTTAGTTAGTACTCAATCACTCTAGTTCTTCACATGTGTAGGTTTTGCTTGCCAAATTCTGGGTCCTGTCTTCCAGTTTTAAGTCTGTTGTTTGCTTTTTTTTGTTCCAAGAGGCACCTTGACCTGGACAAGTTTGTTTTGTCACCTGCCCCAGTCTTGGCATGCAGGTTTGGACTGGGATTTGAAATAGGCCTTGGAGTTTCAAGGATACATGGCAACATACAGCAGCCCCTCTGGCACTTGCCAGAACCCACAGATTGCCATTCTGGCCCTGTCTTCAGCTGGCAAAGCTACAGTCTCTCATTACTACTCTCAGCCATGACCCTCAGGTGCAATTATGGCATTGAGCCCAATTCCTAAAGGCCATAAGAACCAAGGGGGCTTATTACAATAGAAGAAAACACATAAAGTGCTTCACTTAGTTATAAACCTTGGGAGGTCCAAGTTGCAAACCTCAAGGTCTGATATTTTTAGCAGTTTTTGATTTGTAGCACACTTGGTGTATTCTCTCACTGTGGGGTAGATTCATCAAAGTGGCGGAACTTCCCTCTTAACTTCACTCTTTGATGAAACCACCCCTGTGTGAGAAGCTCCTGAACCCAACTGTGTAACCTGTCAATAGAAACCACCTGTCACAGGTGGATTTTTTTTTAATGGGTGTTGTACAAGCTGGAGGGGTTGTCTGGTAGATGGCCGGTATATATCACCATTCTTTAGGTTTTAAAGAAGCTACCCCTTTAAGAGACACCATGGGGTTAACCAGCCAGAGATGGGCTGGACATCCAGGGGGTGTTAAATCATGGTGAGCAGCAGGTGAAAGGGAGTGAAGTGTTTGTGTGTTGCACGTGTGGAGACTCACTGTTGTATTGAGGAAAAGTAACTTTCCAAAAAACCAGGGAATTCACTCCTTGCAGACTGGACAATGCAAGTTTTTTATGGCAAGTACACTGCTCTGATATTGGGACTGTTTTTGTTGCTGAATTGAAGCTGTTTGTTTTCTATGCCATTGCTTGTCAGTGAAAGATTTATTTTGAACTGAAGAAAATAAATCAACTTTTTCCTTTAATGTGGAGTGGCCTGCTTGTTTGGTGAAAAACCCCCGCAGTGATCCCCCAAACTTCACAGTGTATACATTGAACATACAGATAACATACAAAAAAACAACCAATAACAAATATAAGATGTAAACCCCATATGTAATATAAGACCCTATGTTTGCCCGGGAGCAGTAACCCATAAAAACAGTAAGATGTAATAAAGCATATAGTAGTCGCTAGGGATGGCGCGAACAGTTCGCCGGCGAACTTGTTCGCGCGAACATCCGCTGTTCGCGCTCGCCAAAAGTTCGCGAACGTCGCGCGACGTATTCGCTTCAATTTGACGCTTTTTTTTTGCCGCATTTTTTTTGCCCTCTCACCCCAGACCAGCAGATACATGGCAGCCAATTAAGAAGCTCTCCCTCCTGGACCACCCCACACCCCCTGGACCATTCCCCTTCCCTATAAAAACCGAAGCCCTGCAGCGTTTTTTCATTCTGCCTGTGTGTGCTTGGAAGAGATAGTGTAGGGAGAGAGCTGTTAGTGATTTCAGGGACAGTGGATAGTAAGTTTGCTGGCTAGTAATCTACTGTACTTCAAACAACTGCCATCTAGCTGTGTGAGCTTGTTCACATTCTGTCTAAATATCCATAATATTACCCTCTCCAGAAAAAGCACCTGAGTGACTTTTTTCAAGCAGCCATAATATATTTTACGTAATCCGTATCCACCGGTGTAGTAGTGTATACGTTGACCTTGTAGGCATTATTTGCCCTGTAGCCATTTTTTGCCCAGTGTGTTCTTCAACCATCTAGCTGTGTGAGCTTGTTCACATTCTGTCTAAATATCGATAATATTACAGTGTCCACAACCACCTGAGTGACTTTTTTCCCTCTACAGCACAAAACGCAGCGCTGTGTCAACAATGGATTTTTAAGATACATTTTTGCCCTTGATCCCCCTCTGGCATGCCACTGTCCAGGTCGTTGCACCCTTTAAACAACTTTAAAATCATTTTTCTGGCCAGAAATATCTTTTTTAGCTGTTAAAGTTCGCCTTCCCATTGAAGTCTATGGGGTTCGCGAACCGTTCGCAAATTTGCGGAAGTTCGCGAACATGTTCGCGAACTTTTTTTCGGCGGTTCGCGCCATCCCTAGTAGTCGCTTGTTTAAAAGCAAACACTTTTAAACGAGCGACTACTATATGCTTTATTACATACAGTAACCCCAAAAGAGTGCCATGCTCAAAGAAGCTTACAATGTAACAGAGAAAATGTATGAGATATAATCTGCTGCCAAAATGTATTTGTTGGTGAGGTGAGATATGTGGCATTGAGCATTGCATTTAGCAGCATGTGGTACATGTTTTTATTAAAACAAATGATAGGCTGAACTACAGGGTTTGGACACTTTACCTCCTGCTGAGAAATCCATGGCCATGTTTGTCAAGAGCAAAAATGTAGTAAGGTCTAATATTGTATTATAAGCAACCATGCCTGAAGCACAAAGGTTTATACAACATCATGACACCTAGCTCTTATAATTTTACAGTCTTTATGTTTAGAAGTATTTTTAGGGAGTGATTTTAAAAAAAGGAGAGTGCAGAGCAAGGGCCATAGATGTTGGGATAAGTGATAATAGGAATGTCTATATTAATTCAATGTTTCAATCCCTGAATATCTGGTTCAAGTGAGAGGATGATACAAACTTCTTATAAACTTCAGTTCTTTATTAGATAAAACAAAAACCTGACAGTGATAATGTAAAATATTCATTGCAGATAACAGGTTAATGTGAAATCACTACAGTAGGTGAAAGTCTAGCAGGAGAAACAGAATAAAAAATGGAATTTTATACTACTCTGCTAGGAATACAAATGTAAATCATAGCCACCCACTTGCAATTACTTGCAAAAAGCACATGGACTGATGTGTATTAACATTTTTTAGTTTGTTTTGTTAATGCTAATATTGTATTTAAGCATGAGATGGATTTGGAAAAATAAAAACAGATAATATAGTATGAAAAATTAATATGTACAGGCACTCCCCAGGTGAGCACAGCAATGCTGGAATTCTGGGAGATTTCCTTATTCTGTAAATGATTTCTGGTTTATGAGGTCACTATCCCAGGAAACCACAAAACCAACCAATTGTGGGTGTCCCTGCACCTCGCAGTCACATACTCACATTTCTAGGTTGTGTGAAATACATATGTATATAAAATATACAGAAAACCAAAAACGAACCGTAC
>CM044431.1:184044900-184148539 GCA_024363595.1 Xenopus borealis | reverse complement strand
GACCATGATACATGATAGATAATTGACTGGAAAATCCCATAAGCATCAGAGAGACAGGATTTCAAATGTAACCAAACATTGACATTTAGGAGACGATCTACTTCAACATTTTTAAGCACTGAAACTGTGTGTATTTAACAAATTACTCTATAACACTAAAATGTCAATATTTATTAAGTGCAATAACCACGAAAAATTCTAATTCAAAACGTTTCCATCTAAATGCTTGCAAGAAGAGCTGTCCTTTGCAAATTGTAAGACATTTGTGTTTTTCTTTTAAATGTGATTTTAGTTGAGGTCGAAAAAAGCTCTATACAAAGTAACTTTTTGATAAATAGGCCTCTGTGTTTCTTAAAGGGCACCTATAACATCAGAATTGTTCCCCTCTGGAGGTGCTGTGCGGGTTAACAGAGCTCACAAACACCTCCCTGACCCCCCCCTCCCCAGGTTTCTATCATATGCCTGAACTAGGATCTGTACATGTGACAAACTGTAGAAAGCTGCATAACAAAACAGCCACTTCAAACCTTTTGCAACTTCAAAGCTGCTTCTCCAATGTTTCATTACAATTCCGAAACCCACTTTAAGGAGTTTAACAGGAAAAATTATGAACATTCGAAAGAAAAACATTGGAAATAAAAGTTTCTAGAGAAGAAACAATGCAATCATGGTTAACCCTTTTGAATCTTTTTCAGATAAGTTATTGATATACTTTTAATGCTTATAGTGTTCCAAGTGGCCAGACTAATGCAAATTAAAGGCCTCCTAGGAACCAGTCTAACAAAAGTATTATAAAAAAAAAACACGACTGCTATCAAAGATTTTTTTTTCAAATTAGTTAATGAAAGGAATGTTTGGGAATGCAAATGTATGCAAACTTTGTCTTATTACAATGAGGATGTGGGATTCATGTTAGATTTCCATGTGTGTGATCTTTATTCATGGTACCATGGTAGAAAGCTAAATATGCCTGGAGGCTCATCGCTGATCTTGTTTGCAACTGACCAAACCTGGACCCCAGGCACCTAGTTCATTTGCATGTTATTTGCCAGGTGTGTTTGCAGATTTGCATCTCTGTATATTCTCTATACTCCCTGGAATTTCATGAAGTACATATTCCTTTTGGAATTCCATGGGGTACATATTCCTTTTGGAATTCCATGAAGTACATATTCCTTTTGGAATTCCATGAGGTGCATATTCCTTTTGGAATTCCATGAGGTGCATATTCCTTTTGGAATTCCATGAGGTACATATTCCTTTTGGAATTCAATGAGGTATATATTCCTTTTGGAATTCCATGAGGTGCATATTCCTTTTGGAATTCCATGAGGTATATATTCCTTTTGGAATTCCATGAGATGCATATTCCTTTTGGAATTCAATGAGGTGCATATTCCGTTGTTTCTGTAAGTGTCATATATTGTCTAGTCATGGAGGACTCACAAAGTTTTTATCAATATTAACTTAGACTTGTGGGGGGGGGGGGGATAAACCTGCATTGTGGAGAAAAATAACATGACTTATGACTTGTGCCCAGATGAAATTGTTAATGAGTCGTTAGGAGTTTTAAGCCCAGATTTAAGACATACCACCATCACTTTACTGGAAGTATAGCAGATTGATATGGTCCTATTATGTTGGTGGGCTCTTTTTCCTTTCTCTTTCTTTAACTGTACTGAGTGCAACAATGTTATGCATTGAGCCAGCAGAAGGATAACCAAAGGTAAAGACACAAGAAAGACAAAAAAAGAGATAAAACAAGTAAAGTGCAGTGTAATGAGTGGGCTGACAAGCAAAGATTGCAGCTATAGATAAATGTCTCTCTCATTTATAACTGTTTCAAGCCAAGGGCAGAAAATCTCAGAGGAGAGAAGCAGATCTGCTCTGTGTAGTTGGCCTGAAAATGCCTGCTTTCACGTATTTGGGCTGACCTCTGCTAACCCACAGAAGATCTTTTTCGAATCAAAGGTGCTGGGACACAGAGGAGATCCGCCTGACTGACTGAAAAAATATGCAGGCTGAAAGCAGCGGAGCAAGCGCTCCATCTGCCCTTGGGCTTAGAGTATTCCATACTCCAGAGTTCAGGTTCTCTTGGTCGGACCTAGGAGGTCCAAACCAAAACAAAGATCACACATTTAGATGCAAGTTGTGATCACCATGCAACTGACAGCATGTGTGCAGGACATGCATGCCATTTCACTTGCATGTTACTTCATCAGAAGAAAGAGTAAGGGGCAGATTTACTAAATTCACATGAAGGATTCGAAGTTTGATTGAATTTTCAAAAAGATTTGAATTTTCGAATGTTTTTGAAGACCACTTCGACCAGTGAATTTTGAAAATTCGATCGGATCCAATGACTCGAATAAAATTTCATTTGAATATTCGACTGTCGAAGAACTTCCCCTTTAAATTTTTATTCGACCACCTAGTTCGCCAGATCAAAGCTACCAAATCTGCCTCTAAGTGTCTGTGCATTCAATAATAAGGACACTGTTATGTAGAGGACTTCTTTGCACGCTAGCACAATGAATACTGTACAATTGATCACAGCCATAATGCTAAGTGCAACCTACACAAGGTCGTGGCATGCTCCATTATGTGAGAGAAGGTAGGCCCAAAAGTTTCAATGGCCATAATTTATGCTATTATAGTGACTAGGGCTTTCACCTACAATCGAAAAGAAGCCCTACAGAAATAAAAACACATAATAATAATGACATTTTAAATGTTCACTTTAAAAGTGAACTATTTTCTATTTTTCTTGCTTTATGTTTTACACTGAACAAAACTATTCTGGCACAGTCTGGTTGTGGTTTGTGTGTACAAACTGTTCTTCAAAAGTTCTGACAAATGAAGATTGTCTGGGATTACCACAATTATAGAGTAAGTTTACAAAAAAAGCAGGTTGGTCGTGTGTTTCAAGTTTCTAACAAGAAACACAACTTTGTAGCTGAACCATGTTCGGAAACCTCTGTGGGTGTACTGAGCTGCCATCAATGGAGGGCAGCTGGGACTTATGAAGAGCGGAAAACTAGTCATAGTCAACTACTGGTCTACTACAGAATTTAGCTGTATGTGGGTGTCACAAAGATGTGCTGACAAAACATGTGCTGGTCATGAGGGGGAAGCCAAATAAATGCTTGCCCCTGTCCCTCCTCTGGGCATCTGGGCCAAACTGGGGAAGGCACTTGTTTCTCTGGAGGCAGTATTTTCTAGAATTTCCAGGCAATAACCAGATTTTAGGACCAATGATTGATTACTTTCAAAAAGGTGACAAGTAGTACATGATACTTGCTGTTTATTACTAGACACTGTACAAACTTTGTAACTTTTATAACATAACCTCTTTTGTGTAATGAGGTTAAAGCAGCTAAACACATGACAACGGGGCAAATTCATTAAAGCGCGAAGCGTCTAAAGCTAGCGCAAATTCGCCAGCGTGACGTCAAATCGTAACTTCGCAAATTCACTAACACCGGCTCTGGCGAATTTACGCTAGCGAAGTAGATATACTTGCGCAACTTCGCACCCTTACGCCAGGCGAATTTGCGCACTGACGAATGATCGTAATTACGCAAATTCACTAAGATCAACTTTTGCTGAATGTTACCACTTACGCTAGACTTCACTTCACCTGCTCAGACCAGGCGAAGTTCAATAGAAAAGAAAGGAGTTGGGAAAAAAAAAATATAAAATTTTTCTAAGTCCTAAAAAAACACTGTGGCTGGTTTTACCATTGTGGGTGATAGTCTGAAAAAGATTGTTTTTTTTTGGGGGGGGGGTTATTAAAGGTTTCCTGGGCTTGTGTAGTGCAATGTAGTGGCTGTAACATACACTTCCATTATACTTTGAAATTCACGTCGTATGCAAATTAGGTTTCGCTAGCGTAATTGCGCTTTATCTAGCGAAGTAACACTAGCGCCGACCTGAGCGTAAATTAGCACTTTAGTGAATTTGCGTAGCACTGGCAAAAATTCGCCTGGCGAAGTGTGGCGAATGCTAGCGAAGCCTGCACTGGCGATTTTTCGGCACAATGAGTGAGCTGACCGAGAGATTTGCTCATGGCTACCACCTAGTGCTGCCCATAATATGACATGGACTTCTATTCAAGTGTAAAGTCTTAAATGTGCAGCATCTCTAGCCCCATCCAATTAAAAAAAATAGAGTGGGAAACCATCCAATTAAAAAAACTAGAGTGGGAAACATACTCATTTACAAAGCACAAAAGGTTAGGGTGTCAATTACAAAAAAAGGAGCAAACTGTCATGTTTGAAAACTTTAAATATTACCAGTATCGTCATAATCACATAACTGATATCACTACACGTTCTCTATACATTTTAGAAACCTTCAAACTTCTTTTGTCCTGCGGCACCATTTGTAGAATATAAAATACTGACAATTAGATGGGACTTCATGTGAATATATAAACAAAAAAGGCAAATGTAAACAAAGAAGTGAGTAGTGTGACATCCCTCCCAAGGATTTAATTTAGCCTCAGAGGCATCTGGAATGATATAAAAAATGTGGGAAAATGTTCCAGGGAGTGTGTATATTAACAACCGAATAAAATACCATCTGATTTAAACCAGACAAAAGAAACAGAAGTTCTGCTTTAGTCATATTATAATTCCAGGCTCATTTGCCTGCCACTCCAACTAGTGATGCAAGATAACTTCAAACCTCAAATGATTTCTGAAATACAAAAGAAACAGGAAAGCTGAAGGAGTTTTCCCTCTTTGCCGAAAATTCTGGGTAAAGACTTATGGGGCACTGTTGGGCTTGAAAGTCCCTGTTTCCACACAACGGCCGCTCACCAGACAAGTGCTTGCACAAGCGCTTCAGGAGTTTTCAGATAATTTTGGGCACTCAGAATGCAATTAGCCAGTTTACAGTAAACCTTTTTCCAGTTGTGGATTTATACAACTACTTAAGTCTTTGTTGTCATTAGCTTCTTGTAAATATTGGCTTATATTGCCTGTCTGTGGGTTTCTCCACATTTTATGCATTATGATTTAATACATTTCTAAAGTTGCAATATATGCTTTGGATAAACACATCTTTATGCTGTATTATGCTCCTGATAGCTTGGTATTATATAAGTAAGTATTTTGTGTCTTGTATTCCATACAGGACCAGCTGTACTATATTGAGGTGATCTTTATCTGTTTTACACAAGGGCTACATGTCTGACAAATGCTGTCTATAGGCATACATGTGTAGTTTTTGGGTATATAAACAAAAAATAATTTCCTCTTGGACACACAGCCTTGGTGAAATGTGCACTACACAATGTCAAGAAAACTATAATTTTGTGTAATAGAGACTATTGCTAAGAAGATCTGTTCTGGGTTCTTTTCGAGAAATATTGATTTTTTCACTTGCCTCTCTGCACCATGTGGCACTAGCTTTGTAAGACTTGATGAAAGAAGGCCAACTCTTCATGTACAACGAATTTGAAGAAAGGCTTTGCTAACTTACATGAGCGTGATAAAAATCATGTTTTGACTTTTGTGTAATTTGAAGCCTGTTTATTGTATTCTGCTGTAAAGTGCTGCAATCATTGCTCACAGTGGGATATTTTGACACAATGTAAAACAACCAGCGGGAATATGGTTGTTCACTTAGAATAGAGTATATTATTATAGCAAGACTAGCCCAGTTTTAAAATGCTTGTTCACTTCTAGTACAATATAAACATTGGTTTGCTTAGTTTTAACTAAAGGAAATGAGGGCCCTGCTTAAAAAAAAAAAAAAAAAGATTCCACTGTCTGTTCTATTCTATTTGGCTCTAATAATAACAAATGAATGTGCCTTCATGTTACATACATCCCTACAGGATTCTGGTGGAAAATTGACATTTATATTTAGGCATCTGCAAGCCCAAGACCTTTTATTTGCAGATGAGCTTTGAACCCTGTTTGTTCTAAATGTGTGCTAAAATGCCATTGGCACTTGTTCTGCTGCAAAAGGTGCAAGAAACAAAAAACAAGGTGACAGGCAACCTTGGTGTTAGACCTGAGGAGAGGTGAGAGGTGAGGAGGCATTTATTTCTTGGCTCCCATGCAACCAATATGTGCAGTTGCTGAAATATCCCTGAGCCATACATGCAACAATTAGCAGGCATGGCGACAAAGCAAATATGACAGCAACATGATTGCAATTTATGAAATATGCATTCAATAATAATATGCATATGCACTAGTGAATTGCATGCAAATTGTGGTGCTTGCTACTTAGTAGGGGGCCACAATTATGCTAGAATTTGGGGGAATAGTCCTGCATTTTGGGAAAAAAACATGTCAGTTTATGTCCATATGGCTATCCTTATTTACTTTACTTTGTTTAAACATTGTCAGTATTACTTCTTAGGTGTTGCATCAGAAACAAGGTGGAGCTAGTATGGAACATCTTGTAAAGAAGGGGCATCATATTATAGCAAAGTAGAAAAATAAGCCATAATATAACCCCTTTCTGTTACAATATCCTGACACTTACTATGTCTCAGAAAGCACTTTCCATTCATTACATTGTGTAGGTATCTTACTTACGTTATTCTACGTGCCATCCATACTAATTGGGTTAATTGCTTCTCCTTAAATACATTGTTATCTGTTATAATGGTTCTAGATAACAAATGCAATTGTGGACGTTTTTTAGTTAAAGTGGACCCGGGACCCCCAAAAAAATATTCAAAATCATATTTTATCACATTAGTCAAGCAAAATGAACATTACTTACACTATATAAATTATTTTGATCTTGTTTTCTTCAGTCTGGGAATTCATAATTATAGCAAACAGGCAGGAGTCATATTGTGGACACTGTTATTAAGGCAGTGCCTTGCATCATCTCAGAATCTTGTTTGTGCACCAGAATGGGGGACCCAATGTCTATCCCCATGTCCTGGCTACACAATTAAATGGTTAAGAGAACTGAGGGAATGTGTGGGGAGCAGTGACATCTAGGAAGTGCTGAATGGAAAGTGAAAGTAATTATCTGCCCCGCCTCTATGCCTAAGACATAGAGGAGTGGCAGACAGTATTTGATTGACAGCTGAGATTTTTAAATGAGCTTAATACAGCTATGAATAGTTTAATAAAAATTTTAAATTGGATTTCATGTTTAATTTGAAAAGGACTTTTATCATACAGATTTTTGTGTCTGGGTGACGGGTCCACTTTAAGACTACAATGTATAGATCACGATGCATGAGATTTGTTTTTTAAATTATATAAGGCTAAGAAATGCAAGAGAAAACTTCTTGCTGCACAGATGGGCACACAACTGAGCACTAATTTGGGCTTATTTATAAAATGTGCACAGTGCAGAATGGTTCTCACAGTGGACATGTTTGCCCTGCTATTGGTTATATTTATAAAGCTGGATAAGAGTGGTGTATTTAATGTGCAAACAGAACTGCAATTTCTTATTCGCTCTGTGAATGTTAAATATGGCTTAACTGAACTACAAATTTGCAGTGGCTTCACTCACACAAACACCCATCTCATTTGTGTGCCATTTGCAATTATTTGTGTGCAATGCGAAATCGCAAAAAACAGAAAGACAGGCACAGCAATGCAATTGTAACCCTTTCTTGGCCAATATTGACCAAACCAACTAGCATAGGTAGAGCATTGGTTACACGCGACTCTTTCACTCTCAGGTAGGGCTTTCGCTAAGTGGAAAATCACGTGTGAGGTAGTAGAACTACAACTCGATACTGCATATGGTGTGTAATAAAGGTTGTTGGACGCCAGGGGTTCTTTGTGCAAACAATATGAACAGTTTATTTACAATAGCAGCCAGGGTAGTATATACTCACAGACAGTGGTATTAGATCAGCAAATACTTAGCACAGGTACAGCATAGATTGTGCCCTCAGGTAGGATACCAGGATGGGAATTATAGTTGCACCAGCCAGGTTATCAATGCCCATGTGGTCCGGATCCCACCAGCAGGTTCAGGTGACTCAGGGGTTAAGTACTCTTCCTGCAGTCCCTATCTCTGAGGTCCCTTCACTTCAGGCAAGGTAGAGCCTGGGGGAGAGCTACTCCCTACTATCCTCCTTGATGGGGCTTGAGCTGCCCTTTCTCGCTTCCCTCTCTTTCTCACCTCTCCTAGAGAGTGCTATGACAGGACTAGCCTATCTCTTACTAGTCCTCATTCACGGGGCCCTGTTCCCCGACTTGATACTTGTAACAGTACCTTTACAATACAACTTCTGGGGCCTTAACTCCAGGCTCAATGGATCTTGTGAGATGGTAGCTGCTGCAGGCCAGAGAGAGAGTGCCCCTCCCTGCAAGTACTTTTAATACAGCACTGCAGGGGGTGGGTCACAACCTGTCACAAATAATGCTACATTATAGCTACCTGGACTTTAGTCCAATAGCAGGCAGCTAGTGAAAGGGCAAGGGAAGAAGCCATAAGGGCCATGGTACTTATGGGTCCCTACACAATATTTCAGCATTCTGGAAAAAAACATGGGCAATACAATCATTTGCAAATAAATATGCACTGCTCAGATTTTATAAAAGACCCCCAATGATACTATTTAGAAAAGTACTGATGTATAATAATAAAAAAAATATGCTTTAAATGTGTGGTGACAGCCAATGCATCTGCCTGCTCTGATAAATTTATGTGTAAGTGCACTTGTTGAGGAAAGGGAATTCTGGGAATATCACCAGCCTGGAACTGCCAGTAAAACACTGGGAGGTTGTTGAGACCAACAAACAAAGTAAAATATGCAGTAAACAAAATAGACATGCTTTGATCTAGCCACATTTACTACAAACATGCAAAGGAGAGACGTCTGTGGTGGGCTGAATATCCTGAAGGATATCTTTGAACCCTGTATATAGGGTTGCCACCTGGCCAGTATTTTACTTGCCAAGTCGGTAAAAATTATGGTTGATCCCAATGTTATTAATAGGGAAAAAAGATAAAAATATAGGAAGAGCGGTATGTTTTTCCAGAAAAGGTGGCAGCCCTACCTGTATATGGGTCAGTTTATCAGTCATACAGGTTTAAACATTTTGGGGAAGACATGCTTAGAGGTTCATCTGAACCTGGTTATAACAAATGAACAACCCTTTTGTTTCTCCCCTCGCATCTGCTAGGTTGTGCTCTTTACATTAGTTGAATTATTTCACATCATCTAACCACAGAGAAATATGCATTCTGTGCTGCCCAGTGTACTGCTATGATCAAGTCCACTATTCTCCAATGAAACACACAACACTTGATATTCAGATTTTAATTAGTCCCAGCTACAGATGATTAGGGAAAAATATACCACATAGTCACTGTGTGCTGCTAGTTCTATGACGTGTTTGGAGAATTCAGTAAGATTGTGACCCTTTTACTTGAAGTCACTGAACTTAAATGCAACATAAATCAGTATGTTCCCAATCAGACTTGCAATTTATTCTTCATGTCACAACAGAGCTGATGCAAAAGCATAATCCCTAGATGCCTACAATTCAGCTTCATAAAGATCCATGCCACATGAGAAAAACTGTGCAATTATTATTCTGGTTTGTACTTATTTCTTCAAAACCAGAACATCTAGAGGGAAACATGGTGTTCCCCTGATATAAAAAAACAATCTTATGCTTGCATTCTGCCACCTAACTAAGGACACTGTTAATTAACTGTAATTCATCTTTGGGCACTCTGGCTATATGTCAAAACTGTGACTATCTTCCCACTGCTAAGCCATAAATTGGTTCCATCTGTGTCAGTTGTTCTCACATTATTTTTAGAGCTTGCTTTCTTCCGATTGAGGAAAAAGGTCATGTATGATGCCATTTCTTCTGAATACAATATAAATTGAGAACACAGTACAAAAACATGTTACTGAATTGTATCAAAGAAATACAATCTGTTACCGGTCTGCAGATCTCAGTAATGACCTGATACTGGTCCAAGCCAATAACTACATGAAAGTGCCATTTTTCATAATAAATCCACTTGTTTTTTGGGAAGTACAAGAGGGTTAATTATTAAGATTTTCTTAATATTACGTTATTAATAGCTCAGTTTGCAGGTTTAGCCCTGCCTTAGCCAAATCTTTAATTGATGGTCCAAGCTTACTTATCACTTCCCACATGCACCTTATTACATTGAAACCACATTACAAGAAACCAAAAAGGGGTGGTCAGACAGTCCAGAGGCGTGACATGATGTAATTGGGCTTATGTATAGCAAGACCCATAAATTGCACAAGTCATAGCATAGACAGCTACCTCAGTTTGCTTATATTATATACAAAGAGATAGTGTAAATCCATATTACAGTATACCTCTGTATTAAGCACAGTTATGAAGGAGAATGCGTGGGTGTAAAGGACCTTGAGGGTATCTGTACTGCAAAACACCAGATCTATTTTATTGTACATGATACTTGCAGTCTATAGGCTGACAAACCATATTTCTCCACTAAATGATTAATTGTACTTAATTTATCAAACTCAAAATGAACCTGCTTTGAATCAGTAATAACAGAATGGAGCCTCACGCAAGGACCTTTTGCTGCCATGAGCCAAGTCTTGTTTCAGAAAATCACGACACTGAATGAGTTTTGCTTCATTAGTAATCATTCTGCATGCATGAATGTATGCCTTTACTGTATGCCTGAATATATAAAGACACATTTTCCATGCTGATAAGATGATGAGGTGCAGCCCAGCCTGTAGAAGTGAGCAACATGTTCCATAGAGCAGCAATTGGCAGTAGTCATTCAGGCCCTCATTTAATAGCATAGGCACAATATGAGCTAGTGCAGTGATAATTGATAACAACCAATCAAATAGAAGTTTTATATTCTATGAACTACAAAGGCAGATGAAAATGAATTGCTGTGGTTGCTATGGGTTACTGTACTTTGAAAATATTATCATAGGTTAATAAGGTAGAGTTACTCACAGGAAACACATTTCTTTCTCTTCTACAGCTAAACTACAGGTATGACTTTGCCAAGGGTGTATAGTAAATGCAAAATGGAAGGATCTGATCTAATCTGAATCACTTATAGAGGAGGCTGTGTGTTTTATATATATATATATATATATATATATATATATATATATATATATATATATATAGATAGATAGATATATAGATATAGATATGTATATAATTCACAAGAGCCATGAATATCCAGTAAATTATATCCTTATAAACAGTGCTTGGTGATGTCATTGGTTATAATCAGAGCTTAATGATGTCATTTCTGTGATGACTCACTGAAACTTGTTTATCATAATAAATAAAGTACCCCCCTGTTGAAAAATATGAAGATAATAGAAGTCATCTGGGAGATCCAAGACCTGTATAAAAATACTCAGTCTTTGGCCTCTTGCTTTTATATGGTCATGAAACTTCTCTGTAACTTATAATATCCTTACATTTTACAATAGGGGGTACTTTATTCACTGTGTATACTAGATCATGCAGGAACTGCCTTTTACCTTTCATGGGCAGATTACTACACAAACAACATGCACAAATACAGAGTGGGGTCTATTTTGCCTAATAATATTTTTTTATTTCATTTGAAAGTCTCTTGTGAGTATATTCTGTATCTTTCAGATTTGCTTTTTGCCATCAAAGAACCATCATAGATTCACTGAACACGTCTAGTGATGTTTATTGAGATACTACAGTGACAGTGCACCAGGTCTGGACTGAGAATTAAAATAAGCCCTGGCATTTCAGGTACACTGAGGCCCAATCATCCAAC
This sequence comes from Xenopus borealis, assembly GCA_024363595.1. Classification (NCBI taxonomy): domain Eukaryota; kingdom Metazoa; phylum Chordata; class Amphibia; order Anura; family Pipidae; genus Xenopus; species Xenopus borealis. The sequence goes on along the minus strand of CM044431.1, from coordinate 184,136,788 downwards.
TTAGAGGCCCAAACAGCCTCCACCAGCCCACTTAATTATGACTTTCTATGGCAACTTATAGCAGCCCATCTGGCATTTGCCCTAACCCACAGATTGCCTGTCCGGGCCTGCAGTGCACCCATAGCTCCCCTCCCCAACCACATCCCCAGACCTGACTTATCTGGTACATGTTTGTATTTAAAGGAGAAGGAAAGGTTAAAACTAAGTAAGCCTTATCAGAAAGGTCCACCTAAATATACCAATAACATATATAAGAGTCCTCTGTCTAAAGAAACACTGCATTTGTTTCCTTCTATTGTGTACACATGGGTTTCAGAATTAGACTTCCTGCCTTCAGCTTAGACCTCTTTGCCCCTGGCATGAGCATACTCAGTTTGCTCCCATCAGTTTTTTAGAAAGTTAATTTATTAAAGCTAAACTCTCCCTTAAAGAAATAGTTTTAGTGAAATAATTTTAGTGACAAAGTTACCCATATCCTGGTGGAATTCAACCCCTTCTACGCTAACCCCCAGCCCCCCCTCCCTCCGGGGCAAATGCCCCTAAGTCGCTACTTACCCCCTCCGTGCAGGTTCCCGGGTGCCATCTTCTTCAGCAATGTCTTCTTCCGTCAGCGATCTGCGGTGCATGCACAGTAGGACGCATTTGCCGGTTTGTATTACTGCGCATATGCCAAAAGTTCGCCGATTGAACTGAGTGAACATCAGGCGCATTCGCAGTAGTACAAACCGGCAAATGCATCCTACTGCGCATTCAGACGTTGTGGACAAAGATGGTGCCCGGGAACCTGGCTTGAGGGGACCTGCATGGAGGGGGTAAGTAACGACTAAGGGGCATTTGCCCCGGGCGAGAGGTAGGCCGGAGGGGAGGAGGGCCTATGGGGGGTGGGGTGGAGGGCTGGGGGTTTAAGGGATCCCTTATCTAGAAACTTATCATTCATAAAGCTCTGAATTACAAACAAGGATGTTTCCCATAGACACTAAGATGTGAATTTGCGCTCAGGGCGGCAAACGTTAGCCAAGTAGCGCTACCGTTATTTCGCCAGGCAAAGCGCAGTTACGCTAGCGATGCCTAATTTGCATACGGCGCGAACTTAAGCGTATAATAGAAGTATATGTTACAGCCACTACATTCCACTACACAAGCCCAGGAATCCTTTAATAAAAAAAATAAAGTTGTCCTATTGCCCTAAATGTGCCCCCTGTATAGTTGAGTTGCCTTATGTTAGGAAATGTAGGGGGGAAGGAGGGTAACCCCCCCAAAAAAAATTCGATCTTTTTCATACTATCACCATCATACTATCTATTGTATTGAACTTCGCCAGGTCTGACCTGGCAAAGTAAAGTCTAGCGTAAGTGGTAACGTTCTGGAAAATGGACATCTTAGTGAATTTGCGTAATTACGATCCTTCGTCAATGTGCAACTTCACCTGGCGTAAGGGTGCAAAGTTGCGCAAGTCTATCTACTTCGCTTGCGAAAATTCGTCAGACTCCGTGTTAGTGAATTTGCGAAGTTGCGAAATGACGTCACGCTGGAGAATTAGCGCTAGCGTTAGACGCTTTGCGCTTTAGTGAATTTGCCCCACAGTATCCCCAGCACAAACTGGCCTACACCTTCACCCTTCCTTGTATTTCTCAAAAGCACCAAATGCACCATATTGCTTTTAGAGTACATAAATCTTACTTTTTCTGATGCTTTAAATAGCACAGCATTTCTGAAACACATTGTCACCCGCTGTGTTATGTTTCAGCAGTTTAGTGGCTAGCAGCTTGGAACTACTTGGGAGGTGTAGGAGATTAGTAAAGAATGTTCAGCATTCTGGCTACAGACAGAAATAGAGGTTCTAGGACAGGAATATGATCAAACCTGTAGCATAACGGCACATATTTTTAAAGGAAAACTATACCCCCAAATGAATACTTGAGCAACAGATTATATCAAATTAAGTGGAATATTAAAGAATCTTATCAAACTGATATATATTTAAGTAAATATTGCCCTTCTACATCTCTTGCCTTGAACCACCATTTCGTGATGGACTGTGTGCTGCCTCAGAGATCACCTGACCAGAAATATTTCAACTTTAACTGTAACAGGAAGAAGTGTGGAAGCAAAAGACACAACTCTGTCTGTTAATTGGCTCATGTGACCTAACATGTATGGTTTGTTTGGTATGTTTGTGTGCACTGTGAATCATCCAATCCCAGGGGGCTGCTCTTATTTTTTAAAATGGCAATTTTCTATTTACTATTACCCAATGGCACATGCTACTAAAAAAAGTATATTATTATGAAAATGGTTTATTTACATGAAGCAGGGTTTTACAAATGAGTTTTTTTATGCAATATTTTTTTATAGAGACCTACATAGTTTGGGGGGTACATTTTTCCTTTAAGGAAGATGTGTGGAGGCGCATACTTAGGCAGGTCAAATAAAGAGAATAATTGCTTTGACTATCGTAGGGCACATATATTGCCATAAAAAATTTAAAAAATTGAGAGAATGCAAAAATGCTTTTAACTAAAGTATAAATACTAAATATGAATTTTGAAAACAACGTTAATATGTGTAATTCGGGGCAAATTTTTCCACATCTTGCAACCTATAAAAACTAAGAACTCCCTCAAAGTTATTTATAGCTAAGACAGGTAAGTCCCTTGAATCTGACACTGTTATGTATTTACTTATGTATGATTCACAAGAATACAGTATCTTAATACTTTGTCGGTATTGTGTGTCTGCCTTCTTTACAGTCCTCTCCAACACGAGAATTATTGATTATGTTGAGGGTATTTAAAGGGGAACTGCATCCACTACATCCACTCAAGAAAATGAATGTACTGTAAATTCAGAGTGTTCTGAGCATTTTTGCTATTTATTTTAGATATATTAGTGTTTACAGCTCAGCAGCAATATATCCAATATTTACAAAAAGGTACATTTACTAACATTAGGAAAAATCTTTGACCCAAGTGAAATATATTCATTTGCTTTTTTATTTTTTGAACAGGGGGAAACTTTCCCATACATGACTTTTATATAATATTTTCCAATATATTTATCTATACTTTTTTTAAGAAAACAGATTTTGCACTGAAACGCTGTTACCTTTTTTAAACAACTGGCGAGCCTTGCATACATGCTTGACTTCTATTGCTTTTCTCCAAGTAACAATTTTTCATATTTTGCAGTTGGTGACAACTTTTTCTCATGCTAAATACCTAATAAGAGATCGCTATTCTTGAGTTTTTCTATAGGAAAAATGTATTAGTCATTAAAATGTATTAGTCAATAAAAATTTAATAATTAGATTCTTTTTGCATTTATATGCTGTGAATACAGTATGCATATTTCGGTTAGGGTAGAGATGTATAAATAAAGAGCAGGTTCACTTTCATGGGGAAGAGAAACACAGAATGCTTGAATACTTTTCAGTTCTTCTTTAGCAATTAGCAGATTTAACCCATCTTATATATAAATGAGCTGAAGAGAGTGCAGAGATGTGTAACTAAACTGGAGGGATGGAAGTTTGGGTTGTTTTATCTGGAAAAAAGGCGCTTGCGAGGGGGCATGATTAGATTTTACATGTACATTAGAGGACATCATAGACAAATAGCAGGGGACCTTTTTTACTCATAAAAAGGATAACAGCACCAGGGGCCACCCCTTCAGAATAGAAGAAAAGGACTTGGAGCAGCGTAGGTGGTTCTTCACAGTGTGGTTGTGGAAAGCACTGCTAGGTGATGTTATTATGGTTGAGTCTGTTAATGATTTTTAAGAGTGGCTTGGATGATTTCTTGGACAGACATAATATCAAAGGCTAATTCTATAGTTAGTATAGAGATGGGCATATACAATTTATGGAAAAGTATGGAGGGGTGTGTGTACAGATGCTGGGTTTCATTTGAAGGGGTTGAACTTGATTCACTTTTTCTTTTTTACCGATTTAAGAATGTAACCCACTTTTAGATTTCTTTTCCAGTGTTCAAGGTTCCCATGTCATGGCACCCTTATTGTGATAAACAATGATGAAATAGTACTTTGACACAGGATCAACCAATGGCCCAATGATGAGTCAGAACAATGACTGACTGGGTTTTCCTTTCTTGTTGATATAGGGGCAAATTTACTATTATTCCCCATAATTAGCTTGACCAAATTCGCAATTCGATAAGTATTCGACCATCGAATGCTTATCGAATTGTTTTAGGCTATCATTTTGCTCGATATCCGATTTCTCTATGAATTCGTACGATCGGATACCGATCGTTCGATTTCACGAAAAAATTACGAAATTTCCTTCGAGAGTCGGAAAAATTCATACAATTCGAACGCTCCGATCATACGAATGGTATTCGAGCAAGACTCAGTCTCAGAAGCTTATGGGCAACTTCCTTCAATCATCGAATGATCAAATTATCGAATATCCGATCATTCGATCTATTCAATATTCGATGATCGAAGAGGCCAAATTTTACCTTACGATTTCACAAAAAATTTGTACGATCGTTGTTCGATCGAATTTGATCGAACTTCAATCATTTCACGTGAATTCCGTAAATTTGCCCCTAAGTGTTTGAATTCCACAAACATATTTTTCTGAAACAGGTTACAGGACACAAAGTTAAAATTGTCAGAACCTTCGTTTCATATTATTTTCGGACTGTGTGTGAATCATTCTGATTTTCCATGCCATGGCGATCATTCAGTTAACTGGAAAGGTTAAAAGATTTCTTATGGTAACTATAATATCTCTGCATGTATTGCTTATCTGACAATATCTATGGGGGACTGTCACTGCTATTTGTCGGATATAACTTCAGTATGATTGTTGTCTTTGAATTAATGTCAAGAACATTGTCTGATTTGTTCTTTTTATTAGTTTACTGAATCTGAATCAGGACTGGACTGGGATTCAAAATAGGCCCTGCCATTCCTACTACACAGAGGCCCAAACTGCCCCCACCAGCCCACTTAATAGTCACTTTCTATGCCCACTTACAGCAGCCCCTCTGGCATTTACCAGAACCCACAGATTGCCAGTACATGCCTGATCTGAATGGTTAGTGGTAGGTCAGAATTTGCAATGAACGAGCCTTCGTCAGACATAAGAATATATCTGCACCTCTATGGCTAGCTAATATACATATGACTAATATACATTTGATATTCTCGATGTTGTTGTCTCCAATGTTATCTGGCTTATATAATTATGCATTCTTCCTAATTACCTAGGATGCTGAGGTTTATTATTGACTATACAGAACATCCCCTAAGACCACAGGTTCCCGAAAATGGTGTGATTGGTGTGGAGGAATTCAACTTAAAGTTCAAGTTACTACTTGTCAGGTAATAACACTCTCCAAGCTCACCTACTAACATTTAGACACTAGCCCTACTCGCCAAATCCCCTCCCGATTAAGCCATGTCATGTACATGTCCATGATAATATTATCTCTGCCAGGCAATCCTACATAATCTTGATCAAAAAGACCACTACAATTTTAACTTTATTAAGAAAATAATGCCTAGTCTGACGGCCCCAGGATATTTGGGGTAAAAATGTTGACCTAAATATCCTTGGAACAATACCACAATCACTGATACAACTCATATCTGCAAGCTTTATTGTCATAAGGAGGGCCCTGAAAAGGTGACCTAAAATAAAAAGTGTAAAAAGCTGGTCATATACAGGCAGATTTAAGACCTGTGTACTGAATCAGCAGTTTGTCTGCCAGTTTGTAGGCTCTACCCAACAGATGAAAATATGGCTGAAAATTGGCCAGATATCTGTTGGGCAGATTTAACATCCCACTGGGTGAAGGTTATATCAGTTTGTTAATGTGATTCCCTCCCTACATTTGTCTTCATTAAGATCCGAATGTTGGCCCACAATCAGAATAGTCTGATGACCTAGCACATAGGTGCGAAGATCTGCTAATTTGGCAACCTTGCCAAACAATTAGATCTTCAGGTGTATGACCTTTAAGGTGGCCATACACTATAAGATCCACTTGTTTGCCAAACAAGCGGATCTTAACCCAATATGCCCACCAAACGCCGGGCGATATTGGGTTACTACGATTGTTCAGCCATAAGGCCAAACGATCGCGTTACAATGATGGCAATGAGCGCCAACAGAACAAGGACTGCATTGGCTATGTGGTCCTTGTCCAATCAGGACATTTACTAAAATTAGGCTACTGCTTGTCCAGGGACATTGAAACCTACTTAATTATTACACTGTTGTTTCACCATGAAGAACTGAGAGAACATAGTGGTAATTACTCATTAGTTCTTGGAATAACTAAAAACAATAGAACAAAAGAAACAGGTTTTAACCTAACAAAATCTGTTTTATTTAAAGACTACTGCACTGCATGAGCCTAAACAACATGGGGCAACCTGTGATCCTCTAACTGCAGGTTTGCTAGAAGTCTATAGCTTTTTAATCCTTTTTAATCCTTGCACTAAACTGTAAGGTAGAGCCCAGCACGGTTCCATTTTCCTAGACCCGTACCTGACCAATACCCACAACCTGCAATATGCCCCCACTGATCTGCTGCCTAACCCAGCACACAATAGGTCTACTTACCTTCTGACCAGGGAAATGTGAAAATGGAAGCGACGTCAATCCAGCGCCGACTTTGCATGAAAATGGAACAAAGCTTCCGAAACCACAAGGGAAAGTGGGAGGGATCAAGCCTGCACCATAGCCAGGTACCTGCAGACTACCCTCATGGGCAGGGACTTTTTGCCCAACACAGACCACTTTGCGGGTATACCGCAGGTACTTGATCCACTGCAGGACTCTACTGTAAGGAAAACAAATTTCAACTGATAATTTCATAGGACACTATAAAACTGATTTATGACTGATTTAGCACTCTTTATTTAGGACTGGCTCTTACATTTAGATGAATAGTTTCTGACACTTCAGAATGCCTCTTTTCATTCAGTAAGCATTTTATGATCAGTTTAAAAATACCTGAATGCCAGAAGATCATTAAAAATCCCAAAGGGCGTGGTGCGAGTAGGAACAACCCAAGAATTTTGGCACTAGTGTCCGTGTGTCGCAATTTGCTTTCCAAAATGGATAAGATTACCCTGGGGGTAGATTTCCAGTTTTGAAATAATATGCTATGCAAAAAAGATTGGATTATTTTAAGGAAGATCATAATACCCAGACATCATACATAATAATTTGCAGACATAACACAGGACAAGGCTGTCTGTTTCCTTTCTTCCCTAGTTAGGAGTCTCCATCTTACTGGGATATAGCAATGACAGTGTAATAATTAAAAGCACTGAACTTCAAACACAACAATCTAAAAAAATAAAAGTACATGTATGGGACCGGTTATCAAGAATGCTTGGGACCTGGGGTTTTCAGGATAACAGATCTTTCTGTAATTTGGTTCTTAATACTGTAAGTCTACTTGAAAATCATGTAAACATTAAATAAACCCAATAGGCTGGTTTTGCTTACAATAGGGATCAATTATATCTTAGCTGGGATCAAGTACAAGGGACTGTTTTATTATTACAGAGAAAAAAGAAATCATTTTTAAAATGGGAGTGTGGAAGTAAAAGATCAAAATTCATCCCTTAATTGGCTCATGTAACCCAACGTATCTGTTTTTTTTGTGTACACTGTGAATAGTAGGATACAAGGGGGCAGCCCTTATTTTTTAAAATGGCAATTTTCTATTTAGGATTACCCAAGGACACATACTACTAAAAAAGTATACGATTGTGAAAATGGCTTATTTACATGAAGCAAGGTTTACATATGAGCTGTTTATGCAGTATATTTTTAGAGACTTACACTGTAGTGTAGGTATAGTTTTCCTTTAATTGATCATCTGGGATAAATATATAATATGATTATACCAAAAATGTGTGGACTGGTAAGACTATCGCTTTACCGGCATTTAATGCACTTACTTATGCAAAAGCTTTAAAGGGCATGGACCCCCTTCCTCCTGTTAGGCTTCCGTATGTCCTAATAAAGTCTTAACTTTATTAACGTTATTAATACTTGGGTTACTGCTTTACTTCCAGTGGATCTCTTCCAAACCTGAATTTTTTGCATATTTCAAAACGACTGACAAACCTTGGACTGGGGCTTCTCCATGGGAGAGACTGATGCATAACTTTTTTTCTTTTCTAATTTTGATTTATGATTTTTGTACAAAGAACAGAGCCACACCCCACTGTCTATGAGTTTATTGTAATTTGCACACCTGTTCCAGCAAGTGGCAAAATGCATCACAACTCAGTTGGGGTGCAGAATCATCACATAGCAGAGGATATTAGGGCATATATGGCATTTGCACATGCAGATGGGCTTGTGGCTCAATCTACTGGACTCAAGGAACAACTTGACCCAGGTTACATGTTCCTTTGTGACCTGTTTGCATATTCAGCATTCAGATATAGTAAGGGGTCATCCAACAGTCAAACAGTAGCCAAACATATATTTCTTATAAAAGTAAAAACATCCAACAAGGTGTTTTGTGTGGGCACTTACTCCTAGCCTATGAGTAAGTGCCCACATTAGGTAGGAAATGCATCAGGCTTACATATTTCCTAATAAAGATTTTTTCACTTTTATAAGAAATATTATTTTGGCTACTGTTTGACTGTTAGATGACCTCTTACTACATCTGAATGTGTTGCATTTTCCCAAAAATTGGCAAACCCTTGGACTGGGGGTTACCCTGGTAAGAGAACATCTTTCAAAAACATTTTCGGGTTTTTGATATTGTACCTTCTCATTATTCATTATCTTATTTTTTACTTCTGGCAAACAATTGAGCCATACACCAGTACTTATTTGATCTGCTTGCATATTCAGCATGTCTTGCTCAAAAGGTGGTTACAATTGATTTCATGGGACCATTTACTTCATACAGTGCTACCCATTACCATGTAGCAACCCAACACAGCTGCAATTGCCATATACTCTTGCTTATACTGAGTCACAACACTCAGTATTTCTTGTCCTGAAAAGCTGGTAGTTTACGGTTGATACCAAACAAAAGGGTGAAGCAATAATTTAAAGATCGCGCTCTTTACTCCTCCTCGTGGCAACCACTGTCCCCACAACAGCTTCTCTGACTGATTCTCTGTTGTTGGTGAGTGGGTGGGATAGCCTGGGTGCTGTGGAAGAGTCACCAGAGCGCATGCGCCTCCCCACTCTCACTCACACCCCAAACCTGCAGGAGCAGACAATGCAGCGCGTACCGGGGAGAACCCTGTGAGGAAACAGCGAGCATCACTAGCCTTGAGCTCCTCCTCCTCCTCCTCCACTACACTGCATCACAACCCGGAACGGCCCGGGCTCCTCTGAGCGCAAGACTGAGCTGTGGAGCAGCGAGGTGAGGCCGCTGGCAGCTGCACGGAGTGGTATCGTGGCTACCGGCTTACCGAGAAAAGCCTCTCGGTGTGTGGAGCGAACCTCCAGGCTGAACGGTGAGTGTCAGGGACAGTTTGGGAGCGAAGAGATTAGCACCCAGAGGCTGCGTGGAGATGTTGGGAGTCGTAGTCCCAGCAGCTGGGTGGCCAATGAATGAAGACTTCCAAGCTAATTTTGTTAGTGTGCGTATAGGCACATATAATGCACGTATAATACGGTGCAACTAAGCTTATTCTGCACTCATCCAACTGCATTTGTACTTCAGCTACCAGCAGCCTCTCATATGCCCGTAGCTGTAGCTGTAGCTGAACTACATCTGGGGCCAGTATGCTGTAAGTCTCTGCAGTAATGTGTGTGTGTGTGTGTTCCACGACCAGGGATGGGAGACGGGGTTCCTGCCCGTGCCAGTAGCAAGGAAGTGAGAGAGTATTGGTTCCAGTAGCGGGGAAGGGAGAGTGTGATTGTGGCAGTAGCAGGGAAGGGAGAGGGTGATGGTGGCAGTAGCAGGGAAGGGAGAGGTGTATGGGGCAGTACAGTTTGTGCTGATATATCTGGTAGCAACACAAAGTTTATACAATGTGGGGCTCTTCATGCTTGTGCTACTGGCGGCAACAGCCACACAGTGCCAGGAAGGTGTCAGGCTGCAGCAGGGATGTCTGGGCAGAGACTAGGGTTGCCACCTGGCCGGTATTTTACCGGCCTGGCCGGTATTTTTGTTGCTTGATCTCAATGTTATTAATAGGAAAACAAGAAAAATATATAGGAAGGCCGGTATTTTCAAGAAAAGGTGGCAACCCTAGCAGAGACACATGGCAAATGCCGGCCTGGGGGCGGTGGTCACACATAGGGAGGGGGAAGGCTTTGCAGCACTGACATATTAGGGATGGGGGCAGCATTTCTTTCTATTATCTTTTCTTACTCATTCTGTGTGCAAGCTTCCAGGAGCAAGCTTATTTGCCCTTTAAGTTACATCTCGTGCTTCAGGCGTTTCATCTGCATGTAGTGATTCGGGGATGGGCAAAGTGATCTGAGAGATGGTAGTTTAGACTGGTAACTTAACATAGGATGCATGGCAAAATGAGCTTGACTGTATAATATGCATATATATATATAATTATTAAATGCTGATTTTTATAATATCTGCTATCGTAAAGTAAGTATGTTGGCAATAGGACTTCCCCAAGGTCACCAGACAAGGAGAGTTTAGGATTTGCTCTTAATTTCATGAGGATGCAGATTTTATTTTCGGATGCTCGTTAATATTGTAGTTGTGTTCACAAGCCATTACAGTGTTATTGCAGGTCCCTTAGGTTCTGTAAGTGTATGGTGTTCCCTAAATTCCTGTGCATGATTAGTCATTAATGAAAGATGGCAAACGACTTACGGCATGAATGTAACTATAGGAATCCTGTGATAGGATTCACCCAGCAGGGCAGGGTCTTTGTGTTGTAACACACATCAAAGCTTTATCCCTTAATGGAAGTAAGAGGCGTCTCTTCTCCGCCTTCTCCCCACCTCCTATTCCACTTACAATAGTCACATTCATCATTCCTGAGCACCATAAAGAGGTGGTCTCTGTGATCTAGGTGTATGTTTCAGTCCAAGAAGGAGGTGTCTACACATCAACACTCGCAGTTCCTGATGTGCGATGTTATTTTAGCCTCTGTCAGAGCAGAAGAGAGGAGTAGGGTATATTACTAAGTAAGAATTGTTTTAGCTGCCAAAGTTAAGTATTTAATTCCTTATTTATTTTGCTTTTTCCCCCCAGAGTTTGAGTTCTCAGGCATCTCCAGCAACTGCCTTGAACATTTGTGACAGAACTGACCACAGCACATGGAGCAAGCAGGAAAACCGGGCTCAGGGCAACCTGAGCAGGGAAAGTCCCCATCCAGTTCTCTTAACCCGCAGCCTTCACAGTCTGCTTCTCCATCAGGCCAGGATTTGCAAGTTGATGATGCACAGGCTGGGCGACCCTTGGGGCCTACACCGAGCCAAAGCCGCTTTCAAGTGGATCTGGTCACTGAGGGATCTAAGGAGGCAGCTGCACTAGAACTACAACAGCAAGTAGATGGTGTTAGACATAGAGGTGGCTCAGGCAGTGAGGAGGCAAAAGGGCGCTTCAGGGTTAATTTTGTGGACCCAGCTGATCCTGGAGGTAGTTCACCAGAAAATGCAGGGGTTGATGGTGGTAGTGGGGGAGTGAGCTTCCAAAATGGAGACACTGTCTTAAGTGAAGGGAGCTTACATTCTGGTGGAACTGGACATCATTATCATTACGATACACATACTAATACTTACTACCTTCGCACTTTTGGGCACAACACAATTGATGCTGTGCCAAGGATAGACTATTACCGGCACACAGCTGCTGACCTTGGCGAAAAGCTACTGAGACCCAGTTTGGCAGAGCTGCATGATGAACTGGACAAGGTAAAGTCACTATATTCCCCTGTTCAGTACTTTAAGCACTGTAAACACATTGTGTAATCTATGTTTTTAAAGGAAAGTTATGTGAGGTTAAGAAATTCAGCAAGAGGTTTCAAAAACTCTGTATTTCTGAACTATTTTACATGCTGTTTTTAATAAGTGCCAATGCCTACCAAGCTAAACCCTACTGATGTATGTGCTACTTGTGGAAGTCAAGATATTACTGTACTAAAAGTATAACCTGCAGAATCAAATATCCCAATATTCCTTTGCATATGCTGTAAGTTGAAATTTTGGTAAATTTTTTTTTGCAAAAAGTTGACCGCTTTGTTGCAGTTCAATATTTTGAGCTCTAATATTTGGGGACCTGAGCCAATGGATCTTTTCTTAAAAACAGTCATAATATATTGGCAAAGTAATCACCCTCTGGTGACGCACTTGGGGATGGACACATTTTTCAGACCATTGAGTCCCTTATTTGCAGTAAATCTCTATTTCAAAATTTCCCTAAAATGGGCACCTAAGTCTTACAACTTGTAAAATAGCTTTTTGTGTATGTATCAGTACATTTATGCCTCTTTCTTATACCAACTAATTTTTTTTTCTGTTTTTATCTAACTCTTGTTATCTGATGGACAACTGGTTCATATAATAAACATTTGTACTGAAGAACATAGTAACATAGTTGGGGAAAAAAATGTCCTTTAAGTTCAAGCTTTTTATATCTAGAACCGTCCTAACTACTAGTTGATTCAGAAGAAGGCAAAAAACCCATTTGAAGCTGCAACAATGTATTGTTCTCACTGTAAAATCCCTTTCCAAATCTTAAAATGCAACCTCCTTTCTTCTGATCAGAATAAATGCGCTTGTTCCAGCTAGAATCTACTGCTAAATAAAGCAAGAGAGTTTACTATATGAGCCTCTTCCCCAGCATAAACAACCCCAACTTGGCCAGTCTTTTTTTTCATAAGTAAGACTTGCCATACCCTTTAACCGCTTAGTTGCCCTTCTTTGAAAATCTTGAAATCAATAATATCGCGTGTAAGCACCAGAGACCAAAAGATGTTACCGAAATAGGAAAAACTGTGTTTGTATCATGTTCACAAGTAGCATTTATTCTTTAAAAGTGCTAATAAACATTGCAGGACTTCAGCAAGATCAATACGAGTACATGCTGCATTCACAAGCAGTGCTGTATAAATGAAAAAATATATATACATACATGCCAGTGTAATACTAGAGTCTTGTTTCAGATCTAAAACTAGCAAGAAATGATATATTTCTGGGCATTAGACATGTATCCCTTCTAGCAAATGAATTCTTCATATAGTTAATTTGATATAGGCTGGCGTTTCCTAAAAAGAAGCTCAAAAGACACGGGCCCAAATTGAGTAAACCCAGCAAAAGCTCTAGTGTAACTGGTTATCAGACCTGTTACTCTTTTCTTGTATTTACTGTAGAATAGCCTGTTAGTTCAGCTCAGAGCCACATAATGAGGCCTGCACATCATTCTGCCCTTAATTATTATTAACCCTTAAATGCTTTACTTTCCGGAGTGTGTTTTGTACATTCCCATCACCAGACACTGCTCACACTGAAACAGGACAAAAGCCACATATTTTTCACTGGTACAGCTTGACCTGTTCTTTTGGAATTGCAATAAAACAGAAGGAGACTAGAAATCCCTGCTGTGTCTTTGAAATAATCATGGTGGTGTTCTAGGTTTTGTTTTGGTGCTGCAGATGTAGTCTAAGTCAGTTACGCAGGATATAAAGTCAGAGAAGAAGGATGGAGAGACTGTTTGTGGACATGGGAAAGCAGAAAATTCCAACCTAATGAAAGGGAGGAGAGTAGTGGGGAGGTGCCATTTCTTGCACATAAGTGGTATATGGGTGTAAATGCATTCCATTTGGTATAGACAATAATTTGTACTTAAGCCCCAGGCTATACACAAATTGGCTGTCTAATGAATAGTATTCTGACTTCAGATGACTATGTATAGGCACTATATACTGTATGTGCCAAATAGTGTCCTCTCTGATGAATATATGACCAGGGTTCATTCAGCTATCCTTCTTTCACACTTGGATATTCCATCAGCCAAGAACTGTTAGCTTTGGATGCAATGATTTGCTATAGGCTCTGTACAGGCATCCTAGTGAACTCTTATCTATATATCTAACTGTATCACCCCAAGTTGGGTGTCCCAGCAGGGTAGAACATTTCATGTAATTTTTAAAAATTGCCTTCTCCTTCCCATGATGCAGTTCCAATGTTTTACCTGCGCTGATTTCCGTTCTTGTCAGTAAAAGGGTATTTTTGGACACATTGTGCTTTTCAATGGGTGTGATGTAATCGTGCATGACTAAAGTGCCCCATGGATCATCGCCCTTGGGTTGTGTTTTTGAGTGTATTAATGTAAACATACGCTTTGCTTTGTTTTCCCAAAGTAGTTCAAAGTTGCCTCAGTAAGACATATAATTTCCTGGTGAACTCAAGTTGAGGAATAAGCCTTGTGCTAAACATACTTTTTACCTTTTGTTTGAATTAAGAAATAGAACTCACTATCTCTGTTTAAGCTGATTCGCTGATCCCCAACCAGTGGCTTGTGACAACATGTTGCTCCCAGTGGCCTCAAAGCAGGTGCTTATTTTTGAATTCATGGCTTGGAGGCCAGCTTAAGTTGTATAAAAATGTCTACTGCCAAAAAGAGCCTCCTTTAGACTGCCAGTCCATATAGGACCTAACAAATAGTCAATCACAGCCCTTATTTGGCATTTGCAGGAACTTCTTGTCTTGCTCCCCAACTCTTTTAACAATTGAAGGTAGCTCACAGGTAAAACATGTTGGGGACCCCTGAGCTAGCTATCTAAAGGGGAGGTAGTAAAGTGTAAAAGCAAAAACACTTATTACTTTATATTTTTTCGCTATGGTTTGTATTAATTCTTGCAGATGCGTATGTGTACGTGTGATGACACACGAAAAGCGTTAGGTGAATTGTTGGGAAAATAAAGCCTTTTAAAACCACCGCTGTCTGTTGATCCGTGGAACTGCGCACAATATTGGATGCTATTGATCATCTTGCAGAAAGGTCTATATAAGTGTATTCGTTCCAGTTAAAATATTTGGTTTTGCATATCTTTTTTAATGCTGTGCTCCATCTTCAACTCCATCCTGTTATCTAAATAGAGCCCCACCCAGAGTGTTGTGTTCAATGGCATTGTAGATTAAAGGCAATTGAACTTGTATCAGTTTCAATTGTTTTGTCACCCGTCCACAGAGTTATTAATTGCCTGGGCAACAAAACACTCTGCATTATACTTTATTAATTTGGAAAGTTACTAACTACAGTTGTAGGCACACTCATGTGTCAGGCAAGTGGCTATTAGAAATTTGGCAATTCATATTTCCAGTTAACAATCATCTAATGCGTGAATGCATGGGTATATGCTATTCAGAGGAATGCATTCGGAATTTCTAAAAGTGCCAGTGCCCTAAGTTAGTATTATATGTAATGTAAATTACATTTCACCTGGCACTTAAGTAAAATAGGCACATGTTCCCTGTATGTGCGCAACAAACTTTCTTTGAGGTATAAGATCCATTGTCTGGAAACCTGTTAACCAAAAAACTTCAAATTCCGGGAAGGTCATCTTCTACAGACTCCATTTGAATCAAATAATACAAAATGTAAAAAAAAACATTTCCTTTTTCTCTGTAACAGTAAACCCTTATTGGAAGCAAAACAATCTTTAAAGTATAGGGATCCAAATCAAGGAAAAATCCCTTATCCAGAAAACTCCAGGTCTGGAGCATTCTGGATAAAAAGTCCCATACCTTTATCTCTATATTTGCAGTTCCATACAACACATGCAATTTTTGTTTTTTTTCTAGTTAAGACAATCAAGGAAATATATGTTTTTCTTTAAAGGACTTTTTTTGATAAAGAGCTAGAATTCCAAGATATTGCATTTTACTGTTCATTGGTAAGCTAGATATAGCTTCACGGAGTGTAGTAGGAGCATTTTTCTTATATATTCTTTTACTTCCAGAAACTTGCTAGCACCAAACTCCCCAAAAAAGTTTCCTTGCTCGAAAATGCACACTCAGACTATGTGGGTAAAAAATGTTCACTTTTATTACAATCTATGAGTTTTGATCCTACGTGGATCGTACATATAAAATATGATATTGGAAAATTATAACCCCAGGATAAATTGCCTTCAAGAGCTTGTCCTTAGTCTTTCAGATTTCCTTGAGATTAGTAAAGGAATGTTTTTGAAGTATGTAAACGAAACTTTCTTTCAACCAGGGTTACTTAAGATTGGAGGTTTAATGGGTTGTTCACCTTCCAAGTTTAAACTTTAATGTTCCTCTCTCGATTATCTGAAAACTGCTTAACTGAAGCAAGTATTTGGAAGGTGAACTAGCCCCTTTAACTCTTTCTCTTTTGCACAGGAAATCTATAAATGTAATGTTTTCTGTGTCCAAGAAAGTTTTTAAGTTCTGGCATTCAAGCAGAAAAACTCTTCATCTTTTTTCCAGTTTTCTGAAGACATTGGTTTCCTGTCCTACCGAGGAAGCCTTTTGTCTTCTTGACACATTTTCCAAACACATATCCAACAGAAAGGAGATCTGTTGCTCTCAGACAATGCAAATTATTGCCCCTGCATTCATTGTTGTGTTTGCATGAGAATACCTAAAAAAAACTCCTTTGCTGTTTCCCTGTGTTTTATAAATCTAATGCTTGGTTTTTGAGTCATTTAGATTTTCATTCAACAGCTCTCCGGTTTGCAATGTCAGCAATCTGGTTGCTAGAGTCCAAATTACCTTAGTAACCGTGCATTTGAATAAGAGACTGCAATATGAACAGGAGAGGGCCTGAATGGAAAGATAAGTAATAAAAAAAGGGGTCAGTGACCCCCATTTGAAACATGGAATCAGAAGTAAAATGCAAAACTATGAAGAATAAAGAATGACAACAAATTGAAATGTTGCTTAGATTTTGCCATTCAATAACATTATAAAAGTTAACGTATGGCTACATTGCTGAATTGTGTACCTGCAGCATCTTTGTTAACAAAATCACAACAGTACTGTATCATTTATATCATTGGCAAAACTGCCGTAACCATCTCTGTGTATAACTTTTGATGCCCTGGTCAGTGCTGTTCAACGTTCCAGTTTTTCATAGATTATTTCTCATACCATATGATAGGATATATTCTAATGAGCTCATACAAAGCAGCCTGTGGAGCCCTTGAGCAGATTGGAGGCAACTAAAATCCATTTAAGGGTCACACGTTCCACTGACAACCTCTAGCTCCACAGATGTATTTCACTCTAGCCCTACCTTTGCAAGATGAGCAGTAATAGATTGTTTCAACTATAGAATCCTTTTTAGTGTGCAATTTCTTGCTGCCCTAAGGGATGGTGATGCCTGGGCTGTGTGGGGAAAAATAGCAATGTCTTTAACGTTTATCAGATTGCTGTGATTTGGAATCTTAGCCCTTGGCTGTTATTACCATCTGCTGGGTGGTCACTGGTACTCCTGGGATGCAATAGGCTTGCATGGCAGGTTTTTCAGACAATTGATTGGGATTTAGATAACAACAGCCAGTTGTTAAAATCTGCCTTGGCTGTCAGTTGAGCCATGTCTTGCACTCTTTGCTGCACTATATACAAAGCATTATTGCCTGATTTTAAAATCAAAGGGTTAAGATTTGCTCTAGTACAGTGCTGTCCATCTTCTGTGGTAACGAGGGCCGATAATGAACTTTTGAGATCATATCCACACTAAAGCTCCCCATAGACGCAACGATCTTTCGCTCCCGAACGACCGATTTTGGTGAAGTCCGACCAATCTGTCAAATTATCGTGCGGTTAGTGGGATACAAACGATCGGTCATCTTACGATTTTTCGTCCGACATTGGTCTGAAGATTGATCGGCCAGGTTAGAAAATCTTTATCGGTCCCCATGCAATCTACCTATGTTGCAGGGCAAAGCAGGCTGCGATCCTTCAGTTTTGCTGGCAATATCGCCTGAAATGGTCTTTTTAGTTGATGGACAAATCTGACATTAAACGATCGTTTTGAGACAATCGTGGTCTCAAGATAACCATTGGATCTTTCAAAAATCTTTGCGTCTATGGCCAGCTTAACAGTAGTGGCACACCAAAAAAAAAAAAAAAATGGTTGCTGCTCACTGCAAAGATATCACTCATCACTCAAATGTGAAAAATTTAAGTCGGCCATATGCCTAATCCTCCCCTGTGGATAATACAGAACCCCCAATTCATGACCCCTAATAACTATTTTCCAAATGCTAACAAACACCCAGAACAAACCCCTACCAGGCTTACATCCCAATGCCGAGGGGCACCAGTTGTGCAGCCCTGCTTTAGTGAAACCCGCCCTCCGTCAACCCGTGCCCATCTGCAACTGCCTACCGCCTTCCTTATGTAGACTGCCCCACTGATGACATCACAAGGGGCGGGGCAAACAGACATAGTGTGTGTAACCGAAGAAATCAGAAACTGTCAGTGCAAGGTCGCGGGTGGGGAGAGCAGGAGAAGAGCTCAACCCAGACCTGCCTCCATCTGCGAAGAGGGGTGCGAGGTCGGTCCGAACCTGCCCAACCTGCGGGTATTGGGCCGGCCCGCACATTTTGTTTGTACTGGAATCAGTTATTTAAGTGAGCTCTAATACATCTGTTTTGGAAAGGAAGCACCCCCATAATAAATATTAGATCTAACTATCTGAATGAATATAAATATCTGACACCAACTGCTACAAGAGAACAGAATGAAGATTAATAGATGCTGAGAGAGGGATAGTGAAGAAAAACTTGATCATTTCAGAAATTATGCAGAATATTTGATTATATACAGAAAGTTTCATATTTCAGTATGATAAAGCTTATATTACATTCTCATTTTCAAAACAGTTCCCCTTTAACGAGGAAGTGACACTGGATATTAAACCTTGTTTTACATCTATCATAACATTGTTATTGCACTCACTTTATAATTTTGGTATAAAGATGCTGATGCTTTTACGTTATGCTTCTGATCCCACATGTTCCTCTATGAGGGGGGTTGCCATATTTCTGCTGCAGTAGTCTTCTTTAAAGGAGAAGGAAACCCTAAAAATTAATAGGACTAAAAATGCCAAATTTTATATAATGAACTTATTGCACCAGCCTAAAGTTTCAGCATCTCAATAGCAGCAATGATCCAGGACTTCAAAGCTTTTCACAGGGGGGTCACCATCTTGGAAAGTGTCTGTGACACTCACATGCTCAGTGGGCTCTGAGCAGCTGTTGAGAAGCTAAGCTTAGGGGTTGTTACTAATTATCAACATGACCTATAGGTGACTTTTTATGTACATTATTATTTTGAAGAGTAGTTTGTATCCGTTTCACTTTAATAATTGTCTGGCCAAGGAGGGAGAGCTACAGAGCTACAAAAGTGCAGTGCCTTCAGTTGTCATTCATATTTGTTATTAACTTCAGTTCAGCCTGTCCCGAAAATGTAAATATACTTATCACAGGCTAAATATTTGCTTTTTTTTCATAGCCAATAAACTTTACCTTGTTAAGGAAAGTCTATTTTCAATTTATTAGACCAAAAATGATAGGATGGAACATGATTCTATATGTATAATATAAAAATGAAGCCGCACTAACATGGACCTAGTGGTGTTTGAGTTTCACATTGTACTTCTCAACCTTCACAGATCTTTCAAGCCCTGCCATTTGACTCAAATGTAAACATGATGTTTGCATTCATCAGTCCTGCTCAGCGTCAGCAGGTAGATAGTGTAGCATGCTTATGAATCACCCAGATGGTTTGTTTAAGAAATGGCTTACCTTGTCTGCTCCAGTGTTTAATATTCCATCATCCTTGAAGCAAATGTTCCTATGCATTAGCAAATGACCCAGTGGCATGCCAACCGCTGTCATTGGCAGCGCCCTTGCCTCTGCAGTTACTATGTTGTTAAAGTAGAAGGCAGTCCTCCTGGCGCAAAACCCCTCCCCCCCTGCCTACCTCCCCCTCGGGCAAATGCCCCTAAGTTGCTGCTTACCCCTCGGCGCAGGTCCGGTCCATGGAGTTTGCAGGCTCCGTCTTCTCTCATGCAGTCTTCTTACTAGATCCATTGGCGCATGCGCCGAGAGTCACAAAGTTAAAATCGGAAAACTTTGTGACTTTCGGCGCATACGCAGAAGAGCTGAACCGGTAAGTGCTCCTACTGCGTGTGCGCCGCCAAACGCTGATGGATCAGGAAGAAGACTGCATGAGAGAAGATGGCGCCTGCAAACTCCATGGACAGGACTTGTGCCGAGGGGTAAGTAGCAACTTAGGGGCAATTGTCTGGTGGGAGTAGGCTGGGGGGCCTACTGTGGGGAGGGGTTTTGTGACAGGAGGATTGACTTCTCCTTTAAAGGGATACTGTCATAGGAAAACGTTTTTTTTTCTTCAAATTAATTAATAGTGCTACTTCAGCAGAGTACTGCACTGAAACCCATTTTTCAAAAGAGCAAACAAATTCTGTTATATTCAATTTTGAAATCTTGACATGGGGCTAGACATATTGTCGGTTTCCTAGCTTCCCCCAGTCATGTAACTTGTGCTCTGAAAAACTTCAGTCATTCTTTACTGCTGTACTGCAAGCTGGAGTAATATCACCCCCTCCCCTCCCTAGCAGCCTAACAACAGAACAATGGGATGGTAACCAGATAACAGCTCCTTAACACAAGATAACAGCTAACTGGTAAATCTAAGAACATCACTCAATAGTAAAAGCCAAGTCCCACTGAGACACATTCATTTACATTAAGGCTTAGTCCAGACGGGGAGATTCGGGGGCGATCCGTCGCCTGGTGACTTCTCGCTGCGACGCATCGCCCCCGAATCTCCCCGAATAGCTAGGCACTGGCATAGCTTAAAAACGCCTGCGATTATTCACACGGAGCGGCGCGATTTAAAAAATCGCTCTAAATTTGGAGCGATTTAAAAAATCGCACCGCTCCGTGTGAACACGCGCCGGCGTTTTTAAGCGCATTGGTGCCTAGCTATTCGGGGGCGATCCGTTGCGGCGAGAAGTCGCCAGGCGACGGATCGCCCCCAAATCTCCCCGTCTGGACTAAGCCTAAGTAGGAGAAATAACAGCCTGCCAGAAAGCAGTTCCATCCTGCTGGCACAAGTCGCATGATTGGGGCAGCTGGGAAACTGACACTATGTCTAGCCCCCATGTCTGATTTCAAAATTTTATTTAAAAAAAAATCTGTTTTCTCTTTTGAGAAATGGATTTCAGTGCAGAAGTCTGCTGGAGCAGCACTAATTAATGATGCGTTTTGAAAAAAAACATGTTTTCCCATGACAGTATCCCTTTAAATAAATTATGCTTGTGGATAGATTTGTGCAGCCTTTTCTAATCCCTGGACAACAAGCTGTCCAGCTTTCTGCTTTGTTATTTCACTGTACAGACTATGAGCAAACTGAAGTGTGGGGAGGCCGACTTTCCCATGGCTATTTCCTGCCTTCATCAGTTTCTTCTGTTGTGCCGAAACACTTAAGTGATAAACCTTTCCTTTAAATGACATCACCATATTTCTGATCAGTGTGTGTGTGTGTGTGTGTTTGCCTGTTAACACAGAAAGAATATATATTTTTAGAGATATGTTATATAAATAAACAAAACAGTCATCCAAATGCATATATGTTTTAGACCTATTTCATCTGACTAAAATGAGCAGTCTGCTTCTGAAAAATTATAGACAAGCTATTAAAGTATTGAGGAGCGTTTCTAAAATTGACAAGCCCTGACTTTTAGTGAGCATAAAGTACCTTTTGTTGTACATGTATCGGACCTGTTATCCAGAATGCTTGGAACCTGGGGTTTTCTGAATAAGTGATCTTTCTGTAATTTAGATCTTCATACCTTAAGTTTACTAGAAAATCATTTAAGTATTCAATAAACCCAGTAGGCTGGCTTTGCCTCCAATCAGGATTAATTATATCTAAGTTTGGATCAAGTGTGAGGAACTGTTTTATTATTACAGAGAAAAAGGAAATCTGATAAAATGGAGTCTATTGGAGATGGTCATTCTGTAATTCTGAGCTTTCTGTATAACTGATCCCATACTATATAGTTGCTGCATGTCCATTGCCTTTGAGCAGAAGAGATGATTGCTAGACACCTTGATCACCCTACTGGCCCTGCATTTGCCTCAGGTTGCAAAGAAGGTGATGTAGAAAAATGGAGAAGGGGCAAATTTTAGACATGATTGTAACAGGAACAATCCAACATTCTGCATGGTGATAAGGGTGCGGTAACAAGGGACAGATTTAAGGCTGATGTGGGCAGAAGATCAGACACTTATACCAAATATCAGTAGATATAAAGAGATCTACCAGCTAGCAGTAAGTAGTAACTTTATGGGCAGGGGAAAAATGCTTTAAAACAATTGCATGGCTGGAGCCTTCATTGCACTGCATTAGTTTGCCACTGCATTAGTTTGTTAGTTGCCCAAAAAGCAGCAGTCAGTGTTTCCAGCCACAAATCACTTGACCAGAGAGGGAACACACATCATAGAAGTGAATGGAGTATTACTATGGAGCATTTTGTTGCCTGCCCCTGAGCTGTGGGAACAGAGTTCCTTTAAGCTGGCCTACCTATAATTATATTGTCTTTAGCTTTACGGTACCATATATTTGGGACGTTTGCCAGTTTCATCCAGTTTGGCTCAAACAAATGAATTTGTGCAATATGTTGTAATGAGTTTGTGTACAGTCACTCTCTATATTCTCTATTCTTTAACTATAATTATAGAATGATTGTGGCAACATTTGATGTACCTGATTTACATGTATGGCCAGTCTGCTGGCAGTCTTGATAAAGATGCATCTTCCCATACACTGAATAATCTTCAAACTGTTTGTTGCTAATAGCTAATATCTTTTCCTGTAGGATAGCTTTAAGGCTGGGAAGATACCATGGATATCCTACAAAGATTGTAAAATGACCGTTGGTCTTGTGCAGTATTCATTTACTCACGTGCACATAAATCCCACTGCGATCCATGTTTCTCTGACAGTACATGTAACTGACATGATGTCCAGTCCATACCAACATGCTTTAATTGTAACAGCGTGTGGAGGGTCGACCAATTTACTGCATAGTAGCTTCAATAACTGTAAATAATTATGCATCTTGGAGTGCATGTGTGTTTCTCAAAAAACAAGACAATTACAGTAATCTTTTGTGTGTGTGTGTGTCAACCCCAGAGCCGGTTCCACTTCCTCTTTGTTGATACAGTATTTGTGATAAAATCTCATCATTAAGAAACACTTCCACAAGCTATTATTAGGAATTTCAAAGTGAATGTTTAGGTTCTGATTACATGCTTACTTGACAAGGTAAATTAACGTGTTTGAGATAAAAACTTAGATCAGCTTTTACCCTAGTTAATATTTAGTATAAAGAAGGAATGAGTATGTTGTAGATTGTGATAACCTTTATTGGTCTAAAAAGCTGTTTAAGGGTAAGTCGACACGTGGAGATTTCGGGGAGATCTGGCGACTAATCGCCGCAACAAATCTACCCGAATAGCTTGGTAGTGGTGCGCACCCGCTACACGTAAAGTCGCCTGCGCTTATTCACATGCGGCGACGCAATTTTAAAAGTCGCTCAAAATTGCCTGGCTTAGAAGTGGTGTGACAGCTTTGACCTCATACCACATCAGTATCCTTTCCTTGCTGGAACAAATGTTTATGTCACACTAAAAGTTAATTTAAAGGTGAACAACCCCTTTAAAAATGATGTGGCTGTTTTGCATCTACATTTGTGAAATATCTGTTTTTTTAATGGCCTGGTTTGGGTTTGATGCTTGGGTTGTCCCAAACATGCCCAGTTTAGACCTACAGACAGACACCTGTGTATGGCCTCTTATGTGGGTGTCTTGGTGGCAAGAACACATTGAGCGTGTGCATTATGTAAGTCATTATGAAAGTCAGAATGTTGTGTTTGAGAAGAATAAAGGCTGTTGTGTGCACACATAACAAGAAGAGCAAGCATGAGCATGTCTGTAATAAATGTACCCGCTTCTATATGTGTATGTATGTATCTATATATAAATATATATATATATATATATATATATATGTAAACCATTTGCAGTCTTTACTGCTGTCTTTTTTGTTTATGATTTTTAGCCTGAAATCCAATGTGACAAAAGGCGTTTGTCTAATAATAGTGCATCTGTAAATCGCTAGTATCTAGTTGTTCAGTTCTTTAAAGAATGAGTGAAGAATATGATCTGTCAGGTGTACAAAGCTGAATGTGAGTCTTTTTTTCCTGTGATCAGCAGTTCTGACTGGTTACATTGTAAGTCACAAGGGGCCTGCTATTGGTTTTTGTTTGTAACACTGGTGAACTAAGCTTTGCATTAATTCAGAGGATATTAATAGAGCATTGTTAACAAGAACTGATCAAATTCCTGTAAAACAATACTTTGTTTTGAAAGCTTAGCCTGGTGCTGAGAGTCCTGTAAAGCATTTTGGAGCAGTCCCTAATGGCACAAAAAGCCATTGCAAGAGGTATTTTCCAACATTGTTATACAGAGAGGCTATTTAAGTTTCTTAAACTACAGCAAACCTCAATCTTGCATCCATCATTTTACACATAATTTTATAATAATTTTTGTAGTCCCACCAATATATAATGAATTACCTGAATTTTACATCATTTTTTTTTCTGGTCCCTTGAAAAACATCAAATGCTTATTGTCATGTGCCCTGGATACCAAAAGGAGTATGTGGGACATAGATACAATTATAATTGTAATCTGATGAACACTGTAAATAATACACATGTATAATACATAATATGTATGTGTGTGTGTGTTCCTGCTTTTTCTTTGTACACACTCTTTACTTTGGAAGTTTCCCAACTCATCAGTTTATTTTTCAATGGTGTGGGTTGCATTTACTGTAAAATATGGTACTAGTATTTGTGTTTTTCTTATAAATGTTTTTTCCTGCCAAGCCTTAAGCTAGGAATTGATGGTAAGATCCACTGGTTTGGCAAAGTTGGCAAATATCTTTATAACTACTCAATGCTACACTTTACTCACCATAAACATGCTCCTGTATGTTTGTCTATGCTCGTTTTGCACTGGTCCTTGTGGGAATTAATAATGGCTGACATCCAACCCATATACCCTCAAGCCAATAGGAAGCATCAGTATTTTCATTGCATGACATTGCAGCTTCCTAATTGATGACCTCTGCATCCGGCATCATTTTATATAACTTTACCAGCGCATACTGGAACCAAGAGGTTCTATCTAAATTCGAAAAGTACAGAATGTTTGCTTAGGTAATACAGCACTTTAATCTAAAATACATGTTTTGATTGCTTAAAGGGGTTGTTCACCTTCCAAACACTTTTTTCTGTTCAGTGGTTTTCAGATTGTTCTCAATAAATAAAGACTTTTCATTATTTATTTTTTACTGTATTTCCAAAATCTAATTGTAAAGTTGAATGCTGGTGTCTGTGGTGTTTGAGTCTGGCAGCTCAGTAATTCAGGTGCAGACTCTAAACTGATACAGTTTTGCAACATTTAATTGATACATTTCACAGCAACATCTCTGGAGTATTAGCAACTATTGTATCAATTCTAACAGCTGCGGCGAAAAATTACACTTTACACTTCAATATTAGAAAAACGGTTACAAATAGAAAATAGACAGTAATTGGAAAAAGTCATTATTTCTGGTGATCTATCTGAAAACAACAAGTTGTTTGAAGGTGGACAACCCCTTTAACGTGTAAGTGTAATTAGAAGTATTGACTGTCTTTCCTTTGTTATAAGTCTAGACAAATAGTTAACCACCTTTATTGCATTGTTTTTCTATTCTTTCCTATTACCAAACTCTATTAAAAAAACTATTTGCTCTGATTAAGCTACATGTGCCTATTTTTTCTATAGGTTTGCATTGCTCTGTGTCCAATAGTACTTTATAAAAAAAAGTAGTAGTGCATACCATTCAGAGATGAATTGCAAACCCTCCACACACTTCTTTCTTTGGTGTTTTTACCACTGCATTGTTTTACCTTTTATCTTTCCACTGTCCACGTTCATAGGTGCCTCTCTTGCTGTCACTGTCTTACATCAAATGTAAACTACACATTGCATGACCTTGTTGACAGTGCAATATTGACTTGTGTGGGCTTTTATCTTTCCTTAGAGCCCTAGTATTGTCATGCTTTTTGTATTTTTACATTTTTTTTAAATGACATAGTTACATGACAATTCTAATATTAAATCAATGCAATACTGTATCTGATTTTGTATGAATGTGCTGCATGTTAACTTGTACTAACTTGTAAACCGTTACTGTTCTTTAGTTTAGAATGTAGGCAGAATTTAACAGAATGCATAAATACACACCCACCCACACATGCATAGTTTATCATTTTACTATGACAATTCATCAAATTTCAAAGCCATGTTAAGGTAATTTGCACATACACTTCATAATCAAATCAGATGCCCAACTAAACAGTCATGGAATATCTTGTGAGCAGGGCCCTCCAATTTTATGCTGTGATCATTGTTTGTTAAAACTTTCTGGTGCTATATAAATGAATGTTGGTGATGACAATGGAAGTGTAGATCTCCAACAGTATAAATTGTACTTCTGTTAGTGGGGTACCTTAGTGTTTATCTCCAGGATTGTTTTATGGCTGATGGTTTGGTGCTCACATTCTACATAATTCTAGTATTTTACTTGCTTATTATTTTACCTGTTTTATTTTATTTTATTACTTTATTTTATTTTACCTGTTATCGTATTTTACCTGTTTTGCTCACATAAAGCCCTGCCCAAAGCTGTATTGGCCATAATATTAGTGCACTATTTGATTGTTCTACAAAGAGGACATTTTCTTCCTCTCTGGATCAGCAGCTAAAAGGGAGTCAAATTATCACCAATTGTGCTGGACTTACCAGTACTTCCAAATGCTTCTAAAGGCTAAGGCTGGTGGCAGAGGGAGATTAGTCTCCCACCGACAAATCACCTCTTCTTCGGGCGACTAATCCCCCCTAAATGCCTTCCTGCCGGTTAGAATGTAAATCACTGGCAGGATGGCACTCTAATCACTTCGGCTTTCCGAAGTCGCCCAAAGTTTCCTCGTAAGCTAATATGTGTTGACGGTAGCATACTATTTTTGATATCACCTATAAGTTCCATATAATAGAAAATTGTTTCTGAAGTTCTTAGTGATAAAGTTAATTGTGTTCACGTCATTTCATCTAGTACTCTATGTCCATCTTACACTCCCCCACAAACATTTTCCCAAAAGCGGTGGGAACTACTTGAATGGGTCTTGAGAATATTTATCTTGACTGTTATTAGACCAGAGTTTACATTGATAGTAATTTCTTCCAGCTGTTTCCTTGTGGGTTTTTTTTTGTCATTTCTAGGTACACAAAACAAAAGAAAATAGCCATTGAGTTCATTTCTGTCCACAGTGAACATTATCTATGCAATAACAGAGAGGAAATGATCCAAGACCTACTGCAATGACATTATAAAATAATTCTTAAAGTTGCATAATGTTTAAGATTTCTTTATTGATGGCAAGGATGTCTTGTTTCCACTGTAGGTTACATTTTCTTAGTGCCGCAGTAAATTGTTCTAGTCTTAGCTTTGTTCTGTTTGGGCCGGTGACTTTTGGCTTTGACGCTAGATTTGAGAGGAACTTAACAGGAGCTTCGACTTCTATCATTTATTCATTTTCTAATGTACCCCTTTTCCTCCCTCGCCCAGTGACACACATGTCCAAATGGTCAGGCACTATAGTTGAAAATTGGGTAAGGGGCTGGAAAAAACCGAGTGTCATTTGCTATTGGCTAAAATTTGCTTCCCTTCCTTGATACTGTAGGATGACCATCACAAAGCATTCATTCTGTTTTAGCCATTATTTAACTGAGAAGGAAAGGTATAATCACTGTGGTAAGGAGGCTAACATGATGCCCCCCTATTGACAATATTCTCTTATCTGAGACCTCGGTCAGTGTTCCTGTTTGTTGAAAACTATTACTGTAGCAGCACCGACCTGTCACCTTTTTCTTTGATGTTCTCTGTGGGCTGGGTATGCATGCACGTTCGAGTGAAAACCCAAACTTAGGAGACAAAATACCGTTTTTTTTTACTCTACTCTTTATATAAATCTTGTGTGCTGGAGAGCATACATGCAGTATGGACCAAACGCATAGAATCTTATGCTTAAAGCTTCCCATGTCCTCCAGTGTTGAGTGATTCTAAATGGGTTGTATTTTTATTCGTTATTCTACCCTCTGCCTTCTCTAATATATGATGGGACCTGATTGAACTAAAGTATTGCTTACAAGAATAAGATAATGGCGTATTCATTTTCTACAGGGTTTAAGATGTTTTACCATACTGCTAAACGTTTAAATAGTTTCGCATTATATAGCTATCGATTTATTTTCCTTGAATAAAGAGAAAGGGGAATAGTATGTTTCCCAAAGCACCATTTGGAATCTGTAAATTTCTGGAATGCATTGGCATAAGCATGAGAATCTGTAGCCAAAATAAGATTTTTCTGGCTTAAACATCCCAAAGCTTCTCTGTCATGTGGCGTATTTGATAATTGTATTGTCCTTCTTTTCTGTTCACCGAAAGCAGAGCCGATATATTTGAAATAATGTGTGTATGTGAAAATACAAGTATTGTAGGCACAGATATCAACCAATCGCTTATCACTGTTTTTGTAAGCATATAATTTACAGGGTATTCAAACTCTTGTGCATTATATTTCTACTGTATATTATCAATACATTGTCTCAGTGTTGATTCAAAAACAATTTATGACCAGGGCTTTCCGGCCTTTTCTGAGGCTAGTGTTTACCCTTTTATTCTAAGTTTCATTAGGTATATTAGGTACAGTAAATTATACATGTATTAATTAAATCATAGGAAACAAAGTTGGCTAGATCATAGGAAACAAAGTTGGTGAGCTAATTGGGCAAGTTTGAGTATTTCATCTGCTAGTGCACCTTGTTGGCCAGTGTATGGTAAAATGACATGACATATGTTCTGACATACACGTTGGCCCTAATGAACAGAATAATAGAAATATGACCATACCATGTATGGCCACTTGTCTAATATATATTTGTTCAGCTCTTGGGCTGATCATTTGGATACTGTACAGGCTCAGCCAGTGTAGGGCAGTGTATGGTATGTAGACATACATTTACTGTATCCTTTTTTGGAAACTGAGCATCTCATAAGGATCTTGTCCTAAAAGTGCCACTTTGTTTGAGGGCTGCAACATTTATAAAAACATTTTAAAAAAAGTATAGGTGTTGCATAAAAAAAAAAAAAAAAAAAAAAAAAAATATATATATATATATATATATATATATTCGTTACATAAAAAATGCTGTAGTCGGTAACTGCCATCATTTATACGCATAGAAAAAATATATGCACACATACAGTATGTGTGACACCATTACTATCCATTCTTTAAATCCTCTTAATCCCCCCGCTCCCATTTCAATTAAAACTGCAAATTTTCTAGTTTTAGGTTTTGTGCCATTGCCTCTGCTGGTTGTATTTATAATATTTAACACATGCCGAACAGACCAAATAATCCAAATTACTTCATATATAGTTTTCTAAAATAACATCCCTAATATATTTTTGCTGCTCATCATATTGGCCTTAGAGGTTTGATAAGTCAGAAGAAACACATGAAGTTGTCGGAATTCAGTCTATAATTTCAGTGGCAAACTGACTTGGTGTGCAGGGGATGGAAAGTAGTGCATTTGAAGTCCTGGAAGTACCTTCATTAATTGCCTCTCTGTCCGTTTCAAAATGCATTATATTTCAAAACTGCTAAACTGGAGTATTCGCATAATTTTGCATGCCTTGTTTTTGTGTTCTAGGCTCTTTCCCCACGGAGGCTTTATAAACAGCCATTTAGCCATTAATGCATGCCTGCATGTTTTTGCCATTATTTTGATCTGTACTTGCTCAGACTGCTTGCACAGATCACAGTTGTTTCTAATAATGTCTAATATACTCGCACACATCTAGACAAAGGTAGCACAAGTGCAATGCAGGGCAGTCTCAGCATGGTATATTCCCAAAATATATAGAGATCATGGAAAACCAGTTCCTTCTGGAAAGTATATATTTTTGGTGTATCATATCCGTTTAAGTGATATTTGTTATTCAGGGAAACAGGCTAAAAATATTTTGCTACAATCAGAATTTATTTTTAAAAAATTTCTTTTTGCACTTTAGTAGTAAACATATTTTTCTGGTACTGTATTTTTTTCAGGAACCCTTCGAAGATGGCTTTGCAAATGGCGATGAAGGAACCCCAACAGGTGATGCGGTTACTAATGTTGCTGATAGTAAAGGTGTAGTGAAGTTTGGTTGGATTAAAGGTGTTTTGGTGAGTACTTTTGCCGTCGATTCTATTGCATTTTTCACAAAGTGTTTTCCTTTTTAAATATTTGCTGTTTACATTAATTTGCAAAAAAAAAAAAGGTTGGTATAGCAACTAAAGTTATTTGTTTTTCTGCAGTTCTATGATTCACTATTTTGCTTTTATTTTTCACACAATTGGAAAACAACTTTGAAAAACAGATAAAGGATTGATTATCCTGCATGGGATCTGTTCTTTTAAGGATAAGGTTTTTTTCCATAATTTAAATCACCATACTGCCAAGTATTAGGACATTAAAACACTGAAGGAGAACTAAACCCTAAAAATTAATTTTGTTAGTTATTCAATATTTTATGTATTGAACCAGCCTAAATGTTTCGGCAGCCCTGTAACATTAATGATCCAGGCATTAAAAGTTGTCGCAGGAGCTCCCCATCTTGGATTTTGTTGGCTTGTCCGTGATACTGCACATGCTCCCTAAACTCTGGGGCAGCTGTTGAAGTTTAGCTTCACTGTTAATCATCAAAGCACCAGCAGTGATTTTATTCACTCAAGGGGGTGCCCAACATAATGAAGCATATGTCCTAATAATTAAGTGGTAGTCTTCCTGCACTTCAGTAATAAATGGATATCTTTTTAGGATATATTGTAAATCCTAACCTAGCTATTCATTTCAATAGTTAATTCATGATGCAATATTTTAATCTGTATGGCACCTTGTCTTTTTTTTTTTAGTTGCTATGGCAGAGTATCTGTCTGTTCTCTAGAGAAATCTGGGTGTGAGAGAAGTAGTAAAGCAACAACCCAACAATTGCTAGATACAGAGCAATATATAACTGAGCTTGTACCAGGTGATTTATTTGGTATGGTTCAGATCTTTGTCATCTCGACTGCATATGAAACTTACACAGTTGGGCGAAATTGTCAGTTTTCTTTATAATTAAAAATGAATAAGTAACATTTGTGTGTGTTTTCAATCCTGCTTGAAGTTCGAATCAAAGCTACACTCTTCCTAATGAAAACTAGTTGTTGTATTAAGAACAGTGGTTACAACTGATGGTTTTGACTGTCCCATAGTATTGTTCTTCTTTATGCTTTTCCTTATTTTTGCACTTCTATCCTACAGGTCCGATGTATGCTAAATATATGGGGTGTCATGCTCTTCATCAGGATGTCCTGGATTGTAGGCCAGGCTGGCATTGGTAGGTTTGTTCATTTGCATTATTTAATAATTTAAATCAGTATTTACATGGAGACCTTTTCAATGCTCACATTAATGCAATTTGAAAAAGGTAGAAAACCAATAACTAACCGGCTTTTATAGTGACCTACTTCTGCTCTTCTTTAGTAATGTGAAAGCAATTTTTTGCCATGCTGCCTCGGAGGACATGCTGATGTTTGTCTTTCCTTTTAGAAAAGTAATGTTTGATTGCAGTGTACTTTAAATATCCACAGCCAACCCAGGGGCACAGAAAGTCACATTTTTACAATAAGGAGCCAGACAGTAGTTTAGATCAGGTTTATAAATGATGCAAGCGATATATAAATCAAGCAACAGTG
The DNA here is from genome assembly GCA_024363595.1 of Xenopus borealis. NCBI lineage: Eukaryota > Metazoa > Chordata > Amphibia > Anura > Pipidae > Xenopus > Xenopus borealis. The sequence continues at coordinate 184,104,887 of CM044431.1, read as the reverse complement.
GAATAAAGCAATGCTGATAACAGTAGAAAACATGCAAAAGTACTATATGCTTTTAATTGTTCCAGCTAGCTTGATTACCATAACAGTTTCCCTAGAATGATAATATACATTTCATATAGAATGAGAGTAGGAATAAAAAAAAAAACTCAGGGTACCAGTGTAATACTAAGAATAGCATTGCCAAAGGCAAATTCACTACATACGTCATTGTGAACCTTTATTGCCAGTAAAACAAAAAACAAAGTCAATGCTTGTTGTACTGTAGCTGTCAAGGATTGCTACATCCCAGCCAAACAAAAATGTGAGGATATTTGTTAATAAACTGAAGGAAGTAGATATGAAAACAATAAAATGTAAGCCATATAACCTAACCAGTATGAGGTAATGACAAATTTCTGTCCCTTCAATAGGAGAGAGGCCCTAGCTGGAAAATGTATTTAAAAAGCTTTATTAACTTTTGGACATTGTAATGCCAGAATTATTTTACATAGTTCATTTTTTTTTGCAAAAAAAGACAATTGTAGCGCATGCGCACATCTGAACTGTCAGCTATAAATGTAAAAAAAAAAAATTATTGCACAAAAGTACCTGATTCTATAGATGGGATCGTTTGAGTAATTTCCCAACATCAACATAGAATGTAATAAAGTAACCCACAGTAACCAGTCAGAATTTACAGTTAATGCATCTGTTAAACCTCTGTATTCACCCATAAGGATTTAAGTAAGTATTAATTAAGTAAGTAATTTAATTAACTAAGTAATTAAATTAGTATAACTGTTTTTCTGGTTCAATTCTACAGGGTTGACTGTTGTAGTCATATCAATGGCTACTGTGGTGACCACCATCACAGGACTGTCTACATCAGCCATTGCCACCAATGGATTTGTGAGAGGAGGTAAATATATTTGGGGGAAATGAAGTATTTGAAGTATATTACCAAGTTCATGAGAAAAAGTCATGAGAAAAGCGGCACACTAACCCTGGCCACCAACATTATCTTTTCCTTCACAGTCGTTAGCCTGGCAATTTAATAGGAGTGGGCGTTGAACATTTTTGTTTTTGTATGCTGCTGTTTATTGCCAGTAATCACCATTATCTTCTCATAAGCTGCTTGAACTGCTAGAGGTATTTTATTACCTTATAGGCTTTGTTTGTTTGACTTGGATAATAAGACTTATTGAATGCAAACTGTTGTGCCCTATAAAATGACATTATGCTTAGTGACGGCTTTACTGCTGCAGTTAGGGATTTTATAGCTACATCTGCTAGGATAACTGTGTGAGTTACAAGCATGCTTCTCTGTAGTTACCACAGGGTCTTCTAATTTGGAGCATAAATGTTCTGGATAGGGATGCATTTACTCTGATGTGGATTGTGTAAGGGGTAGGGGTTATCCTTTTCTGATGCACATGCAACATTTTAGGATGGGCAGTATTTTTCTACAGAAAAAATGTTTCCCTGGAGAACATATTCACAAAACTTATCTTTAATTACACCCTGAAAGCTGTCATGTTAAATTTATGTGAGTTGAAGCACTCCTACATATGGAGACATAGATCATCAATGTTTATTGCTGTTTTTTTTAAGGAAAATCATTGAAATAGACAGTAGATTTTTTACATTTTTGTAATGTATCTGTTTTATTTATAATTTCCGGCTTATAAATTGTAGGCTGGAAATGTTGACCTACCACGAGAACCTAAAGTAATATTTTAACTGACCATTGCATTATAGGATGTTATTAATATATTACATCTTAAAAGGTTCCAGGTAAAAATCTTTCTCCAATTTTGCTCTCAGCCCTTTTAGAGTGCTATTCTGCCAGGCCTCCCTCATACATTATATATTTGTATCTTAAAAATAGCTCTCTTCTGCATCACCTAAAACTTCCTGCATTTTCAAAAGCACTTAGCTAAACATAAGTATATAACGTAAAATTTTAGTTATCTTAATGTTTTCTAATAGGCCTACAAATGTCGGCACTCACTGCATTATTCAAAATTATATTTACAGTTAAAGGAAAACTATACCCCCAAAATGAATACTTGAGCAACAGATATCATATTAAGTGACATATTAAATAATCTTACCAAACTGGAATATATATATTCAAGTAAATATTGACATCTCTTGCCTTGAACCACCATTTTGTGATGGTCTGTGTGCTGCCTCAGAGATCACCTGACCAGAAATATTTCAACTCTAACTGTAACAGGAAGAAGTGTGGAAGCAAAAGACACAACTCTGTCTGTTAATTGGCACATGTGACCTAACTTTATAGTTTGTTTGGTATGTTTGTGTGCACCGTTGAATCATACAAGGAGGCTGTCCTTATTTGATTACCTTATGGCACATGCTACTAAAAAAAGTTTATTATTATGAAAATGGTTTATTTAAATGAATCAGGATTTTACATATGAGTTGTTTTATTCAATATCTTTTTATAGAGACATACATTGTCCGGGGAGTATAGTTTTCCTTTAAGCGAAGTGTGTTTTTTTTTAAATAAATTCTTGTTTTCAAGACTTTATTCGCATTTCTATCTGCAGTTCAAAATGCTGTGTGTGCCACGGCCCTTACAGGTGTCTACAAAACCATGGACACCATGCATAGCCATCGCATATAATGTTTTGGAACACTAAAATCTGTTTAGATTTAACTGCATCCTCTGTTTGTGTTTTGGATAAGGCGTACACTCATACCTCATACAACTTTGCAAGCAAATATCACAGATAAAACACTTATAAGAAATAAAGTAAACATATGTTTAATTAAAATGTTGGGGTTGAGAGCAAAATGTGCATTTCCTTCTACTTTTTTATTAACAGAGGGTTTTGGCAATACAACTGCTGGATTCCAAGAGACGTCTTCACAAATTGTAAACAGGGCTATCTGATAGTGTAGGCAAACTGTGATTACTATAAAGGTAAAATTTAACCATGTTATTAGGTAACCATTATAGAAACTAAATATTTATGAATTTGGGAGGTTTTGTTCTACTTCAAATTCAAACTCGCAATATAAAAAAAAAAACTCAATTGGTTGCTTATTTAATAAAGAAATCAAAAAACATATTAAATATAATTGTAGAAAATAACTTGAAAACCTCAAATTTGTGAGTTTACAAAAAAACTTGAAAGATTCAAATCTCCAAAATGTGTATTAAACAGAATCAGTCTATCCAACCCTGTGACAGAGCAAGATTTCTGTTTAAAGGAGAAGGAAAGGGGTTTTACACTTGGGGGTTCTAAATGTTAGGCACCCCCAAGTGACTACTTTTACCTACCTGATACCCCGGGCCGGTGCTCCTACCTGCTGAAAATGCATCGGTCCAGGGTTCTTCTAACGAGTACCACGGAGAGATCAACTTCCTCTGGTCTTCTCAGGCTGCGCATGGGATTTCCCCAGGAAATTTGAAATCAAGGCAGCAGGAAGTTGATCTCTCCGTGGTGCTCACAAGATAAACCCCCAACTGGTGTGGTTTTCTGCTGATCGGAGCACCGGACCGGGGTATCAGGTAGGTAAAAGTAGTCACTTGGGGGGTGCCTATCTTTGGCACCACCAAGTGTAAATGACTTTCCTTTTCATTTAAAAGGCAAAATATTTCTTCATACTTAGGATACAGATTAAAAAATATTTTGGACCCATGCTAATTTTTTTATTTATTTCAAAAATACATCAATAAATATATGAGATATATGTATATCCACAAAATACAGTATTTGTATATTTTACATATATAAAATAATTCTTTATCCATAGAACGTTATAAACAAAATATTTTGAGAATCAAATGATTATTTTCAGCCATATGATAAAGAAAATTGAAAACCCCAGTTCCCTGTTTGTAGCATACATATTACGGGAGATAATATTTCTAAAACCTATATGAATTTTCCGTGCCCTTAGTTCTGAACAAATATATAGTTTATCTTGTCGATTACAATCCATTAGGGGGTATATACTTTTTGTTTGTTTGTTGCTTCTTCTTTAATACAGTGACCATTCTAAATAGCTTACTTCAGCCAACCATATTAACAAAAGTGCAGTAAATATCTAGTGAGGCAGTAACAAAATAATGTTTTATTGTATAAATTGTCGCAATTACAAATCATCTGTTTCCATGGAGAACTTCTTTCTGCTTTCACTTGTATGTTTTTAAGAATGCTAAGTATATATATTTGTTTCCAAAGCCAACGGGCCTTATTGTAATTGTGTGGTGTCTGTTTATCAATGGCTTACACTTGAGGTTGAACCTTTGTGGGGGTATACAAAACCATCACCATTGCTGCTTATATCTAGCCATACATAGGCAGATATTAGCTGCCCGCTTGACTACTTCTGACTCCTGAGTAGGCAATGCCTCTACACTTGGTACCAGTCTGGGCTTAGCCAGATATAGATAGATGTATAGCTGGCCAGATTTATAGTATGCTTTTAATTGGCCACTTACAAATCAGTTTTAAGGGTTATTATTTATTAAAGGCCAAATATTAGAGTTTTTTATAGCTCAAATGAACTCAAATGGTTTCTTATTTAACAAAAAACTTGAATGCAAAGAAGTCTTGAAAAAACTTGAATGCAAGTTTGAGTTCCAAAACCAGAAAACTCAAATGAATCAAGTTCTCCAACTATTAACATCTTCAAATGGTTCAAGTGACTTCTGCCACTGCCTCCTACATGACCTTGACAGGTTTAAATGGTGGTGGGGGGGGGGGGTTGGATTTGGGGTATAATCTTGAAAAATTCAATTCAATTACCTGAAAATTCTGACCAAAAAAAAAATAGAATTTTCACGTAAAACACAATTTGTACCTAAATAAAAAAAAAACCTAAATGTCAGCAACTTGCTAATTAGGTTAACTGACTTTCATATACTGGTCATATACTGTGTGTAGTATCATTTTCTAGTGGCTTCACACACACAATTTTATATGATGTCCTACATCGAGCTTCTTAAGTGGCTATTAATCTTATATTGGGCAAACGTATATAGGGATTCTATTCTTGTCTTCTGTAGAGGAATTCTGTTAGTATTCTTTTGTCCATTATACATTAACAACTTCTTTCTGTTTGATAAGGGGGTGCGTACTACTTGATATCTCGCAGTCTCGGTCCAGAATTTGGAGGGGCAATTGGACTGATATTTGCATTTGCAAATGCTGTAGCAGTGGCGATGTATGTGGTGGGTTTTGCAGAGACTGTTGTGGAACTACTTAAGGTAGGTGAAGGAATGTGGTTTATGGAAACAATTTACTTTAATGTTCAGTTTTTCTGTTTAAATATCACAGATGGACTGGACTCTGCATCACAGTCTAGAACACTGCTTGTATGATATGCTGACTACAGACGGAATACAATGACTGTATGCTGAGTGGTCAGTCTAAAACATGGAGGATTAACTTGTTCACCACCAAAAACTGTGGGTGGAGCCTATTGAGGGACCTTCTAACATCATTAAATGCTGGCATATATGTCTCCTATTCAGCACATTCCATTGACCCTGCCTTAGTCTGGACTGTCTCGACAGTGAAACTCTCTTCAGATTCAATATGTTGTAGTGCGTCACTACCGCATATAGTACTCATTTTATTTCTATTCCCATCTATATTACGTTGCTTTGGGGAAAATATATATTTTTTTATATATATTTTTATATATTTCTGTTTTTCCAGTTCCCTCCCACTACGTTTTGACTTTTTTTTTTTAAATTGTAAAATCAGCCTCATAGTATCTGTGCTGATGACATCTCTTTATACAACACTCAGTACCTAAGGAAAAGGAAACCTGCCAGATGAAGATTCTGAAAACTGCAAGCAGCTCATCTCTTGGATTCCAGCTAGTGGCTTCTTGCCAGCAATAGGCCTTAATAGGGTATTCTTCCAAACGTGTTAAATATACCTAAAGCAGTAATGAGTTGAATGACATTTTAACCTCTTTCTTTTGTGCAGTTTAATTTTTTTTTTTTTACGTTTTTCCTTGCACCTGCATACACCCCCATCTACAAATACAGGAAAAAACATGAACTTTGATAAACACAAGGCTTTTCTGCAGCTGTTGGAAATAATGCTTTCTTAAAACTGGGTTGAAGTTAACCTTTCTTCTTCTATCTGTCTATCTAAAGAACTGTTTGAATCAACTAACATTTAGATTTTTCTCTCCATAGGAAAATGGTGCTCTTATGGTGGATGAATTTAATGACATACGAATTATTGGTGCAATCACAGTTGTGTTGTTGCTTGGAATATCTGTAGCAGGAATGGAGTGGGAAGCAAAGGTAAGTTACACTGAGGCCTTAGAAAAATAAGGCAGCATCAAGCGTGAACTAGTATATAGGAAATTTGTCTTTGTCCAGGTGCTTAGGATATTTCTACAAGAATTACAGAGTATTGTTTATTCAGTTTAAACCGGCTCTTTGTTTTTATACTAGCAGTGCTGTTTCGGCTCATTCCTTGCTGACACCAGCCAGATCTGCTACATGGCTCCAGCACTCTACCATAGCTATAAAAAAATTTGGGCTGAAAAAAAGGTCCTTATTGAATATTAAATATTTAAGTTCTTGGAGTTTGTGCTGATAAATTCACATACATAAGGGAACATCTGGCCAGATTCTAAGCAACTTTCCAGTATCTGTCTGGATATTAATATTCTTTACTCTGCAGGTTGTGATTCCTGAAACTATGTAGTAGATTCCAGCTGATTAACTGACTTGGAGGGGAACTGACTTCTGCTACATTGATTCAGTGGTACATTGTACCAGACAACAGAAAGAGATAAGCAATAGTGATGTGCGGGTCAGGTAAAACCCTCGCTGCTCACCCAAGCTGGTCTTCCGGCTTAAATTTTAGACCTGCCCCGCCGATTACGTCATAAAGAGGGTTGGGGCGAGCAAGCTCGCATCTATGAAAAGGAAGTTGGAAGCCGGCAGTGTAAGGTGGCAGGCGGCAGAGCAGGAAGAACAGCTCAACCTGTACCCGCCATCTGCAAATGGGGGTGCAAGGTCGGCATGAATCCACGCGACCTGCTGGTATCAGACCTGGCCCACACATCACTAATAAGCAGATTATTCAGTCACCTCCAACTAAAAAATAACTTCCAACAAATATATGTTAACCGCTTTTTATGGAGAAGTTTTATTTTTCTGTAATTTAAATATCCACAGGGTTCATTTACAATGCTCAACGTATTGTGCAAAACGTTTGCACTTTGCCAACCATTGTGCTGCGCCTGTATTAGGGCCAGGGAGAGTTGATTCCATTACTCTCAACTTATTTTTTTTTTTTTTTTACAGGCTGAAGGAAGCAGATCCGTTCCATGCCTCAGCTTTGTTGTTCTACACTGAAAAGTGCAGCTTCCACCTGCAGCTGCCTGCAAACAAACAGAAGCTATGCAGATCAAGGGCTGTGGCAGGGACCAAATCTGCTTCTCTCAGCATGCAAACAAAATGCAGGCTGACAGCAATGGAGTCCAACACTTTGTGTGTCCTCTGTTGAGGGTTTTCCTTCCCGTCTCCCCATACTTTGCGTATTATTCAGAGGCACAATTTATGGAGTGTCAAGAAGTGTAGTCCGCATGGGTGCCCTGCTTTATGCCTGCCCTGCAGCAGTTGATAAGGACAGGGCTAAGCTGTGCCTTCTGACACCAGGATTTTGATCCATTTGAACCAGGGGTGTCCAACCTTTTGGCTTCCCTGGGCCACATTGGAAAAAGAAAAATTGTCTGGGGCCACACATGAAATACAAAAACACTTTTGATTTTTAAAAGTAAAGAAATACCAGCTGATTAACCAGATGGAGCTATACACTGGAATATGGGACACCTGGATATTAAATAGACATTAGTATTACTACTAAATGGGAAATGGGCCTATTCCTCTAGCCTTTGCAACATAACGTTTCATCGGGAACCAGGCATTTCAAGCTGGGCCGCACTCATATCCATCCTCGGCCGCATGCGACCCTCGAGCCGCAGGTTGGGCACCCCTTATTTAATCTATTACAAAAAAAGTATTGTTTTGCCACCAATATGGAGTCATGCAACTTATTTTTCAAGTACAAGGTACTATTGTATTATTACAGAGAAAATCATTCCGAGCAAATTAGAATTATTTGGATGGTATACATCCCTTTTCAGCATTAGCAATATGAATACTTTTGCAAAATCTAAATAATACTTGAAGAAAATATCTGTCACTAAGGGCTGAAGCACACAGACAGATTCGTGGAGATTTAGTCACCTTGCGACTAATCACCTCTTCTTTTGGGCAACAATATCCCCAAACTGCCTTCCACTTGCCTTCTGCATGTGCTCGCGGTGCTTCGATTCCCGAAGTTGCCAAACTTCGGGCGACTTCAGAAATCGAAGTGGCGCAGGTGATTTTTCATTTTAGCAGGCGGAAGGCAGTTCGGGGAAATTGTCGCCCTGAAGAAGAGGCGATTAGTCGCCACGCGACTAAATCTCCCCAAATCTGCCGGTGTGCTAAAGCCCTACATATTACGAAACCAGTTTCACTGTAGTGCATACTTTCACTTTGTGGTCCCAAAGAACTTCAAAGGAGCTGAGAAGAGCCAGTGATAATACTGTCCTGAAAGGCTGTTACTTAGATAAGGGAGGTTTGTTTGTTTAAAGGTAGATAGGGAGCTCTGAACAAATTGCCTTGTTTATAAAGAAAGGGGGAGGTGCGTTCAGTTTTCAGATTAGTGCTTCGTAATGGTAAAAAATAGTAACATATGGATTTTAAATGAATTACAGTAGGCAGAGTTTGATTTCAACGGATGTCCTATTTCGTGTGAAAATGCTTTTTTTGGGTTTTTACTGTGCATTTAAAGGGCAAGGGAAGTGTAAAATAGAATAAGGCTAGAAATGCTGTATTTTGTATACTAAACATAAACATGAACTTACTGCACCACAAGCCTAATCAAACAAATGATTTATGCTTTCAAAGTTGGCCACAGGGGGCTGTCATCTTGTAACTTTATTATACTGTACATCTTAGCAAGAATAGACTACATACACATGCTCAGTGTGGTCTGGGCTTCTTAGGGATCGTCATAAATTATCAAAAAACAAAGCTGCTTGAGTTCTGCATGGCTGGTTAGTAAGGCAGGAGTTTCCCCTGCTGTTCAAAAGTATGATTGTTTCACTGCCAGAAGTTAGGGACCGTCTGACAATTGCTATCCACAGCAGTAAATGGAGGGAGAATTTCACTGCATACAGTCAGGTTTCTTATATAAACGGTACACATTTTTTAATTAAAGATAGATTTCTTTTTCATTAAAGAAAGTAAAAATGGGATTTAATTTCTTTGCCTTTCCTTGCCCTTTAAAATGAACTGTATGGTTGATGGACACTGAACGGGGTGGGACAATGCTGGCATGAGTAATTTAAGTGATATTATAGTGATGGACAGAAGCATAATGACGCTGTGGGACGTTGGCTCTCACCTACCTGTGAACCTGCCAAGGTTTTGCTGGTTTTTGACCTGCCCAGACATTACTGCCCCCCCCAGTCACTCGTGTGTCCACATGTGTGCGGCACACTTGCAGAGTGTTTTTGCTGCGATCGCCGAAAAAGGGAGGTGGCGGCATTAAGAAGCCTCCAAATCACAGACATGGGTGTGGATGTGGGCCGGCAGGAACAATAAGAGCCGTAGAGCCACCAGGTTTTTCCCGGTGTCCTGCTGGCTCAGTCTGACCTTGATTACCTCCCATTATTCAGAGCTTTCTGGATAGCTGTTTTCCAAATTCAGATCCTATACTGTTAATCTAGAGTTGCTTAGAACAACATTTTCTTTCTTTATGTAAAATACAATTAAAAAAAAAAAGCAATTGGTTTTCTGAAAACAGGACAGTGCTGCTGAGTGATCTTGATTAGTGTTTGCAATGTAATTAAGCAGTGCAAACCAGATTAGAGTAAGTTTAAATTTTTTTTAATTTGATCAGTGTTGGACATGTGATATCTCTTAACTAGGGCAGTGTTATGGCCTGAGCGCTAATCTTATTAGAGAGTTATGTTTCCACTTTTGAATTTTTCCACATTGTGAGCTGACATTTCTGTTCCAATAGAGTGGCATGCAAACATGTTTTTCTATAGCCAGAAAAGTGATGTTATTATATTTGTAGCATAAACCACACGCTTAGTAGTAAGTACATGATATAAAAATTTCCCCTTATTCCCTTTTAGATAAAGGGCACTAAGGGCTGGGACAGACAGGGAGATTCTGTCGCCGCGTGTGAATTAGCGCTGGTGCTTTTTGATTTAAACAGGCGGTGGACAGGGAGAAGGCAGTTCGGGGAGATTGTCGCCAGCGATTAATCGCCAGGCGACAGAATCTCCCTGTCGGTCCCAGCCCTAAGGGTAGGGACAGACAGGGAGATTCGGGAAGATTCTGTCGCCTGGTGTTTTTAGCAGGCGACAATCTCCCCGAATTTCCTTCTCCCTGTCTGCTGCTATTATAAGTGATAAAGAGCCAGCGCCTGTGCACACGCTGCGCGGCGATTTCCGGAATCGCCCGAAGTTTCCTCACGAAGTATCTTCGGGCGATTCCGGAAATCGCCGCGCAGCGTGTGCACAGGCGCTGGCGCTTTATCACTTATATCAATCTGATTTAAACGTAGATGCTGAATTCCAGCTTTAATTTGCTTATCTCTCTTCCCTGCAGGCTTAGCTCTACATAGGACAATAACACAAGGCAATATATTGGGTGTCTCACCCACTGGATTCTTTTTTTAAATTGCCATTGTCCTTACATAGTTAAGCAGTTGTTCTACAAAAACCAAGGTACAGGTATGGGAACCGTTCTGGAAACCTGTTATCCAGAAAACTCTGAATTACAGAATGGTACCTCCCATAGACTCCATTTTATCTAAATAATCCAATTTTTTTTTTGTAATAATAAAGCAGGACCTTGTATTTGATCCAATTTAAAATATAATTGATCCTCATTTGAAGCAAAACTAGCCTATTGGGTTTATTTAATAAGGTATGAAGATCCAAATGAAGGCAAGATCTGTTATCTTGAAAACACCAGGTCCCAAGCATTCTGGATAACCCTTACCTGTAAATGGCCTGCTGTTTTGTAGCTTTCTGGCACTTACACAATTAAGTGAATTCCAGAGTAGAAAACCTGCATACATTGTAAAATACTATGCACCGTTATATAATAATCATGCATAAAACAAATATACATGTGGCAGAATGTAAATAAAGGCACAATGTTTGCATAGGTGTAGTAACCCAAAGCCGCCAGTAAGGTGTTTAAATGCCGATTGCAGTATATACGCCGAAAAGTGAGTTTGAATCCAGTTTCTTTCAGCACATTTATAGCAATTGTTGTTGGAGGAGAAAGTAGCTAATATCACATCTAGACATAGTACTGGTATGAAATAAAAAAGTACTTGATATTTTTGAGAAGACTAAGAATAATTTAAAGGAATAGTTAGAACTAATTTTAAAGGGATCCTGTCATGGGAAAAAAAACTTTTTCAAAATGTATCCGTTAATAGTGCTGTTCCAGAAGAATTCTGCATTGAAATCCATTTCTCAAAAGAGCAAACAAATTTTTTTATATTTCATTTTGAAATCTGACATGGGGCTAGACATATTGTCAATTTCCCAGCTGCCCCAAGTCATGTGACTTGTGCTCTGATAAACTTCAATCACTCTTTACTGCTGTACTGCAAGTTGGAGTGAAATCACTCCCTCCCTTTCCCCCACCCAGCAGCTTAACAAAAGAACAATGGGAAGGTAAACAGATAACAGCTCCCTAACACAAGATAACAGCTGCCTGGTACATCTAAGAACAACACTCAATAGTAAAACCCATGTCCCACTGCGTACTATTCAGTTACATTGAGAAAGAAAAACAACAGCCTGCCAGAAAGCAGTTCCCTCCTGAAGTGCTGGCACAAGTCACATGACTGGGGCAGCTGGGAAATTGACAAAATGGCTAGCCCCATGTCAGATTTCAAAACTGAATATAAAAAAATCTGTTTGCTCTTTTGAGAAATGACAGTTTCCCTTTAAAGTTTTATGCTTTGTCAAGTCACAACTATCCATTTTACATAAACCTTTCTATAAATATAAATATATATATTTTTAACCCCAACAGGCACAAATTGTTCTGTTAGTCATCTTGCTCTTTGCAATTGGAGACTTCTTCATTGGAACAGTCATTCCATCTGAAGACAAGAAACCAAAAGGATTCTTCGGCTATAAAGGTAAGCGCATAGGCTTCAGCTGAAAACAGCAATACATGTTGAGCCCGTTCTCTTAGAGGTCCATTTATCAAAGTTCAAATTTTGAATTCATGTGAATGTTTTTTTACTCTAATAAATTTAAATTTACTCAAAATTCCATTGGGAGGTTATTTAAGAGAAAATTTAAACAGACTCAAAAACGCGAATTGAACATGTCTAAACTCAAATTTTTTCTCTGAAAAAAAACCTGAATGTCAGGAGGGCTATAAACATCATCTAATGGATCACTGGACCTCTCCCATTGACTTATACATTAACTTGTTAAGTTTTAGGTGGTGAATACTCAAATTCGAATTATTCCCAGGATGAATCTCAAATTCGAGTTTGGATTATTCCCTATTCAAATTTGTGCGTTTTGACCAAAACAACTATTCGAAAATTCAAATGATAAATCTGCCCCCTAGCATAAGAAAGATGTAACTTGAGTTGTACTAAGAACAGACTATTTCCTAGTTTATACTACTGAATTTAGATTATTCTTTAATGCTTTAGAAAGTAAACATACTGGCCATCTTTTTTTTTTTTAATAAAGCAAAATAAACTAGTAATCTTGTTTCAGGGGTTTATCAGCAACAGGGTTGCTGTTTGGACCAACATCCCAGGGACAGTGTTTAGCAAGGCCAGTTTAGGGTTCTGACCCATATTTTTTTTCACCAGCAAGTCATTAAACCATTAACTTAATTTCCATAGATAATCAAAGGAAAAGTAACCTATTGCCATTTTAAGTTAGAATGGCTTCAAACAGGGGTGTAACTACAGAGGAAGCAGACCCTGTGGCTGTAGGAGGGCAAGAGGTATAGGGGCCCCATGAAGCCATAATTCATATAGTTTCAATAAATGTTGGTAAAACCAATCAACCTCTAAACTTTTTGGGGGCCTGAAAAGTAATTTGCTGTGGGGCCCAGTAATATCTTGTTATACCTCTGTTTGACTACAGCAGAGATTCATTTGAGAAGCAGCATAAGCATTTTCGTCTTTTGGATACCTATGTTGAATGGGTTATATTTTGGAAGAATATTTACTTGCTTTCTGCGTGACATTTATGATTGCTGATTTTTTAAAAAAAATTTAGGGTATTTTTTTAACAACCAAGCAAAGTAACTAAATTCCCAAAGTTGCATATGTCTGATTATGAAAAAGCATCGTTATATTAGGAAACTGGTAAGTTACAAGTAGCAAAAGTGTAGTTGGCCCACGAAGGAATAGGGAACATAACAAAACAATAACACTAGATTAACAAAAATACAACCCATCTGGGCAAGAACTCCCTTGTGTCACATGACAGTTGGTACTAAATAAACATGGCATGAATGATGCTTTTGGTCCCCAGCCCCTCCCCTGGGCTTCATCCTTTATTACACTTGCTTGACTGAATTGTTTTGTTAATAATTTCTCTTCTCCCAGTTCTAGGGTCTTTAGATCAGCTCCATTCCCTTGAGTAGAATACCAGTTACCCTATATTTTGTTAAAGGACAAGCAAAGAAGTAGCTAGAAATGTTGTACATTATGGGGCCGATTTACAAAATTCACGTGAAATTCGATCGAATAACAATCGTTCAAATTTTTTGTAAAATCGGATATTCTAATTTGGCCTCTTCGATCATCGAATACCGAATTATTGAATAGATCGAATGATTGGATATTCGATCATTCGATGATCGAAGGAATCAAATTTTTTAATTATTCGACTGCCTACTTCGCCAGATTGAACCTACCGAATTGCAATAGTAGCCTATGGGAAGCCCCCCATAGGCTTCTGAGACTAAGTCCTGCTCGAATACCATTCATACGAGCGAATTGTATGAATTTTTCAGGAGGCTCGAATGAACTTTTATGATTTTTTCGTGAAATCTAATGATCGGTATCCAATCTTACGAATTCATCGAGAAATCAAATATCGAGCAAAATGATAGCCTAAAACAATTCTATAAGCTCCCCATCTTCTTTTCTGCTGATTCACGGATTCACATGCTCTGTGCTGCTGTCACTTACTGAGCTTAGGGACCCACTCACAATATACAGTACATATAGACTATAAATGTCACAGTAAACAATGATTAGTCATTAATATGAATAATAAATACATGGCAGCACAGAAATAAGTGCAACTTGCATCATAATTTAATAATCAGACCTGTAGCATCTGCTTATATTACAGGCCAACCTCATTTTGTGCTGGATATTTTGCAACAACCCCTAAGCTTAGCTTCTTAACAGCTTCTCAAAGCACTGAGCATGTGAGTGACACAGGCACTTTCCAAGATGGTGACCCCCTGTGACACATTTGAAGTCCTGGATCATTGCTGAAGTCTCTTTCTGTAGAGGGGTGATTGCTGATGTTTTTGTTGTCTGGCTTTGATCTTTTTTTGGTAACACATAGGATGTTAAGGCACACACCAAGAAATTTTCTTTAAACCTACTGTACAGGAAAACCTGGTTGGGAGATATGTTAATTTTACTGGATACCTTTCCCTTAAGAGATACCTGTAGACATTACATTACATCTGCCTCCGATAAGGGGAGAAGTAAGCTTTTAGATCATAGCCTGGACACTTTGGGACAGATTTATCCAGGGGCGAAGTGAAAATTAGAATGTTCATGGGATTTTCAAGTTTTTTTTTTACGGGTAAAACTGTCAAATTTGACAAATGATTTGTTAAAATTCAATTTGAGTTTTTTTTTTAAATTTAATTTGATTTTCAAGATTTATCATACACTGGCCCTTTAAGAACTCAAATTCGACTGTTTGCCGCCTAAAACCTGACAAATTGCTGTTTTAGCCTACAGAAGACGTCCTGGGATCAATTTGGAGTTGTTTGCAGCCTTCCTGACATTCAAGTTTCTTGCGCAAGAAAAACTTGAATTGAGTTTGAAAAAGTTTTGGGGTCCATAGTATTCACCTGACTTTGAAAAATGTTATTTTTTAAATGAATTTCGATTGATAGAATTTTGAGTTCATGGGTGTTTGAGAAAAAAAAAACTCATGAGCTCGAAATTGCTGTTGGTTTTATGATCCTAATGGTACCTTTTATTCTTTGCGATTCATTATGTCTTCAAGGTGTTCATGCTTGTTTCCACCCATTTTAAACAACTTTAGCGTGAAATGGTTGTAGTTTCTATTACTGAGGGCTGAAAGGCTTTTTCACAATCTATGTATAGGATCTTTTCATCTAAGTTTTAGAATATAGGGGTTTAATACCTGCATTGAAGGGAAGCAATCTGCTCAGTTTTTCCTTTGGCTACTGCTGTTTATTTTGTAAAACTAGTGAGATTTAATGCATCCTTTTGACTTAATGATGGTGCTGCATAAATAGGATGCTTGACTTGTCTTGCTTGGGATTTCTTATCTTTTCATTTGATTTTGTTAACGAAAAACTAAGGCTTTCTTTCACTGTTTCTTTAGTGCTCTTTACCTTTGTAAACAGAATTAAATATTTTTTTTTGTTTTCTTTCCTGTACCAAAGCTGAGATTTTCAGTGAAAACTTTGGACCAGATTTTCGAGATGAAACTTTTTTCTCCGTCTTTGCAATTTTCTTTCCTGCTGCAACTGGCATCTTAGCAGGAGCAAATATCTCAGGTGATCTTGCGGTGAGTGCTGTAAAAGCTTTATTTACAATCTATTGCTGTTTATCATTCATCCTGCTTTTATTTTAATTGTTATTATTATTATTTTATGCAGGACCCTCAACATGCCATACCTAGAGGAACATTACTGGCAATTCTTATTACTACTGTGGTCTACATAGGTGTTGCAGTCTCAGTGGGTAAGAAATAGCCTAATGCTGTCATTTTATCCAACGTTTCGGTCCCACACAAGGACCTTTATCAAGGAAATTATAAAGGTCCTTGTGTGGGACCGAAATGTTGGATAAATAAACCTTTTTTTCATTTTTTGACAAGTTTGACCACATTTATTCAAATCCTGTGAGTGCCATCATTTCTACATTATATATATATATATATATATATATATATATATATATATATATACACACCAATATATGACAGCGCACCGCAAGGCGATATTTACAACAAGACAAAGAGTCCAGGAGAGTCAATGAAGTGGAGGTTTATTTGAAGTCCAACATTTCAGCTCTGTACAGGAGCTTTTGTCAGGGAAAAAACTAAACGCGCCTAAAGGGGCTGTTACTGAGCGCCTGTCAGTCATAGTTGTCTATGCATGATTAGGAACATTAGTAACCCACTGCCAGTAGTGTTATTGAGTTGCCCATATGTGGAGAGAGTGTACACCCATACCTTGGGTGCATCCTATTTCCCCACTTGTCAAACCGACTTACCGAAAAATTAATAGATAAACCTGGCCAACGTCCTGTATAGGTGGACTGGAATCTGTATGCCTGGGACGAGCCTCAGTGAGAAGTCGCTGTGCTTGTTGCTTGGCGACCCCTGTAATGTAGAGTGTAGCCCAGTGCACTGTGGTTAGCAACCACCTGTAGGTATTGTTTACAAAGAGACTACTGGACAGGGGAATCAGCGGGAAGTACACAACTTGTAGCCGCTATCCTCATCGTTTAGGAATTGCAGCACTTTTAGCCTGTCCCCAACAGTGAATCCTTAAATAACATTCAATATTGGCGCCAGGTATGACGTCATAGACAGCATTAAATAAATATATATATATATATATATATATTGTCCATAACAGTTTGGCCCTCTGAATATTTAAACATAAGTTAAAAGGCATTAAAAGATCCATTTGTTTTAAATATCCCTCTAAAGTTTTCTGTCTTATTTCAGCTAATGCCTAAAACTTATATTTGACAGCAAGCCTCACTAATTTCCTAAAAAGTTTCTTTTGAGTAAAATATTAATTGTATAAGCAAAAATGATTTCTCATGAAAATGGAGTATTACTATAATTATTCTTGCATATCAGCACCTGCTTTTGTGGTCTTACTTAGGGTCATGTGTTGTCCGTGATGCTTCTGGGGATGTGAATAGCACCATTTCAGCTACCATGACAAATTGCACTACTGCAGCATGCAATCTGAATTATGACTTTTCATCATGTGGACAAGACTGTAAATATGGACTAATGAAAAACTTTCAGGTATATACTTATTTCCTATGCATTGTTATGGTTTTTAGGCACAGCCAATTCTAAGCAACTTTTCAATTGGTTTTCATTTTTTATAGTTTTATAGTTATTTGCCTTTTCATTCTGACTCTGCAGCTTTCAAATGGGCATTGCTGACTCCCTTCTAAAAAAACAAATGATCTGTAAGACTACATGTATGTATTGTTACTTTTTATTACTGATCCTTCTATTCAGGCCTCTCCTATTCATATTCCAGTCTCTTATTCAAATCAGTGCATGTTTGCTAGGCTAATTTGGGCCCTAGTTACCAGATTGCTTAAAGGGGAATTCAATCCCTCGGGCGCTAACCCCATGCCCCCCTCCCTCCTCACCCCTGCCTACCTCTCCCCGCAAGCAAATGCCCCTAAGTGGCTACTTACCCCTCTGTGCAGGTCCCCTCCATGCAGGTTCCCGGGCGCCATCTTCTTCAGAAACGTCTTTTTCCTGGATCTGTTGACGCTTGGTGGCGCATGCGCAGTAGGATGCATTTGCCTGTTTGTACTACTACGCATGCGCCGAAAGTTCATGAAGTTCAGTTGGCGAACTTTGTGAACTTGCGCAGTGGTACAGACAGGCAAATGTGTCCTACTGCGCATGCACTGATGAATCCAGGAAGAAGACGTTGCTGAAGAAGATGGCGCCTGGGAACCTGCACGGAGGGTTAAGTAGCCACTTGGGGGCATTTGCCTGTGGGGAGAGGTAGGCCGGGGGGAGGAGGGAGTGGGGCTTAAGGGGGGGTGGAGGGGAGGAGGTTAGTGCCCAAGGGATTGAATTCCCCTTTAAGATGCAAATATAAGAGCTGCAAATAACTCAAAAACCTTCAATAAAAAAAAAATTAAAACCAATTGCAAATTGTCTCAGTATATCACTCTCTACATCATACTAAAATTTATCTCAAAGGTGAACAACCCCTTTAACAATACATGCTTATTTTTCAATCCCTATTTTGAAATAAGATATGCAGAGTTAGCAATACCTATGCTTTTCTTTCTGTTTATTGGAATATTTTACTGCCTGATATTTTATTACTTGTCACAGAATGTTTGCTGCCTTTAATTTATTAACTTTTTCTTTATTGCTTGTTTGGATGGCAGCCTGATTTTTTTTCATCATTTGGGTTGTTTGGAAGAGGCATAGGCCTTTAGGTTAATGTATTATCTGGTTTTATTTGAGTGGTAGAATTTACAAAAGAAGTGGCATAAATTTATCATGAGACACAGAATGGAAAAGCTTACAGTAGTGCTGCCAACCAAAGAATCAGATGTTCCAGAGTTAGGGCAATTAAAGAGTCATCTCTTGACAAATTCTGAAGAGACTTTAATCTATTTAAGACTTAAAACTCTCTAAATTCAGGTATGGGATCCGTAATCTGGAAACCCATTATCCAGAAAGTTCCCAATTCCAAAAGGCAGACTCCATTTTATCCATCTAAAACAAGACCTTGTACTTGGAATTCTGGAAGGCAGACTCCATTTTATCCATATAAAACAATACCTCGTACTTGGAATTCTGGAAGGTAGACTCCATTTCATCCATATAAAACAGTACCTCGTACTTGATCCAAACTAAGATATAGTTAATCCTTACTGGAAGCAAAACTAGCCTATTTGTTTATTTAATGTTTAAATTATTTTCTAGTAGACTTGTGTGAAGATCCAAAATTACGTAAAGATCCGTTTTCTAGAAAACCCCAGATCTTGAGTATTCTGCGTAACAGGTCCTATAGCTGTAATAACTTACAGAGTCAAAATGGAATAACCGGAACTAACCTAGTTAACTGTAGCAAATATAGAATGATGATCAAAAAAAAGTAGTACAGGTATGGGATCCATTATCCAGAAACCCATTATCCATAAAGCTCAGAATTATGGAAAGCCATCTTCCAAAGATTTAATCTTATCCAAATAATATAAACTTTTAAAAATTATTTCCTTTTT
Source organism: Xenopus borealis (assembly GCA_024363595.1). NCBI lineage: Eukaryota > Metazoa > Chordata > Amphibia > Anura > Pipidae > Xenopus > Xenopus borealis. The sequence goes on along the minus strand of CM044431.1, from coordinate 184,085,592 downwards.
CTCCGTAATAACTAAACAGTAGCTTGCGCTTGATCCACACTAAGATATAATGAATCCTTACTGGAAGCAAAACAAACCTATTGAGTTTATTTAATGTTTACATGATTTTCTAGAAGACTTAAGGCAGGGATCCCCAACCTTTTGAACCCGTGAGCAACATTCAGAAGTAAAAGGAGTTGGGGAGCAACACTAGCATGAAAATTGTTCTTGGGGTGCAAAATTAGTGCTGTGATTGGCCATTTGGTAGCCCTTATGTAGACTGGCAGTGTACAGGAGGCTCTGTTTGGCAGTACACTCGGGTTTTATGCAACTAAAACTTGCCTCCAACCCTGGAATTGCAAAATATGCACCTGCTTTGAGGCCACTGGGAGCAACATCCAAGGGGTTGGAGAGCAACATGTTGCTCACGAGCTACTGGTTGGGGATCACTGATTTAAGGTATGGGGATCCATATTATGGAAAGACCTGTTATCCGCATAAGCTCAAGTCTCAAGCATGCTGGATAACAGGTCCCATACCTGTAGTAAAGTACATTTGCAGAGAACCTCCTGGGTACCCTGAACCTAAAGCCAGAACATGATGAAAAGCTGCAAATACACTTGACATGCTGAGATTCTTATTACAGGATGTATCCTGGTAATTGAGTAGAATGCTTTTATCCCAATATTTTCCATTCAAAATACTTGTTTCATTTTCATTCACTTATAAATAGTGTTGTGAAGTTGATTGTTACTAAATATATTCAAGTTTCATTAAGTTAAATATTTTAAAACTGACAAAGGTTCATTCTGTCATGGGCTGACAATCCTATAGTGATGCAGTAAAGTGTCAGACTTTTTGATCTCTGTTGGCTAAAGATAGATAACGTTCTCAGCCATCAAGATAGTGACAGTGAGTCTTTACAAAATGGCATATCTTTTTTTTTTAAACTAGTCTACTAAATATTGTGTGCTATTTTTAAACACAAATACAATATTTTGTTGATCCTTTCAAGGTTATTGGCATTAGTTGCAAGGCATTCTCCAGCACCACTGAATTAGAATGTCTTGTGTATTTCCCTGGACCGTGTCACTGTGTGAAATATTTGTCATTGGGTAATTCTGTCAAGGCCTGGGATCTGAAGAGAAATGCATTCTTTGATGAAAAAAAGTATTGGTGTGCTTTAAAATATCATTAAAGAATCTGTCAGGTTTTTATTTAGTCTGCAGGGTATTATGCAAACAAGCTATTTAGTTGTAAAAAGTCTTTCTGCTACATTATGTACACAGGAGGGAAAAGTATTTTATTATTTTATATTACTATTTTATTTTACTATTTGATTTTCATATTATTGAACCTCAACATACTTTCCTTTAGGTAATGAGCATGGTTTCTGGATTTGCACCCCTCATCACTGCAGGAATCTTCTCTGCTACCTTATCATCTGCACTTGCCTCGTTAGTGAGTGCACCAAAGGTCTTTCAGGTAACAACTGGCTTTCTAAGCCATGCCATTATTTATGCAATTCCATCCCATTTTTAATGGCAGATGCATTCCACTGCTTTAAAAAAAAGAGTGTTTATGTCACACCTAATCTGCTCCTGTTTTTTAAAGTTTGTAAAGGTTGTTTTGTATTGTATAACAAACCCATTGCCCTTCTACTTCTGAACATAAGTGGGGAATGCTTTGAATTCTATTAAAGTACAGAGCAGGTTGAAGTCTTCTACTTCGTTAGAAAGGTTGCTTCACAGGCTCAAACCCTAAAATTGCTTTCTTTAGTCTTTCAGTATATTTATGTCAGATTAACATGTCTCTTTTCCTATCTTATTAAGACTTGATTGCCTTTTTTTGTTTGTTTCTTCCTTTCATTTCAGTTATAATCCAGTGTCCTTGCTCTGCCACAGGCCTTATTTTACCAAGTCTTTTTATTTTTTTTCCCAAGGCTTTGTGTAAAGACAACATATATCCTGGGCTCCAGATGTTTGCCAAAGGATACGGAAAGAACAATGAACCCCTCCGTGGCTACCTTCTTACTTTCCTAATCGCTCTGGGATTTATTTTAATTGGTTTGTATATTGTCAGTTCTAAAAATTCTTAATGTACTAATGCTGGGGAGATTTTGCTGCCGTTAAACATTCCTCAGGCAAAAATCTAGTTTTGTCTCAAACCAAAGTCTCTGAGAAATAATAGCTTTTACAATTTTTAAACTATCAACCCAAGATGAGCATACTTCCCAGAAAAAAATGCTAGGAGACCATTTCGGGCATCTGGTTAGCATGTAATTTGCATTACGTTTAGTATCAGAAATTCTGAACAGATTTTGGGATTGATGGTCTGTAGAGGGGAATTCAATTAGTCTTATGATGCAGGTAACTTAAAATGGTGAAATTGCAATTAACAAATATTTAGGCTTCAGACAAAAAAATATTTTCGTTGTGATCTTGCTGCTTATGTGTAAGAGGTCAATACAGCTTATCTAGTACCTGTTTAGGCCTTGCTTATGCACACTAGTCTTGCTCACAATAGTAAATGGCAATTTCATTTTTGTTGTATCCATGCAGCTGAGCTAAACCTGATTGCACCCATCATCTCCAACTTCTTTCTGGCATCTTATGCCTTAATAAACTTTTCCGTGTTCCACGCCTCCCTTGCCAAGTCTCCAGGTAAGCAATCAATGTTATCTGAAGTAATTTAGTAATTTAGTTTAGTCACCCTAAAGGCCATACACATGCAGATTTAAACTGCCAATATGCCCCTTCAGACCGAATTGCCAGCTTATCTGCTGTGTATGGGGCACACTGAAAGGCCTGCTGACTGATATCTGCCCAAATATCGGGTAGGTTTAAAAATCCAATCAGGGTGAGATCAGTATCAGATTGTTGATGTGGTCCTCACACTGATGACCTTCATTTACCGTTGTGTTGGCCTGAGCCCCAATGATCAGATCAGCTGGATATACCTGTCCAGACAAATGAGCCTGTCTTTCAGTTAGCAGCCAGCTTTAGACCAGCATGGTTGTTAGTTCAAGCACTCCTAAAGCATGTCGAAGTGTCTTAAGTAGCAATTCCTGACATTGATGAGGATGTTAGTATTGCTTTAAATAGGAGCTATTCTGTTTGGCAGGATGGCGTCCCGCCTTCAGATACTACAACATGTGGGTGTCACTCATCGGAGCTCTCCTGTGCTGTGGAGTCATGTTTGTCATAAACTGGTGGGCTGCTCTTTTGACATATGTTATCGTTATTGGATTGTATATATACGTCACATATAAGAAACCTGGTGAGTACACATTTTTCTACCACATGAAGTGTAAATGTAGTGTAATCCTCTTGAGAAGAATCCACCTGTAAGTCCCCTAAATTTGTTGTCCCCTCCCTTATATTTTACTTATTTTGTGATACGCTCGCTTCCTCAAATATTGGATTTTGTTACTTTTTTGCATCTGTACATGCCAAAGGGGCTGATTATTGTCATAGGTGCTAATTCTGTGCCTGCTGCTTAATGCAGCCCTAGATTCAGCCTGGTGTGGCATTAGCCTTGAAACATCATGTTTCTGAAGCAGTCACCTAGTTTTGGAATTCTAAACATTTAATGAAGCTTGAGACATATCTTCTTGGCCAGAGATTCAAATGAGAAGAAGGCGTAAATCACTGAGGGTCTGAAGTAATTACTTACTTCAGACCCCAAGATGTCACGACAGCGTAGATTGCTTCTAGATTTACTAAAGGAATATACAGTAACCCTGGTCACAAGTCTTCCATTGCTGCAGAATGTCAGGGCACTGCATAGTTTACTGAAAGCTCATTGAGTTCCTGTCTTGTTCTTTCCTGTTCTGCTTTTGTACAGTGTAATAGCCAAAACAGGTTTTGAAATTGTATACACTATGACGTTGTGCCATTGGCATGTACCTGAGAACATACTCTGTAATATTTTTATACAGCGAGCATTTTCTTTATTTTACAAGTGCATTAGGATGCATGTCACCACAATTTTCTTATTTATCAGTTGTTCTGTTTGATTATAAAATAATACTAAAAATAGGACGAAATTAATGTTGAAAATTCTTTCAGATGTCAACTGGGGATCCTCAACACAAGCTTTGACATACCTGAATGCTTTGCAGCACACTATTCGTCTTGCAGGTGTAGAAGATCATGTGAAAAATTTCAGGTACTGTTGTACAAGTATCTTCTTCTGGATCTGTGTTATGTTTTTTTTTTACTCTATTAAACGTCCAGTAGCCCATTACTTTATGTCGAACTCACCACTCTGCTGATGATTGCGAATTGCGTTTGTAATCCTTGAATGGATAGAGGGCCAAAATTGCATAACACTGCATTCAATATCTTTAAAGGAGAAGGAAAATTAAAACTAAGTAAGCTTTATCAGAAAGGTCTATATAAATACGCCAGTAAACCCTCAAAGTAATGCTGCTCAGAACACCTAATTTCTTTCCTTTTCTGTACTCATGGGCTTCTGTATCAGACTTCCTGTTTTCAGCTTAAACCTCTAGGGCTTGGGCTTGAGCATGCTCAGATTGCTCCCTTTTCCCCCTCCCTCCTCCCCTCCCTGCTGTAATCTGAGCCCAGAACTATGAGTGAGCAGGGAGAGACTCAGGAAGTGATGTCACACCAAGCTAACATGCCAGCGACTATCCTAAACAAACAGAGATAGCATCTAGAGCTGTTTACTTGGGTATGGTAAAGCATTCTACAGAATAAATATAGTCTTATAGCTTGCACTATTGTGGCTAATCTATTGGCAATATACTGCTTTGGTAGCTTTCCTTCTCCTTTAAGAGATGTGACACACAAAGCTAGAGTGATGAAACTTCCCTGTGCATCTGTAGAAAGTTTCCTGTGGACAGATGTAGGTGGTTTGGTTTGGAAACTGCACAACTATTATAATTCCTCAAATCTAAAAACCCACAAAGCCACTAATGATATACTGCTAAGATTCAGCTCTATAATAACGGCCAATTGAAAACAACCCTAAACTTGTAGAGACATACATAGCTAAACTTATGTAAGTAGAAGTTTAATTCGTTCTTTCTTACAATGAGACCTTGAGCCAATCATTTCTTTCTGTGAGCCTAAGCAGCCATGGCAAACAACTACCCTAGTAAGTCATGCAGTATCTTGATCACAAAGAATATTGACTATTCGTAGAAAGAAAAATAATGGTTATAAAGGCTAAAAGTTGTCCACAAATTATGGGCATCAGCCTTTATTGGAAAATGATTTAAAATAACCTGCTTCCTGGGCCATAAACCTAACACATGTAGAGGATAATAGCCCTATTATAGCAGCACTGTGCCTTTCAATATTTCTATACATTTTCTTTTTTGGGACTCCTTTCCTGATATTCTTAAGATTGACATTATTCCCAAATACATAAGTATGATCTATTCCACTGTGTGGGATATCAAACATGGTAGCAATTGGCAAAAATACCCTACTTTAAGCCTGTTTTTCACCCCAAAAATAAATGACTTGGTCTATTGGTATTTTGTCTGAGCAATATGATAAATGCAGGGTAATTGTTGTCTTGCTTAACTAAATTAATGAGCTCCCTGCCTGAGGCTTTCTTTTGTATGAAAGATAAGAAGTTGAAAATGGGGATAGAGTAATCATGCTTTGGTGATAAAGTAGTTGAGTACTAATCAATTGAAGGAATACAGCTTTAAGTTTTATTCTTTACCCCTGTAGTCTGAAACATATTTGTGAAATTCTGCCTAACAAATATTCTCTTTGTTCTGAAACCAGGCCGCAGTGTCTTGTGTTAATAGGAGCACCAAATTCACGTCCAGCATTGCTTCACTTAGTACATGCCTTTACCAAAAATGTTGGTTTGATGATTTGTGGGCATGTGCACATGGTAAGTTTTTTGTTTTGTTTTCAGGCTTTTTGCCTATTCATTATTATTGTATTCTAATTTGTAATAAAATTTTATATTATTCAACGAAGGGTCCTCGTCGACAAGCCATGAAAGAGCTACTTACCGATCAAGCACGATACCAGAGATGGCTTATCAAAAACAAGACTAAGGCATTCTATTCACCTGTTCATGCAGATGACTTACGGGATGGAGCACAGTATCTTATGCAGGTAGAGAAGAGTTGATCAGAATCGATTAGAGTTCATTTGCTAATCCTAAATCCTGCTAAATTTGTATTGCTTAGTACAAATAAGTACATGCAAAGGCTTAATTTTATGCTGTCTCTTTCTATGTTATTATTTTGCATAGAATGCTCTGACGATGTGGGCAAAAATTACATTTTAAATTTTCATCTTTATTTGCTTTGCTAGGCTGCTGGGTTAGGACGGATGAGGCCAAATACACTTGTGGTTGGCTTTAAGAAGAACTGGAGTCAATGCGATATGAGAGAAGTGGAAACCTACATAAACTTGTTTCAGTGAGTACAGCCGAGTCATCTTTAGCTCTTTAACATTTGCTTTTGCTGATTGGGGGCTTTTACTAAAAAGCCTGAACTTGTTTTCTTGCTCACTAACAGTTACGAATGTATTTGCCATCTCTGGGTGAAACTGCACATCAGTCAGAAGCCTCTTTGTGTATCAGTAATTTCATGTATGCAGTTGTTTTTTGATTACAGTCTAGTATGTTTGAGGTTTCTGTGTAGAATACTTTATTTTCAAGTGCAGATGTAATTATCCCAGGAGAAAAATATGCACTTTGCTTAGTGGGCCTTTGTACCAATTCTGTCGCTACTTGTTCTCCTGCTGCAGTTTTCCACTGATGGCTAACTTGTTTTTGATTTGGGCTGCAGCTTTTAGCAATGTAGCGTCTGTTTGTGGCATAGAACTGACGCACCAGCAAATCAAGTATCACAAAGACGTTCTTTAATAGCTCTGCTAAAATATTATTTGTCATTGCACTTTCAAAATATTCAGCTGTAGCGTTTAATAGTATTCTGGGAAATATATGTCACTCATGTTGTGTGTATTGCTCAGCTGGTTTGGGGGATGAAAATAGTTCTATTCATTTTTGAACAAAATTGCACACACTTTTCTATAATTCTGTAGATATTACAAAATGCTTTACTTACTACTGACTTAAAGGGCTATTAAACTGTTCATATGCAGAATCAGAAAGTGTTTGTTTTCTTAGTCTCTGGAATTTAATTATTGTGTTTCCTTTTTTTTTATAGTTTCATTTTATTGTCACCCATATGTTATCCCTGTAAAGCTTACAAATATGCAGATATTTGCAGAATATTCTATAATCCATGAAACCTGCAGACAGGATAAACTGCTGTTCCCTATCGGGTCTGTCTAGTTGCTGATTTGTTGGTGTCCTACAATAAAAACTGCCTACAAATCCCCTGCACAACCTGGGAAAGCAGCCAGCGGGAAGTAAACAGCTGGTTGGTGCTAGCAAGGCTTTTGGAGAGATTTCAGTTAAAGTGGTACCAAAAACTAAATTTAAAAGCAAATTCCTGCTATTTTTAGAGGTGTCAAATGCAATGGCAAATACTTGTATTTGGCAGTAAATGTCCCCACCAGATACAATCAGTTGGTTATATTCATAACCACTGTTATCTCATCAAATTCAGTAAAAAATACAATAACCAAGTTTATATAAGATTTTATCCAAAATATTACTCCCAAGGCACAATTCACATTGGCACTGCAATGTGATGAAAATGAGTTTGCTGAAATAGCAGGACCTGCTTTATATCAGTGTGTGTTCTTCATGAAAGAGATGAGATGGTGTCCAAGATAAAATGAGGATCCACTTTATATAACACTACTGATTTTATCTTTGCTGATAAGTCATTTGTGTATAATATTTTCATTCATTTGGTGGATTTATTATTTTTAAAAAGTATCATTTTAACGAAGCATATATTTTACAGCGATGCCTTCGACTTTCAGTATGGTGTGGTTGTTATCCGATTGAAAGAAGGCTTAGATATTTCTCATCTCCAAGGTCAAGGTAAGTAATGAGAATTTGCCTATTAACCAACGAAAACGGCAGCCAGGCTTTTAATGTCTCATTGATTGAATACAGGGCATGCTGTAGGCAGAGTTGTCTTCACTACACCTGTTGTGAACAGTTCCTAGAATAGTCTAGTTTTTGGCTGGCTGACTTTCTAAAACAATGTCCGTAATTGTTATTGTGCTTAGTTTTATACTTTCCCTACATTATTTTCTTTTTATGTAAGAAATTTGTCATAATATTTGCATCCAGAGGATAGATAATTACATGTATTATTTTTCTAGACTTGTCTCTGTTAGAATGGATGTTCTAAAGGTTGTATTGTGTTTTTGGGGATTGGAAAGTTCTTGAATTTCTAAACAACAATACAGTTGATCTTTGTGAGATCAAAGACTATCTGCATAGCTCTAATCCCCATTGGCCACTTCACTTTCTACACTGTACCACTAGTTCAGTCCATTTATCCCAGGGGTGTCCAAACGTTTTGCAACGAGGGCCGGATTTGGTGAGGTGAAAATGTGTGGGGCCGACCATTCAGGGCTGAGCGCGCAATCCGACATGCTGAGCAAAAACACAGGTGTCAGTGAAGTTCAGCCCTTAACCTGACATTCTTTGAGCCATTATTATTTATTTGGCATGCTGCTGTTAATCAGCTGTGTGGGGCTGTGGAGGGTACAATATATTTGCCCTTGTCGTAATTTGCCCTCATTTGTAATTAATGAGGAAAAACAATACTGAAGGCAAATTAATATTTCTGAAGCCCTGGAATCTAGGTTGAGACAAGTACAGTTTTAATCTGGCATCATATTTAAAACTAATGAAAAAATCAGGCAAAATGTTATGCAAAATGTCCTCTTTAAATAGACATTATATTATTATTACTAACTGGGCAATGGGCAGATTCTTTGTGACATGACTTTTCCTCGGGAACTGAGCATTTCAAGCTGAGCCGCATTCATATCCATCCTGGGCCGCAGTTTGGACACCCCTTATTTATCCTATCACCGTCCAACTCCTATTTCTTTTTAACTCTGATGGATGTTCTTATTTTAACATCAAAATTAGACCAACGTGTGATCTCTCAAGCCTGTTTTATTATGGTTAGCAGTTAGTTAATGTCTGTATTCCAGACTATTTGCAGTTTATTATAAACAATTTACTGAATCTGGCTGGCAAATGTATGTAAAGTTGTCACACTTGGATTTCTCACTTAAAGGGATTGTTCACCTTTGCATTACATTTTATTATGATGTAGAGAGTGATATTTTGAGACTATTCGCATCAGTTGGTTTTCATTTTCTATTTGTGGGTCTTGAGTTCGCCATCTTGTTACTAGGGTCCAAAATACTCTAGCAACCATGCATTGCTTTATTTCAGAGACTGGAATATGAATAGGAGAGGACCTGAATAGAAAGATTAGTCGTACAAAGTAGATTTGTAGCCTTGCAGAGAATTTGTTTGTTTTTTTAGAATGAGTTGTTGACCCCCGTTTGAAAGCTGGAAAGAGTCAGGAAAAGAAAAATAAGTCAAACACTTAAAAAAAAATTATGAAGACCAATTGAAAAGTTGTTTAGGAATTCTATTAAAGGCCAATTGCCCTTTTAGAATGACCAGTTAGCTGCCATATTCTTTTTTTCCCCATTTCTGTGGAGGGACTATTTTGTAATGCCCAAGATTAAAGTGAATTCTATAAACAAAATATTTCATGCAAAATTGTCCCTAGTAAAGGAACATACTTGTGCTAATGAATTTTCTGCTGTCTCTCACAGTGAACATGCCTTGCCACAGGGTCATGCCCAAAGTGCTAAGATCCAGACTCCTTTCTTTCTTCTTATTATGGTAATATCATACAGTAGAATGACTGCGAGATATGCATCTGAGCCATAAAGCCCATTATAGAAGCAATTCATTATGCATTTACTTCTTCATTTTCTCTTTAAAAGTTAGACCAAAAAAATATAGGTGTAATAGCCCTTTAATGGTCTTCATATGTTAACTTTCCACGTGCACTTTTCCTCTATGCACATGCTCTTTTTTTTCTACTGGAATCAGTTGTTAAGGATTACCCCTGCTTGTGGAAAGAAATAACAATGGCTATAAATAGTATTTTTAGAGACGGTAATGTCATGGCACTTTGAGACGAGAATATCATCCAGTTTATGAGAAAAGGATATACAAGGGAGGTATGTGCAGAGAAAAACAAAGGATTTTATAGCCGGCATTGGTTGAAAGGAAACTGGAATTAAGCCAAGAAAATCTGAAATACCCTAATTGTTTGGGTGGGGTAAAGTCGGTTGACAGTAATTTTGCTCACAGACAGTAGACATGTTAGCAACTATCTTCTTTCACTATAAAAGAAATCTGACTTTCAATAAAAGGAATAAGTAAGATCAGTTGTGGTGTTCAGAAACTTCTTCATTACCCGATCTCTCTTCAAAACAGACCTTTGAATACACTTATGAGAGTGAAATGCATGTATTCCAGTGATTTATTTTGATGATTATACCCTTTACATAAAGAGATCACATATTTTCATTTATGTGGAACTCCCATCCCTGAGCACAGGTTTTTAGACCTTTTGGATTGAGGCCTAACAGTATATAGGCATTCCCTTGTAGCTCATAAAATGCTTACAGATATATATCTAAAGCAGAATAACCACACATACTATAGATCTTGCCCATAGGCTGACCCTCACCCTTAATGGACAATACCCAGCCATTGTAGTGATCCCTGTTGTAAGCTTGAAAATAGTGCTTTTTGGTAAACAAGCTTGTTATTATTTAGCTTATGTGTTTTCGTGAGCTGCTAGAAATAAACTGTAAATGTAATTTTACACGCAACTGTGGACTCCATTTGTTCTAGAAATTTGTTATTTGAAATCCTCAAAGGTGAAAACAAATTTCCTGATGTGCAGTTTGAGCCGAGCATCCATATCCATACCAGAATTTCCATGTTAAAGGCATACTGTTGTGTTTTTTCAAAACACATCAGTTAATAGTGCTGCTCCAGCAGAATTCTGCACTGAAATCCCTTTTTCAGAAAAGCAAACATTTTATTTATATATTTAATTTTAAATCTCACATGGGGCTAGACATATTGCCAGATTCCCAGGTGCCACATTCATGTGACTTGTGCAGTGATAAACTTCAGTCACTCTTTACTGCAGTACTGCAAGTTGTGGTGATATCACCCCCTCCCTTACAGAACAATGGGAAGGTAACCAGATAGCAGCTCCCTAATACAAGATAACAGCTGCCTGGTAGATATGAGAACAGCACTCTAGTAAAAACCCATGTCCCACTGAGACTCCTTCAATTACATTGAGTAGGAGAAACAATAGCATAGCTGCAAGAAGTTCCATCATGAAGTGTTATCTCTTTCTGAAAGCACATGACCAGGCAAAGTGACCTGAGATGGCTGCCTATACACCAATTTTACAACAAAAATATACTTGTCGGTTTAGGCATTAAGTTGTTCTATGGTAGATTGAATAGTATAATCTAATTCAAAAATAAAAACTACACTAAAAAAATTATGACAGGATCTCTTTAATGTTTGTAGTTTATGGACACTGTGTAGGTATGGGACCTATTATCCAGAATACTCTGGACCTGGGGCTTTTCCGGATAACAGGTCTCTCTGTAATTTGGGTCTTCACATTTTAAGACTACTAGAAAGTCATGTAAACATTAAATAAACCCAATATGCTGGTTTTGCTTCCAATAAGGATTAATTAATAATATTAATTAAGTACAAGCTACTTTTACTGTCTAAGGAAATTTTTTTTTTTTTTAAATTTGCATTATTTGATTATAATGGAGTGAGTGGGAGACGGCCTCTCTGTAAATCCGAACTTCCTGGATAACGGGTTTCTGGATAACTGATCCCATACCTGTACTAGAGAAACAAAGATGGGTGTATATTAGGTAGGCATAGAATCAGAAAATAACCATAGCAGGCTATATACACAAGACCTGTCCATTCACTTTTATGTAAAAAAGACTAGATCTAGCCCCTAAAGGCTGTTTTAATGGCATTGCCACATTTAATTCCATAAGCTTAGGGCCATTTTGTATGTCGGACTATTGATCCACAGTTTGGGAAAAGCTGGAAAGCACCATTCTAAGCTATTCTGTGTCATTGTATTTTGGCAGCTGTGTTTTATCTTGCGTTTGCTGAGAACAGACATAGAGGGCCACTCTGAGAGACAGACATGCTGCTCTGAAATCTCATAAATTAAGAGGTCCATGTAAATTAAAAAAACAGACGACAAATTCACAGAGCATTTCCCCGCCAATTTTCTGACATATACAACACTTTTGAAGTAGTGAAAAGTGGGCGTGGTTTTGTCGGCCCCACTTTCCCCGAAATTTTTATGAATTACTCGTAAACTAATTTTTTTTGCCGACAATTTTTCCAATACATTAGGCTCTCCAAAATGAAAATGTCGGTCAAATTGTCTTTTAAAATGTCTTATAAAATGTCGTATAAAATGTCGTCTGTACGATAAAAAGATATACAACATTTTAGAAAATTCTCGGACTTACGAGACATTCAGAGATGGTAACATCTGCCGTTTGTACGACATTTTACAAATTTGTCGACCGCCACTTCTGGGTTACGTATTTTACTGACACTTTTGTGAATTCCCCCCTAAGTATTTCAGAGTCCAATTCATGCCAGGTCTGATATTCATAAGCCCTGGGTTGCATACGTAGAGTTTACTTATACAGTATCTAGAGAGAACTCTGTTCATTGTAGGCAAGAGAATTGCTCTTTGAAAGGGTAAGTAGAAGTCTGTTACTGTCTGACTAAATGGCAGTGGATGTATGGCTTATTTAGAAGTTGGTGAAGATATATATTAGATCTTTCCTGATGTTGAACACTGCACTGAACAAACTTCTGGTCCTGTAGTGAAGATACTTTGTTATTCTTCTATGGAAACACAACTCCCAAGAGCTCTTCCTCACTGCCAACAGCTGCATGATTTATTTATAGATAAAATGCACAGCCAGGGGAAATTTTCCCTTCCGGCAATAACATATCTTATGTTATTTAAAGGAAAAATCCTCTTTCTTGTTTTTTAATGTGAAAAACATGAAATGACTTGTGACTATCAAGGCCCAGTATAATCCTTCTTCCAGGCTGGGTATTTTATATAGAATTGTAAGGTGGACAGGAGATAACTGGAGGCTAAAATATAACCTCAAGAATAGTACATTTTTACAAAGGATAACATTTCTTCCTTTATTTATTTTTTTCCCTGAAATAATTTTTAACTGCCAGTTATTTTTTGGGGATGCTGAGCCTGAATCCTTTGTATAAGATTCCATCAAATACCAAACTGAATCCAACCCCTAATTTACTTATGAAGATTAGATAAACAAGGTGGAAAGAGAATTGTGTGTTGAGCATGTGGCTAAGAAATCTTTTTACTTCCTTGTTTGTGTGATGAAAAGTCACAGGATTTTTCTGATTCTGTTCGGCCAGGTTCTTGGATTCGGCTGAATCCGAAACCTGCTGGAAAAGGCTGAATCTTGGCCGAATCCTGGATTTGGTGCATCCCTAGTATTTTTTTAAAACTTTCTCAGCCCAGGCAAGAAAAATTAAAAACCCTTTACTGCAATATCATCAAATGATAACACAAATTCCCCCTTGTTTTGGTAGCGGGAAGTGATCAGGTTTAATACAGAGCAGAGTATAAGGGCTCAATGGCTCATTTGTTGCAACTAAGCAGATGGAAATTTTCTCTCAAGAAGGCAAAAGTATCAATTTCAGTTCCTATTAACGTTAAATAATGGTCTAGACTAGAGGAATTTCCTGGTGCTTAGAATCTGCCTAGAAATTATGGTTTGCTCTAAAGTTTGCTGCTTAAAATGATACAGGTAGCGACTTGTTTTTAAAATGCCCGAAAGAATGTATTATTTCCCTATTTAGTGCAGAATTACCTATAGTTATCTATTGTATTGTATGATTAAATTTAAAGTTGCCTTAACTATAAAAATATAAGGGCAGGGGCACATGGGCAGATTCGGGGGAAATTTAGTCGATTTCCGAAGTCACCTGAAGTTTCCTCATGAGGCTACTTTGGAAATTGAAGTGCCGCGAGTGCATTTCCGCAGGCTATTTTTAATTTTAACAGGCGGAAGGCAGTTTGGGGAGATTGTTGGCCCCCGTAGAAGAGGCGATTAGTCGCCAGGCTACTAAATCTCCAAGATTCTGCCCGTATGCCCCTGCCCTTATAGTGAAGGCAACTTTTAATCTAATCATACAGTACAATAACTATAGGTAATCCTGCACTAAATAGGGAAATAATACATTCTTTCAGGCATTTTAAAAACTCCGCAAACTGCCTCAAGAGGAAACTTCGGGCAACTTCGGAAATCGGAGCGCTGCGAGTGCCATTGCGCTAGCGTTTTCTCATTATAGCAGGCGGAAGGCAGTTCAGGGAGATTGTCATCCCGAAGAATAGGCGATTAGTCGCCAGGCGACTATGGGGTACATTTATTAAAGAGTGAAGTTCCGCCACAAGAGTGAAAATCTCCACTCTCCATTCATTTCTATGTGGTTTTGAAAGGTGTATTTATCAATGGGTGAGCGTGAAATTTCACCCTTTGATAAATGCGCCTTTAAAAATCCCATAGAAATGAAAGGAGAGTGGCGGAATGTCACTCTTAACTTCACTCTTTGATAAATATACCCCTAAATCTCCCTGAATCTGCCCTAAAATTCTTCACAGCATTTACCTCTCTGTATTTTGTATCTAAACTACAAGTAATGTCGGCATCCTGATGTCATTGTCACAGCATTCTAATTAAGATTAGCTTGCTGCAAATGACTTTAGGTGTTAATTAGAAGATCAATGGGCTCCTGTCAATAGCTGTCCTAACATGTACATGTCAGAGCCCAGTGACCCAGATTTGCACCCCCTCTCCTTTTATCAGTTAGAGGACTAACATTAGGTGGCAGTTAATTAGGCTTTTTGATCTTCGATACTGGAGGAGATTGCAGGGAGCAAGCACCCTTATTTTATTTTAGTGCTTTCCTTTCCTGAAATACAATATTTGGTCGTGTACATATATTCAAAATAACTCCTGGGTCAATTTAAAGCCTTGTGCATTTTTTTTCTTTTGTGCTCACTCTTTAAAAACTGCTTGACACATGGAAAGCATTGTGTGTGGATCAAAGCAAGTGCTGAATTATTTTAGTGCATGCAAAAATGTATGTACTAGCCAGGGCAGGAAAATACCAGCCAGGTGGCTACCCTAGACACAAGTAAAGCAGAATCATCCATTATTCAAAAATAGGTTCACAATTTCTGAGCAGAAGAACTCACCCAACATAAAACCAAATTTACTAACTACGGATGCACCAAATCCACTGTTTGGAATTCAGCCAAATCTCGGAACCAAATAGAAACAAATAGTAATTTGCAAAAGATAATTATGGACAGGAAAGGGGAAAAGTTGAAAAAAAAATTTTTACTTCCTTGTTTTGTGACATAACGTTATGTGAGCTCCCTTCCTGTCTCTAATATGCAAATTCTGATTTGATTCGGCCAGGCAGAAGGATTTCGCCGAATCCAAATCCTGCTGAAAAAGACTGAATCCCAACCCAAATTGGTGCATCCCTACTGCCAACCCATCTCTAAGATGATGGAATTCTCAACAGTATGGCACAGTGCCTTGTGCTTTGCAGCACTTGTTGATATTACCCACAAGAGTGAAGTTAGAGATCACCACAAACCATTTGTGTGAAATTCCACCATGGGATTTTTAAAAGAATATTTATCAGTAAATGAAAGTTCACCCTTTGATAAATATGCCTTTAAAAATCCCTCTGACGTGTCTACTTACCCCCTCCTTGCAGGTCTCCTCCGTGCAGGTTCACGGGCACCATCTTCTTCAGCAACATCTTCTTCCGTCAGTGGCGCATGCACAGTAGGATGCATTTGCTGATTTGTACTACTGTGCATGCGCCAAAAGTTCACAAAGTTCGGCGATTGAACTTTGTGAATTTTTGGCGCATGCACAGTAGTACAAACCAGCAAATGCATTCTACTGTGCATGCGCCGAAGAGCACTGAAGGAAGAAGATGTTGCTGAAGAAGATGACACCCGGGAACCTGCTCGGAGGGGGTAAGTAGCGACTTAGGGGTATTTGCCCCAGGCGAGATGAAGGACCAGGGGGAGGGGGGGCTGGGGGTTAGCACTGGAGGGGTTGAATTTCCCTTTAAAGGAACAGTTCAGTCTAAAAATAAAAACAAGGTAAATAGGCTGTGCAGGGGCTATCTATTTACCCAATTTTTATACTGAACTGTTCATTTAAAACATACCGACAGCTTAATTGACTCCTGATAAAATTGACAGAATATAATTAGATTGTAAACTTCGCAGTGATAGGGACTGATGTGAATGAGAAACAGTCTCTGTGCAGCGTAAATGTGTCTGTGCTTTATAAAATAAAAATGTATTAGAACAGGAGTGCCCGTACTTTTCTAATGAGGGGTCTGCTTTTAGTGATGCTGTCTCATGATCCACATCCATAAAAACATTGTTTGCATTCTGTTCCAATGAAAACATTACTTAAATACTGTATTGATTTATGAGCAAATTTATATTGCTTGGTTTAACTAACAACTATTTATTATGTAACTTTAATAAATAAACTGTAATAATGAAAATAATTAAACCGGAGAAAAATTAAGCCAAGCTGTTTGTTAAAAGCGTTGACAGAGATCTGCTGATCACCAGCTAAAGGTCTACTGGTAGATCCTGATCTAACTTTTGTATTAGAATGTTATTGCCAACTCTCTTGTTGTTGTGCAGCTAGCAACATAGTTAAAAAATCCATAGTGTCAAGCATGTGCATATTAGGAAGTATTTTTGATACAATGTAAAATCTTTAACCATGGATAGGTCCAACTCACGTGGCATCTCCCTCTTGCAAAGTCTGTTGTGTGCACACAGATGTCCCTAAATGGAATATGTTTTTTGTTGTCAGTTACATTACTGTGACAGGTTGCAATAACAGCAAGCCTGTCTCAAACTAATCAGGATCATTTTAACTTCTTTCTTTACCCCAGAATGCAAAGATGTTAAATAAATAGACTCCGAACATCAAACTGCAGTACAGTTTATTTGTCTTAAAATGCTACAAGATCCGTAGCTTTTAGGGATGCACTAAATCCAGGATTCGGTTCGGTATTCGGACATTTTCAGCAGGATTCGGACAAATCCTTTTGCTTGTCCGAACCAAACCCGAATCCTTAAAATCATGTGACTTTTCTTCACAAAACAAGGAAGCTGGATTTTACCCTTCCTCTCACTAATTTACATATGCAAATTAGGGTTCAGATTCAGTTTGGTATTGGGTGCATCCCTAGTAGCTTTTGAGATTTTTTTTTGTATACATATTAATTGCTGTAATGTTTAATATATGTGTTTTCATTGTTTCATTAAATATCCAACTGCAGTTGCAGAGTTAGGTGTACATATGGAAACAGTACTGCAACCTTAATCTCACTATAACTACTGTTTTCAAGGCTATCATTGAACAAATTGCTCAAATTACTTTTGGACAAGGAAATGACTGCGTATTGAATTTTGTTACAATAGCATTTCTGTCTGTAACCCATAATTTTTGCTGTTTCTAGAGGAGCTACTGTCATCTCAAGAGAAATCTCCTGGCACTAAAGATGTTGTGGTTAATGTAGAGTACAGCAAAAAAGCCGAAGCCGAAGCTTCAGGACCATTTGCCAGTGACAGCAGTCCTATGATGAGGAAAGGTAACTTAATCTGGGCCACAGAAATGTCTAATATTTCCACTGCAGACAGCTGACATACATATTGTGGGAGTGGTACAACAGCAGGACATTCAACAATGGAGTCTGTGGATTAAAGATCTTGTCCATCCTCTCTATAACCTCAGCTGCAAATAGAAGATTAATGCAAAGCATTCTAAAAGCTGCTTCCATTCTCATCCAGGCCAACATACAGTTAATGTGAAATACTAGTAGCACCGCAGAACTAAAGGCGAAGTAACTAAATGCTAGCAAAAATTCTCCAGGGTGACGTCATTTTGTTACTTCGCCGATTTACTAACGAGCGCAGTAGCCCCTTTGCTAGCGAAGTAGAGGTACGCTACCGTTGCTTCGCACTCTGATGCTAGGTGAATTTTCACTCTGGTCGAAAGAACGTAACTACGCCAATTCACTAAGATGCGGATTTTAATATGTTAATATGCCTTTACCTGCAAACACAAATAGCACCCCAATGCAGGCATTTTTTGCTGGTTAAAACCGAAGACCAGTCAAACATATTCACACATTGAAATGGGTTATTTTTATTTACCATGCTGCTTGTACTTGCTCCATACTTTGCTCCAGGCTTTCTTTCTATTCCTGGAAGTATGCAGTGAAAACACCCAGCATTTTCTAAGAATAGGAGAAAAAAACAAATACTGTATGGTATTTAGAATGAGATTCTATTTTCAAACTGTACAATTGTTAATTGTATTTAAAATTTGTGGTTTTACTCTATTTTCAAACTGTATAATCGAAGCCACCTGTATAATCACCATATTTTTATCTTGTTGCCTTTTGCTTGGCTCTTGTAGGCAGTCACACTGGGCATTCCATAGACAGTAACTACAAAATGCCTTCATTCTGTGCTCAATCAAAATTCCAGCTGTGATATTATCTTAAAGAGATAGAAGAATTTTCCTCTAAGAGCTGTCCCTATAATAAAGAGTTCCATTTACAGTTCTGTTTGACTGGTCAAACCCCCCGCAAATGGCAGTCCGTGACCCCTTGTGCCTTATGTAACAGTACTGGGATTGTTGCTAGCCAGCCTGAGGCAATGGGGTTTAGACAGAGCTAAAACTGCTGAATGAGCCATTAACACTTCCTAAATTATGCAATCACATTTTTCCTGTAGTCAAAAACAAATTTAAATAAACAACCATAAAGATTAATCAGATATCACAAGAGTAGAATTTTAGGATCTAAGGAACAAAGGAAATAGTAATTTATGGCATGTGCAATAGTTTGGCCCAAGAAGATCTTGGAATGAGAAGTGAAGGGCGAGTGGGCAAAAATCCCTTTGACAAGAATTGAAACACTCTCAGCTGTATACAAAAGGCATTTACAAGCAGTGCCAGAGGGCGTCATGTTTCTTTGTTTCTAATGTTATTATGAATAAAAATGTAGCATATTTCCCAATTGGTTGGATCTCTGCTTTATCCCTAGAGGGAGAGTATAGCCCCACAAAGATCTTCTTCTCATATGACTAGCTTAAGCTAGTGTGTGCGTGTGTATATACAGGGAGTCCTTGAGTTACATACACCCGACTTACATACAACTCACACTTACATATGGGGACTGCCAATATATATATATATATATATATATATATATATATATATATATATATATATATATATATTCATGTAAATGGTATAACAACCCTTTTATTTACCATATTGAAAAAGACCCCCTTATCCAGTTTTCAGCATTTTCAAGAGATTCCCTTGTATGTGTATCATTTTGCACATATTCCATATCCTGATTTTTTTTATTTTCCACCTTTGCTTATTTATATCATATTATTTCCTCGAGAAGATTTTTTTTTCACTGCCAGATTTAATCTGATTTTCTTTTTTTTTTTTTGATTTAGTCGTCCGTGTTCCATAACTAAGCACGATTAACATTACTTTTCATTTTCTTTTTAAAACATAATCCAGACGAGGAAGACGATGGAAAGACACCAACACAACCACTGTTGAAAAAAGGCAGGCATCATTACATTTTTATTTACAGTAGAGCCCTCTTTGTCTTTCATTCTTTATTTTTTTTTCCTCCCACTATCATCTTTTAATCCCTGTGTTTGCTCCCTGTGTGGGTTTGTTTTGCTTCTGTTCTTGATCAAAAGAATTCTTAAAATATATATTTTCCAGTCTATGAAAACATTCTGAAAATCATAATCTGACTTTTGTTTTGCAGGGGAATGACATTAGTTCTTTGCTTTGTGGTTTTGTTGTAACAATGCTGATAGCTACTTGGTTTTTCTTGTTCTCCAGGTAGATGTGTTTAGTTTCTAAGTACACCATGATAGGTTTTTGTGCAGAGCTTGTTGAAACTTGAAAGCATACATCGGAATCTAAGCAAAGTCACTGTTCTTTATCTCCATTTCTATTAAATAGATATCAATAAAAGCTGCATTCAGCATTGAGTGAGTTTTCTTTTGAAAAAATGATCTATTAAGATATGAGGTATATGCAGCCTTTTGTTCTGGGATAGCGTTACATTTTTTAAACAAAGATATTGCAGATATGAGGCAGAAAAGTAGTTAGACATATGGGGGCAGATTTACTAAAGGGCGAAGTAACTAAATGCTAGCAAAAATTCTCTAGGGTGACGTCATTTTGTTATTTCGCCGATTTACTAACGAGCGCAGTTGCCCCTTTGCTAGCGAAGTAGAGGTACGCTACCGTTGCTTCGCACTCTGATGCTAGGTGAATTTTCACTCTGGTCGAAAGAACGTAACTACGCCAATTCACTAAGATGCGGATTTTACTGAACATTACCTCTTGTGCAAGACTTGCTGTCACCACCTCAGACCAGGCGAAGTGCAATAGAGTAGCTAGGAGTTCATCAAAAAAACGCAGAACATCCAAAAAATTTTTGTGGGGTACCCTGGTTTCCCCCCTACATTTCCTAACATATGGAACATAAACTATACAGTGGGCACATGTGTAGGGCAATAGGACAACTCAATATTTTCTTTTATTAAGGTTTAATTTCCTGCCGTATTCAAATTAGGTAACTCTAGCGCAACTTCACTGTGCTTGACGAAGTAACGCTGGCCCAACTTCGCCACCGTTTGGAGCCCTGGATGCATCTACGCACTTTAGTGAATTCTCTCTCAATTCTATCTACTTCTTTTTCACTAATTATAGATATTTGGTAACCAGAATTGCATTTGGCTATTTCTTTGCATTTATTTTTTTTATTTTTTTTTTTTCTGCACATTCCAAAGGTCAAGGTATTTCACTGGACACTGCTGACCAAAGGCTTTTGGATGCTAGCTTGCAGTTTCAGAAGAAGCAAGGCAAAAGCACCATTGATGTCTGGTGGCTTTTTGATGATGGAGGTGAGCGCATACACAAACTCATTCGGTCTGATGCTGCTTAAAGATGTTAGAGGACAAAAATTAAGTGGCTCAACAAGTGTGATGAGCTCAAACACTTTCTATTGTTCTGACAGCCCGTCTTCCCGGGAGACGCCTTACAGTTCTGAATGGGGCTCTGCTTGCCAACAAAGACCTTAATCACATAATGCTAGTTACTCACATACCACAGCAATCTCCCTTTCAAAGCCTTCAGGGCCTTTGTCCTTTAGGCTGGGGACAGACAGGGAGATTCGGGGAGATTCTGTCGCCTGGCGTTTTTAGCAGGCGACAATCTCCCCGAATTTCCTTCTCCCTGTCTGCCGCTAGTATAAATGACAAAGCGCCAGCGCCTGTGCACACGCGGCGATTTCCGGAATCGCCCGAAGTTTCCTCACGAAGTATCTTCGGGCGATTCCGGAAATCGCCGCGCTTTGTGTGCACAGGCGCTGGCGCTTTGTCATTAATACTAGCGGCAGACAGGGAGAAGGAAATTCGGGGAGATTGTTGCCTGCTATTAAACGCCAGGCGACAGAATCTCCCCGAATCTCCCTGTCTGTCCCCAGCCTTAGGATACACAGAGGGAAGTGTCCGCTGTACAGGGGCATCATTTTGCTGAGGAACTCTTACCCCCGATTCTCTCCTCTGACTTCACATACAATGCCAAAACTTCTTCTGTAGGCTCTCCACTAACCTACACCTGAACACTCAATTCCCTACTTCTGGTGCACAATCATCTCAGTGCTCTAGCCCAAACTATTGCTCCATGTTGGGACAACAGGCTCTCTGTACTTGCTAGCCCTATCTAGCTTTCACTCCTAAAGTGAGCTCACTCTGTCTGATGCTTCTTCTAGATATTACAGGACAAAAGAGCAAGTGCCCCAGCAAGGCACTGTCTTATTTAGGGTCTCAGGTGGACCTAGCTTTGCCTGCTGGCTGCACTACAGAATAGTTTATTACTTTCATTTATTTATTTTCTTTTCTCTCTTTAATTTTGCAGGTTTAACATTGCTGATTCCATATTTGATTACTACAAAGAAGAAGTGGAGAGACTGTAAGATCCGAGTGTTTATCGGTGGCAAAATCAATAGGATTGATCACGATAGGAGAGCGTAAGTGCTTTAGCTATTTACTCCATTAAATTATTATGCTAGAGTGTCTGAGGATTATTATTATCATGTATTTATATAGCTCCAACATATTTTGCAGCGCTGTGATTCAATTTACTTCACAACCTGGTACAAAGTAAAGTAGTACACAAACCTGTTACAGAAGTAAAGTTTCAGAAAAAGTGTATTTGGTTAACACAATATGAGCCTCTAAATCTAATTATCAAATTGTGGGCCAGATTTATTTGGAGGCAAAAAAAGTTTGTCCTAATTTATTTAGATTTGGCTGCCTCTATTATTCTTAAACCTAAATCTGTAGGTTGTCAATGACTTGCAGAGGACAATGCAAGAAGCAAACAGCTATTCATAATCTACATGTTTGCAACAAGTAATGATGTTCATCCTGTGTTGCTCTTCAGGATGCAGCTATGCCGTAGAAGCTACAGTGTATGTATAACGAAAATTGTGTTGTAGCTCTAATAAATCAAGACCAACAGAAGAAAAGCGCACTTTCACCCAAATATTAATTTTTTTTGTTGCTTTGTGAAAGAAAATATAACTGAAAATGTTAACATTTCAATAAACCTTGACAAGTACATAAGTTATTTGTAAATTAAATTTCAATTAAAAGCAGAACCTGTATGGAATTTACATGCCTTACAAGTTAGATTCATTTTGAGTTCCCTTATTATTATTATTTGGATCTGCCACTACTCAAACAGTGACCCAAACCTGCATGTTAACTGTCCATTCTATGCCTCAATGGGATTAGTTTAGGAACAGATATCTAAGAGCAGTGGCCCCATCATGATGGAGTCTGCATGCAGTTACATTAGTACTGACCTAGAAGGAAAATTATCTGCAAAATAGGGTAAACCTTTAAACGAAGTACATGAACTCATCATAAAACACCCCCGTAACCCACCTATTGAAACTGATCAGTGAACCCTGCAACTGATTAGTGTGTTTTAGCGTAGTCCAAATCCTCTAAAGAACAACCTTTCATCATATAAATTTTATTGGAACTTCTGATTTTCCATGTTGTCTCTTTGCGTCAGTCACTGATTATGAAAGAGAGAGAGAGAGGTAACGGGTATAGTTGCAAAAAGTAAACTCACTATCACCTTTCAGAGAAGTTAGAGTGAACCGGGCTCTTCTCAGGAGCTATAAGGGGAAAGTGGTGGGTTATTGCATCCTTCATCTGTCTTTTATTCACAACATTATGAATGGTCATGAAAGGTTTGATCTGTGTGGGATGCTGGTACATTGCTTACTCTTCCACACTAGAATGCTATATCCTCCATATGCTCCAATAACAAGAGTTGACTCGACGCCGCAAATAGAAGTAAAACACTAAACAACACCTGATTCATTAAACAGGAATGGGAATACAATTGTTAAGCAACAAAACAGAAAACTCCTACTCTAAGATGGTTAAAATCTAAAAAAAAAATGACCTTCACATGGACTAGAACTGCAACAGTCTTCTTTTATATCAATAAACTACACTTTTAACTACAGTTTAACATTAAGATAAAGCATGAA
The DNA here is from genome assembly GCA_024363595.1 of Xenopus borealis. Classification (NCBI taxonomy): domain Eukaryota; kingdom Metazoa; phylum Chordata; class Amphibia; order Anura; family Pipidae; genus Xenopus; species Xenopus borealis. The sequence continues at coordinate 184,061,832 of CM044431.1, read as the reverse complement.
AAGACTACAGGAGGAAAACTTGAGATTCGGGTATATATTGTAAAGTTGTATTTCTACTGATATGGTGGAGCAGTGTCTAAATGTTGTTCTGCATGAGAACATGAGGTTTATAATCAGATGTTTCAGTAGCTTAGGACAAAGCTAGCAAAATCTAATTGACTTTTTTTTTTTCATCTGCTTTTAATGTGGGAACTGTCGAGTTATATTCATAGCTTGAGATGTGAGAGAATTACTTTGCTGATGACCGAATATCTTACATCAAGCTTATAGCTAATTATTAGCCACTTCTTACCAACCAAGGAAAAAATATTAAAGATAGAAATTAGTAATTAAATCAGAGCCACAATTCAGCATCATATTCATTTTATAAAGCAACATAAGTGGGCAGCTTCAAATCACTGACCTTGAAAGCCTGCACCATTTGTAGGAAGGGAAGCCCAGAAAGCTGATTTCTTTTGATGTAAAGCGAAGTGAAGTATTCGTGCATAGCTTATTTTTATTCCTCGTTTTTTGTCTGTACCTTAAAGGGATACTGTCATGGGAAAAAAACATTTCTTTAAAAAAATATATAGTTCAGTGGGGACTAAAGCTAGCAATCCCTTTATGGGTAGTTCACCTTTAGATTAACTTTTAGTATGATGTAGACAGTGATTAGCTGAGAAAATTTACAGTTGGTCTTCATTTTTTTCCAGTTTGGTATTTCAGCAGCTATCTTGTTGCTAGAGTCTTGTTTTTCCTAGAAACCATGAGTGATTTGAGTGAGCTGGATTAAGTATAGGAGGGGAACTGAATAGGCACATAAGTAATAAAAAGTAACAACAACAATAAATTGTACCTTCCCAGAGCAATAGTTTTTTTGGCTGCCAGGGTCAGTGATCCCCATTTGAAAGCTGGAAAGAGGCAGAAGAGGAAAGCAAATAACTCAAAAACTAAATAAATAATGACTACCAATTTCAAAGTTGCTAGTAATACGACATTCTATATCACAGTAAAACTTCACTCAATGGTGGACCACCCCTTTTAGTAAGATGCTGCATTATTTAATTATAGGAGCTCGAAACATGATCCTCCTATGATTCCTCTTTTTTTTCAGGCTGTATATTCATTGAGGTGTATATATCAACTCTCCTGTCTTTTCACTTGGCTCTGCCCCCAGAGTATCCATGCCTACTGGGCACCATGATTTTACCACACTTGTCTTTTAATAACATGCTGATTATCCAGAGGGTGTTGTTCTGTGCACTTCAATTGAAAGTAAAAAAAGTTCTTGATGCCCCTTTAATGTATTCTTCCAGATACATGTTATCAGTGATTTAAGCAGTAGATTAATATATTAAACAATATGTGAGCACTTTTTGTAGGGTGCTGAGGTAAATGCCTTTATCTTGTAAAGAGTTTGTGAAATTTCCCCTAAAAATTATAATTTCTTCATTTCTTTTGCAGAATGGCAACCTTACTCAGCAAGTTTAGAATTGACTTCTCTGACATCATGGTCCTTGGAGATATCAACACAAAACCAAAGAAAGAGAAGTAAGGATAATTCATAGACTCATTTTTAGAGTTGAGTAGTTGATACATGTTTGTGTTTTGGGGGAAACTGGAACAAACATTTAAAAATATTGCCTTGAATAAGATTAAAGGTGCAATAATAATTAGACTGAAAATACCAAACAAACACAATATGTTATATTATAAGTCATATTCAGATGTGTACACTGAACATCTCTGATATCCTTATAATCAGGTATTTTACATAGTAAGCATCTGAGCATCTTATTTTTTCTGTATAAACAGATTTTTAAGGGATGGTAAACACCTGAAAAATTGCACAATAAACTGGAGTTGTGTTGAAAATGCAACTTTTTTCTTCGAAAAAAAATAGCCATTATAAAGGATTAATGTAAAATATTTACATACCGCTCCTCTCCCGTGATCCTGAGTTCCGTAGAAACAAATCCTAGGAGCAGGTCATTTATCTGCTTTTCTTTGGCTCTTCAAAACAAGGAAGTGGTTTGTATAGAAACCAGAATTTGTTTAAAAGAATAGGCAAAGGTGTATTCAGTGTAAGCCCTATTCATTGGTATGTTGTGTTGAAAAAGGATGTATATGGCCCCTTTATTGGAACTGTGATGTTCCTTTTCTTTGGAGGATGCAGACTGAGGACAGCTGGCTGCTGATACAAAAGTAACAGTAGTCAGCCTGCTCAGAAAAGTAGTCAGAAAGATCAGCAGGGGGCTAGGCTTAGGGAACTGTCAGAAACCATTAAAAATCATGAAAAGTCGATATTTTTTAATTGATGTATATTGCAAAGTTGCTTGAAATTAAGTTTACTTTTCAAAAAGCTTAAGTTATGTTTTTGTGGAGTTCCTCCCTTAAAAAAAGAAGGTGATATATTGGAAGGAAAGCTTGACACATGAGCATGAGTATAAGGTGCTTATCTTTAATAATCACCGTTAATGAGCTGGTGGTATTGAAGCACAATAATTCTTTAATTCCTCTTTTTGGACAATCTTGGATTTAGCACTCCACTAATCTTCTCTTGGGTTTTTCCCATTACTTGCTAAGTATTTCAAGGATCTATCATTGATTACCATGGATTATACCAAAATGAAGCAACAAAAGGTTAGATTCTGGACAGTGATTTTGCTTAACTATGCATATTGCAGCAATGTCATGTAAAACTAATTATCAAGTTTATGGCATCTTCAATCATCTTTTAGGTCTTTACATTTAAATTATATGCACAGAACAGTACAACCTATGCCCTCCTGTGCTTATTGAACTAAAACTCCCACTGTTAAGGTCGCCTCTGTCGGGCTTACCCGATCGATATCTGCCCGAAAGTTGGCCAGATGATCTGACGGGACTAAAAATCCTGTTGAATCGCAGTCGCATATGTTCGTTGATGCGGTTCTGTGATCCGACCGCCTGTACCTCCTCCATTGTGACTCGATCGTTGGTCCCTAGGGCCCACAATCGGATCAGCCCGCTATCGCCCACCTCCAGGTGAGCATTTCGGGGAGTGATCCACTCATTGGCGACATTGCCAAACGAGCAGATCTTACCGTGTATGGCCACCTTTAGTCTGGTAGTAGATTAACATCTATGGTTAGTGACAGTAGATAGCAGTTCATTAAGGCTAATATCAAACTTGGCTTTTTGTCTCCAAAACTTAAAACTGTACTGTACATGCCTTTTACCAGTGCCTTCAATGGCATCAACTGTACACACAGCATAACTGGAAGTAGTCAAGGCATCATCATGATAGTTACATTAAATGTGGAGAAATCTGCATCTAAGATATGATTTAACTTTATCATTTAGTGTGGCAGCTTTTGAAGAGATGATTGAACCATTCAGACTTCACGAGGATGAAAAAGAACAAGAAGTTGCAGACAAAATGAAAGAAGAAGAGCCCTGGAGAATTACAGATAATGAGTTAGAACTTTATAAAACAAAAGTATGTATATCCATTCTTTTTATTAATAATTATTTTTTTTCCATACATTATCTTTTTAATTTCATTCATTTAGACAGGGACACAGAGTTCTTTGAATGTACTGTGATGATTATGTGTAACGTGCAAAGCTTGCATCAGTTGGGCAGATCAGTGATTTTCAACCTTGTGCCTCCAGCTGTTAAGGAACTACAAGTCCCACAATGCAATGAAGGAGTCTGACAGCCACAGTCAGGCAAATGCATTGTGGGACTTGTAGTTTCTTAACAGCTGGAGGCACAAGGTTGAAAATCACTGGGGCAGATCATAACCATCAGTCAGATGCTTCGTTTTATTCATCTAACTGTGCAATAAATGTAACGTGCTACAATGAGACAAACAAAGCTTTTATCGTTTTATTTTTGTTTCCAGAACAGTAGTGTTGTCAAAGCTTCTTGAGAATGAGTCTAATCAACGATAATATGATTTAATTATTGCTTTTGTTATAATATAATGTTAAACAATACTTTTACGCTGCTCATCTTTCACCTTACGTTAGACACACCGCCAGATTCGACTGAATGAGTTGTTGAAAGAGCACTCAAGCACAGCAAATGTCATTGTCATGTAAGTTCAAATCAATATCACACACAATATTCTCTTGAAATGAGCAACTTAACAGATCATTTTATCCCTTCCAAGAGTCGTCTCTTTGTCTTTTTCTTCCAGCTACAGTCTTTCGCTTTTTTATTTGAACATCGTTAGAAGATTTACTAAACCATTTATGCATCCAAAAAATATTTGTGTTGACTTACCATCATCATTGCAATGACAGTGTCAATTTCTGGCCATATTTTTCCATATAAGGAAAAAAGGAACTAATTAGAAAATTAGGACATGCAATCTATTAAGTTGCAACTCCTGCGATGCAGGGGCATAAGTACAGATGAAGCAGACCCAGCTGTATATATAAACAGGACAGCCTCTGGATATGTTGGGTACCTAAAATGAATTTGCTGTAGGGTCCAGTAGCATCTTGTTACGCCAGTAATTGAATCCCATGACTAATTGTTGGGAGATGTGAATTGTAACCGACTACATGGTTGTATGGTGATCATCTCTTATAGGTTATTTGAGATAGTGATGAACTATGAGGACATGAACCGAAAAGTTATTTATAGTATGAATGAGAGATTGCTCTCCAAGCAAACAACTAGCAGCTAAGCATCAGTGCTATTATTTTTCAAAAACTATTTCTGACTTACAGAAAGTTCACCATGTTTTTTCTTGTTTATAGGAGCCTTCCAGTTGCAAGAAAAGGTACAGTGTCTAGTGCCCTTTATATGGCTTGGATAGAGGCTCTCTCTAAAGACCTGCCACCAATCCTTCTTGTCCGTGGGAATCATCAGAGTGTCCTTACATTCTACTCCTAAGTTCTCCCAGCCACACAACCCACGAGGAAACGGTACGCCAGCAACTGGAGTGCAGGTGTCATCATATTCTCTGCACCTTTGATTGGCAGAACTTGACTTATTTTTTTTTTTTATGATTCCATAGACTTGAAAGCACACAAAAGAAAATTACTGTATTTCCATGGTCTGGAAATCAGCGGTTGTACTGATTCTGTTACATAACACGTGGATCTTGGCTTCATAAGGGAGATTCCAATGTTTGGGACTGTAATACACGGAAACGTGTTTCTCTGCTACTTGAACAGCAGCAATAAAAGTGTGATTGTTTTTATTTTCACCAGTGAAAGGATTCTAGATTTGTAAAGCCTTTAGCCTCGAGGTGCCTTTATTAAAATTAACCAAATTTCACCCATTCCCCTTTTTATACACTTGTATAGATTGTACAATCTGCCTTTAACTAGGACTTTAGATCAAAAACCTTCAGTTTCTAGGCTCTTCCATCCTGACGATAACTTATGCTGCTTTTCCGTCTTCCATCAAGCTATTCATACCTATTATATGTCATAAATGTTTGTTTTTTTTTAAGTGTCTGTGAGATAAATGCACAGGGTTGAGCAATGGACAAGTCGGTTATTTCAATAATAAAAACAAAACCAATAATCTTTTCAGTGTATTTGGAAGGTTAACTGATATTTTGTAGTAGTACTGTAGGGGTAGCCTCTCTTTAACCCCAGCGTTGAGAAACTAACATGTAGCATTGCTTTTCTTTTATAGGACTTGTATATGCAAGTGCCCTGAGAAACTATTATAGCAAGAAAGAAATATTTAGTGCCCATATAGTTTATATAAAAAGCTAAAGAAGGCCCAACCTTTGAGCCAGTGAGGTTCATTGTAATCGTTTCTCATAAAGATTTTTTTTTTCCCCTCTGCTGCTATTCTAGTAACTAGGAGATGCACGTGTCATTTTACTGGCTGATATAAATTCCTTTTTGACAAATATGTAAATATAATAAGATCTGGCTGGAAGCCAAACCTTTGATACAAGCCAGTTGTGAATTTACAGGTGCCTGTTAATGTTGTAAAATGAGCTATGAAGTAAGCCTTGGAACACACAACGTCTATAGTTAAAGCAGCCCCAGATTTCTTAAAGCTGCATTTCGGTAAATTTAGAATATAATAAACTGGGCAGGTGAGTGCTTCCAATTATCTTATTGATGAAAAAGAGCCTCTAGATAAAACCAATTATATATATATATGTATATTAGTGAATAAAGTACCCCCTCTTGTATAATGTATGGATATTATAAGTTACCTAGGAGTTCCATGACCATATAAAAGCACAAGGCTGTAGGCAAAATGTTTTTATACAGGTCATGGAACAAGGTTACTTCTAATATCCTCATATTTTGCAACAGGGGATACTTCATGTGACATAAATGACATCACTAAGCTCCAATTTCAACCAATGACATCACTAAGCACTATATACAATTTACAGGATATTAATGGCTTTTGTGAATTGTATACACACATATATATATATATATATATATATATATATATATATCTAAAACACACAGCCTCCCCCCAGTACTTAGAGAGAGGCACAGCTCAAATGAGTGTCGTTCTAGACCAGTGGTCCTCAAACTTGGCCCTCCAGCTGTTAAGGAACTACAAGTCCCACAATGCATTTGCCTGACTGTGGCTGTCAGACTCCATCATTGCATTGTGGGACTTGTAGTTCCTTAACAGCTGGAGGGCCAAGTTTGAGGACCACTGTTCTAGACCAATCACTTCAGGATTGTGTTCGCTGGTTCTCTTCTCCTCAGATAAAATACTTTAATGTTGTTGGAACTGTTTTTAAATTGAGGTCAAATCCGCTGCAACAGTCGGTGTGGTGAATGCTCAGTTCTGTACTAACATGATTTTACTAGGGATGCAGCAAATACACTATTTTGGATTCGGCCGAAGCCCTGAATCCTTTGCAATAGATTTGGCTGAATACTGAACTGAATCCTAATTTGCATATGCAAATTAGGGGTGGGAAAGGGAAAACATTTTTTACTTCCTTGTTTTGTGATAAAAAGTCACGCAATTTCCCTCCCTGTCCCCTAAGTTGTGTATGCAACTTTGGATTTGCTTCGGCTGGGCAGAAAGATTCGGCCGAATCTGAATCCTGCTGAAAAAGGCCAAATCCTGGCTGAATCCCGAACTGAATCCTTGATTTGGTGCATCCCTAGATTTTACATACAGAAATTTAATGTAAGTGGCTTTAAATAATTGCAGTGCTGGTGTTTGTGAATTATGGGGTTTTACGTATAAGGTGTTCAATACAATTTCCTCACTGAAGGACTGATGTGTTACCAAATGTTTCTTGAAGTTGCCTATAAATGGAGTTGTGACCTGTATGCCTTTATAGTGCTGTGTAACAAGTGATGGTTTGAGTTCACCGTGCTCATCCATCTTTGCTGCTTTTTCTTCTCTCCGACTTGATTGTGCATCCACATGGAACACTTGTACAGAGTTTATCAGGATGAGAACACTGTATATGTTATTTATTCCTAATAGCCGTGGGGCAGAATGCTGTACTTCGTCTTGTTTTTATCTCTAAAGAAAATGAATGAAGAATGTTGATGGGGGGGTTCATTCAATGTGTTTAGACCTTTATTGGCAGAGAGAACGTGCAAATGATATGTAACAGAAGACCTTCTTTTAAACTGGCATATAAACTTTTCACTTAAAAAAAAAAGTGTATCAGTAAAATTTATACTGTTTCTTGTGCACAACGAGCTTCTCTTTTCTGTTTCTATGTTGCATTGCCGGATTGTTTCCATTGGCTGGGACATTATCTATCCATCTGTTTGGCTGAAAAGTGATACAGGTATGGGAGCTGTCATCCACAATGCTCCGGGCCTAGGGTCTTCTGTATAAAGGATCTTTCTGTAAATTCTATCTCCATCCCTAAATTCTGCCAAAAAAACACAAATAGGCTGGTTTTCCCTCCTTTTATTATTATTATTATTGAGAAAAAGGAAATATTTAAAAAAAAATAATAATTTGGTTAAAATGCAGTCTGTGGTTCTCGTAATTTGGAACTTTCTGGATAATGGGTTTCCAGAGAACGTATCCTATACCTGTATTGTAGAATTAGGAGGAGCATGTATTTATAAAATCAGCTGTTTATTTTGCATATACATCAAACCTAAAAATTGTGCCCTATACGGGGGGAGTAGAGGAGAATGAATATGGCCCTGTTGGTTTATATGCAAGAACACAGAAAAGTAATGCTCCTTGTGTTTATTAAAGACTTCGGTCAGACTGCTGTCGCCCTGTTGTGTAAATGTTCAGATCAGTGCAGGGCCTCTGGCATCCAAAGACTTCTAATGAGTCCCCTACCATATAACCCGCTGGAGCCAAAAGTCAGCATGCACCAACTCTGATGCAACCGGCCAAATCTGACTTTAATAGGAGTCAGAAGACGTATGTAAGCATCTGTTAATTACTGAGACTCTACCCGGTACTCTTTGGGGGGAATTCACAAAAGTGTCGGTAAAATAAATAACGCAGAAGTGGCGGTCGACAAATTTGTAAAATGTCGTAGTAACGGAAAATTCACAAAGGCAGATGTTACCATCTCTGAATGTCTCGTAAGTCCGACAATTTTCTAAAATGTCGTATATCTTTTCATCGTACAGACGACATTTTAAAAGACAATTTGACCGACATTTTCCTTTTGGAGAGCCTAATGTGTCGGAAAAATTGTCGGCAAAAAAAATGAGTTTACGAGTAATTCATAAAAATGTCGGGGAAAGTGGCGCAGAAAAAACCACGCCCACTTTTCACGACACTTTTTCAAAAGTGTCGTATATGTCGGAAAATTGGTGGGGAAATGCTCTGTGAATTTGTCATCTGTTGCTACGACATTTTAAAGACATTTTTTCCTTCCCGACACTTTTGTGAATTCCCCCCTTTGTGTTTGTTGTATTGAAAGGGCAATGGGCTACTGTGTGTACACTACATTCCTGCTTTGCATAGTCGTTACTTGTAGCTGCTGCATTGTTTGTCTTGGCAGAGCTATATCTCGGCATTATCACTAGAGAGCAATGCAAAGCTATTTATGGCCCAACTAGGGATGTCCCATGCATGGGGATGCCTCTGCTGATGCCAGCAATGTAGCAGCAAATCTTGGATTTCAACATCTATGTGAAGGGAAACTGTTTGCCTACAATATGTAATTCGCTTAAGAAACATTTTAAACATGGCTTATAAAAAGGATTGTCTCTATGAACTGCATGAAAAAAATGGGAAAACTGGGTTGGGGGAAAGATTTTATTCTTGGAAACAGAAAATAAATCCATATTTTTTTTTTTCCCTTCGACTGCATCAAAAGTGATCCAAGCACTCTGTGGGGCTGTGTGTTACCCCTTACCTGAAACTCCTCATAGATGCCCTTGTTATTTGTTGTCTGCACTAACACTGCTTACTAAACAACCAGGCAAGATGTCTCATGCAACTGCTCCATTTTATATTGATATTATATATATGTGATACCATGCAGCGCACTGGAGGAACTACTCCTGCTTCCTATCTTTACTTCCAATTGGGCAGCCACCTTGATCTTATAGAGACAAGAGAAAATACAGATACAGCCATATTGTAATTGTTCCCCAGTCTGCTGAAAAGGAGCATGTGACGTTCCATATCTTAACTTCACCAAGATTACTGTGTTGAGCATAAAAGTAACTTACATTCTAGTGTTAGTGTCCCTTGAATGGGCTGTGATGCAGATTTCAGGTGCCATTTAATTTGATCAATATCATTTTATTCTGTCTAGACTCCCCCCCCACACACACATCTAACCTTGTATATCTTCATTTAAATTGTTTCCATATTTGACCTCTCTAAATCTGTTACTGCCATTTACTTAAAGGGAAACTGTCATGGGAAAACATGTTTTTCAAAATGCATCAGTTAATAGTGCTGCTCCAACAGAATTCTGCACGGAAATCCATTTCTCGAAAGAGAAATTTTTTTTTTTTTTATATTCAATTTTGAAATCTGACATGGGGCTAGACATATTTTCCCAGCTGCCCCTGGACATGTGACTTGTGCCAGCACTTTTGGAGGGAACTGCTTTCTGGCAGGCTGCTGTTTTTCCTTCTCAGTGTAACTGAATGAGTCACAGTGGGACATGGGTTTTACTATTGAGAGTTGTTTTTAGATCTACCAGGCAGCTGTTCTCTTGTCTTAGGGAGCTGTTATCTGGTTACCTTCCCATTGTTCTGTTGTTAGGCTGCTGAGGGGAAGAAAAGGAGGGGGTGATATCACCCCAACTTGCAGTAAAGAGTGACTGAAGTTTATCAGAGCACAAGTCACATGACTTGGGGCAGCTGGGAAATTGACAATATGTCTAGCCCCATGTCAGATTTAAAAATGAAATATAAAAACATCCGTTTGCTCTTTTGAGAAATGTATTTCAGTGCAGAAGTCTACTGGAGCAGCACTATTAACTGATGTGTTTTGAAAAAAAAATAAAAAATTCCCATGACCGTATCCCTTTAATGTTGTCTAATCTTGGCCTGTCAATTTTTGTTGTTTTTTTGTAAACACTTCTTTTATGTTAAAGCTCATTCAACAAACTGTTGTGGTGCACAGGTATTATTGGGTTGATGCCTGCCCTGAAGGAAAGATCTCAAACTGTGCTTGTCAATGTATACATATGATACGGTGATTATTAGTGTGTATATATATATATATATATATATATATATATATTGCTGATGTATTCCACAGCACTTTCCAGAGATTATACATCATTCGCATCAGTGACCAAGATTTGACGTCATTTAGAGACTTTCAATTCTTTTTCATATCACTTAGCGTCCCCCAAAGTGTCAGATTGATCAAAATGTGGGATTAGAGTTTTCCACAGAAAAATTTACCCACTTTCTTTTCCTTCCTATGGGATTTTTAGAAGTATATTTAATAATGGGTGGAAGTTCACCATTTGAAAGTTTACGCTTCTAAAAATCCCATAGGATGAAAAGAAAGTGGGGGAAGTTTTCTGTGGAAAACTCTTAATCCCACATTTTGATCAATTGGACACTGTGGGGGTTGTTTAAGGTCAAGGTTGTAAAGGTTTTTTTTTACAGAGAATAAACTCACAACTCAAATGTTTTTCTTAGTTATGGAAAAAACTCAAATCTGTGTTACTGGAGTGCAAAACCCAAATACTCCCAGCTCAAATTTATTGAGTTTCAGAACAAAACTCACTGAAAAAAACTACAAACATCTGCCATTGATTTCTACATGACCTCAAAAGCTTTTAGCATGAGTATTTTTGGATTAGAGCTATTTCTAGCTTTGGGTTTATAATAAATCTTGAAAAAAATGTTTTTTTTTTTTGTAAAACCTGAAATATTTGAAGTTTTTTTTTTTTCACTAAATGTTTTAGTTTTTTCCTAAAACTACCCTTGAAAATTAATTTTTATTTGGGAAAAAATCAACTAGACCGAAGATAAATAACCCCCTTAGACTCCACATCAGTAAAAAAGATTGCAGTGTTCATCTGTCTTGTCAACTGGAAAATGTTGCAGTTAAAATTAGTCTAAGGGGCAGATTTACTAAATTCAAATGAAGGATACAAAATTCAATCGAATTTTCAAAAAGATTTGAATTTTGGAATGTTTTTGAAGACGACTTCGACCATTGAATTTTGCAAATTCGATTAAATCGAATGATTCGAATAAAAGTCTGTTCGAATATTCGACAGTTGAATAACTTGCCCTTTAAATTTTTATTCGACTGCCTATTTGCCAGTTTCAACCTACCGAAATGGTTTTAATTATTTTTGATTGAATAAAAAAATCGAATGGTTAAAATCGTTCGATTCAAACGATTTTATCAATCAAATTATTTCTATTCGAACGATCGAATTGTGGTAAAATCCTTCGAATTCGATAGTCGAATTGAAGTATTTCAATTCGACCGCAATTCCATTGGTCAAATTCAAGGGTAAATTCACCAATCTGCCCCTAAATGTTTCCATGGCGGGCTATTTAAGCTTCTGGTTTGATTCCAACAGACTTTATTGGTATGGGAATAAATTAAAGGCCTGTCCAAAACTTTCCACATCCAATTTAATTCAGGAAATTAGGATTCAGATGAGTGTAAGTGCTCAGTGCTGATGCCAAGCTGCACTAAGCTCTAATACTCCCAGAAAATGAATGTTATGCAGGCCTGACCAAAACTTCAATCCCCACATGCAAGTTCTTTCAGGGAGTTAAGATCCAGATGAGTGTAAGTGCTCAGCGCTGATGCCAAGCTGCACTAAGCTCTAATACCCACTGGAAATGAATGTTTCAATTCCTTAAAAACCTTTCCTGACTGTGAAGGGTATTTTTAACTAACATAAATGTCTTGATTAAAAACTTTCATGACCATCGGCAAACACAAAAAAAAAGGAACTGCTTTGAATTCCTAATGGTAGATATTGTGTATTTCTTGTATCTAATAGCAAGGGGTTGAGTGGTGGTGGTGATAACCAAGGATGAAGCATCCATTCAGGAATGGGAAAATGTAAACAAGAAACCAAATGATATGTGTATAACTTCTATATAATGTGCTGGGATATCTATATATATATATGATCAGTTGTCTGATACTTTGGGATAATTGTACGCACATACCTTTATGCTGAGCACTTTCACAAACCACACCTCCAAAACTTCTAACACCTTCATTAAACCTTTAAACGTAAGATCTTAATGTAATATCTGTTTCATTACGTGCTTCACAGCGACATACTTTAATTAATTCTTTTGTTTATTCCTATAAGCATTTTGCCTTTCATTAGATGTCTGTAGGTGTAACATGTAGCTACTTATTTATGACTTGTTTTCATAAGTTGTTCTCATTTATGTTTGGGATCTTTAGAACTTTCCTTAATTGCGTTTAAAAAAAATATATATATATTTTATATATGCATTCCTACATTGGACACTATTAAAAACAATATTGGGAAAAAAAATAAAAGGAATTAAACCATAGTGTTTGTTATTTGTTATGATGTGCTCGTGGGCAAGGACGTACATTTGGGGGTTATTTGCAAATGCAGTTGCTTGAGACAAATGTGTTACGCGTTTCAGTGTGCTATTGTTTGGCTAAATGAAGTATTGACTGGCTAAGTTTGCATTATTTCTTCTGCACTCCTGGCTGCAAAGCCAATATATCCTATTTATTGAGTTGGATCTAAATCATATTGTTACTTATACAGTTTGACGGATAACCTGAAGACGTCCGGTGTCAGAAATAAGTTGTCCATGGTTTATTAGGGTAATTGGCTAGTACAATATAATCATGACTTTCTAGTTGTACCTGTTAATGTGAAAGAATGGAAGGAAAGAATTTTTTTAAATAATTTTTTTCTACAGGTTTTATTGAAAATATTCCCTAATTACAGAAAACAAGTGCCATATTTCCTTCTTCTCTGAATTCTGGAGGATTTCACTCTTCTCTCTCCTGGGGAGACGTCAAGTTAGGTCCTAAATGTCATGTTTTAGGGAAGTAATTCCCAACTAGTGGCTCCTGAGCAACATGTTCCTCACCAACCCAAATTATTTTTGAATTCCAGGCTTGGAGGCAAGTTTTGGTTACAGAAAAATGGTGTAAAGCCATTCAGAGCCTCCTGTAGGCTGTTAGTCCACACAGGGCTATCAATAGCCAATCACATCCCTTATTTGGCATCTCCAGAAACTTTTTTCAAGTTTGTGTTACTCCCCAACTCTTTTTACATTTGAATGTGGCTCATGGGTAAAAAAGATTTGGGACCCCTGTTTTAGGGAGTAATATTACTCCCTCCACTAGACACAGTGTAGGGTGATCCTCACTATCCAACTTTATGCAGCTTATGGTCAAAAATATCCAGGCACCTGTCTTATCAACATTTAAACCAAGGGAATTATTCATAGTGTGTCTACATGCTCCTGTAACAGTCTCTGATCTACTCAGAAGGCAAGTTTTGCTTTGGCACTGGTTTTGAGGACCAGGCCTGGTTTTCAGCCTCCATTCATCCCAGAGGTTTTCAGTTGGGTTGAAATCGGGGCTCTGCGGGACAGTCCGTTACTTCACATATGATCTCAGCAAACCCACCTCGTATTGTACATGGTGACAGTATTGTGCTGAAACTGTTTCCACAAAGTAAGAAGCAAAGACTTGTCAATAATGTAGTTATGCCTTTAGGGTTCGCTTTCAATGGAATGAGCAGCCCAGACTATTATTCTCCCAGACAATTGCAACTGGGACGCTACAGGGAAGATGCTGGATAGCATTACCCTCATCGAGAACAAGAAAGCAGCTACCATTTAATAAGTGGGCTTTCATGATTTAAACATTTTAACAATAGCTAGGCACGTTAAGCTTCATAAACATCCAAACATTTTGTGTGAAAACACCAAATATTGCATTAATTCTGACAAAATAATTTTTTTTGTACAAAGCCAAGAATGAATTAGAACATTGCCTGGAGCTGCTGCCACCTCCAAACTAGGAGATAGCTCCAGGGTCCTTACAGAGCCCTACATCAAAAGTTAGAAGTTGGGTCCTCTAGTTTCATGTTAATGCATTCCTTTCTCTATTGTCAGAGAGGAACATTCAACTTCGGAATATTATTTAAAATTATTTTGAAAAATGATCAAGGACTGGAATGTACAGTGTCTGCCAGTTGGGTAACTAGATAATACTGGGCCAAAAACCAATGGTCAGCCAGATGTTGATCAGATGGGACTAAAAACCTGTCGGATCGCGGCTGCATCTGTTTGTTAATGTGGTCCTGCGATCTGACCGCCCATATCTGCTCCGTTCTGATCCAATCATTGGACCCTAGGGTCCACGATAGGATCAGCCCTATATCACCCACATCAAGGTGGGCATATCGGGGAGAGAGCATCAACATCACCAGACGAGCGGATCTCTCTCTGTGTATGGCCACCTTAAGTTTTACCTGCAACTTACTCGCTGCTTTCAAAGTAAAACTCCCAAACTTGGTTGCCCTTTTATTAGACACCAGTGGGATCACCTGACTATAGCTGGGATGGGTGGGGGCTACAACAAGGAGCTGGTCAGAGCTCCAGTATAACTATACCAAACAAGGGAAAGTTGTGCTCAACACTAATTTTTAAAAGTCCAACTCAAAAAATTTGAGTTTTAAAATTTGTTTTAATACATTTCTGCCCTGTTAATGGAAAATAACCGTAAACTGCAGCCGTTGATCAATGGCCATGTTTGTTTAGCTGAGACAGCACCCGAGAACAATACCATTGTTTGGTTGTTATTGTTTGCTGGGTCCTAAAATGTTCATTTTGCAATAACAAACATACTTAATGTCAACAGCCAAATGTGGGGTTTTAATTCCAAAGACACTCTGATGATTTTTGTTTTAAACTCTTGTAGCAATCACGTTTTTGCATATTTACATGTGCTTTGCTGAAAGAATGTTTCCTCTACCCAGACAAACAGCCTCATGTTTTCTTATTTATATCCAGAATAAATAAGATGTTGTTCCAAACTTTGCTAAGAGCACAGTGAGCCATTCTTGTTTATATGGGTTTCTAGTGATTAGCAGAGGCAGATTATAGTGTCAGATGCAGGCATGCTGAATGCTTTGGATGGAGCATCACTTTAATATCTAGTGAAAAGAATCAATAGCAGTTTGGTAACTCAGTGGTATTGATTCAGGGAAATGAACAGCATCTCTGGGTGAAAGCTGGCATTACAGTCATTTGCTTCTGTGCTATGAGTGATCTTGTTTGGATTGCTGCCCAAGGCACAATAATGGCAAGGCCCATGACTGCTCCACATTTTGGGGGTTGGGAGAGAAATGCTGAGGACATATATATTTTGCAGCAGAATCTGGACAAATACAGAGTGACGGTTACATGTGATATCCTGAAGTCTGTGTTAAGCGTTGTGATTTACTGGATATCAATCAGCTTGATGGTGTGCAGCAGTTCAACCCTGACACCCAAACCACATAGTGAGTGCGTGTCCCCAAAATATTCAACCAATAAACAAAGGCATGCCTCTTCCCCTCCTGGATGAGAAATATATCAATTTCAAGGGTTTTAGACAATTGTAATGGGGTGTGGATTCATATTGTAATAGATTTTTTTTTTTTTTGCGTGTTAGAGTCCTGTATGGGGATGGGTACCTGTGGAATACCAGCAAGGTGGTCGCGTTTTGGGTAGAAAGTTTTGATTTCCTGGTTGTGCGGATAGTCAGTAGGTACCCGGCAGGACTGGACTGAGAATTAAAATAGGCCCTGGCATTTCAGGTACACAAGAGGCCCATCAGCCCACATAGAGGCCCAAACAGCCCCCGCCAGCCCACTAAACCCTGACTTTCTATGGGACCTTATAGCAGCCCATCTGGCATTTGCCCTAACCCACAAATGGCCAGTCCGGGCCTGGTACCCGGCTACGTTTCAGACTGGTCCTTCCCACCTTCCCCCAAGGTTGTGCCAAAATTTCCATCCCTTGCCTTCAGAATAGGCTCCGTTGTGATGTCACTTCCAGTTAAGTGGGTCTTGGTTTGGGATGCAGGTGAACAATTTGAGGGCCTTAGGGTAGAGGTTCAAGGTAAGGGAGCATGCTGTCAGGTGGGGGTCAGAGTCTGGCACGGGTCTGCTATTCTGTGTAACCAGCAGTGGGCAGGGCTATAGAAATGACTGTGCATATATGGCCAGTTAAACAAAAAGGTAACAGTTACCAGGATACAGCCCCCAGTACCAAGGGCAAATCATACAGGATAACACAAAATGAACCCCTAACTCAGAAACATCTTTCATAAAAATTTCAAATTCTATTTAAAGTTCCATATTAAAAGAACTTACATACTAGGTATTCCGCCTTACACTTTTCATACTCTATGGTACTTGCAGCAGCTTGTTTATATGAATTATAGTAGTGTTTCTGAAGCAAACAGATCAGTTTTACCAGTGCAGGGCAACACTACATGGTGTTACTGTTCTTAATGTAAAGTCATGCACCTGGGATGTAAAAATATTCAAGCCACTTATACCCTTAATGG
>CM044431.1:184027480-184043370 GCA_024363595.1 Xenopus borealis | reverse complement strand
AAAAAAAAAAAAAAAAAAAGGGAAGGCAAAAGCAATAGTACCATTCTTTGAGTTGGAGTTGCTTCTCCAGAGAATAAGGGGGCAGATTTAAAAAAAATTTTAAGCTCAAAACTGTCAAATTCGACTAGGGACTTTTTCAAATTTGATTTGAGTTTTTTTAAAAATTCCATTTTCGAGATTTCTCATACTTCAGCCCTTTAAGAATTTGAATTTGACTATTCACCACCTAAAACCTGCCAAATTGCTGTTTGAGCCAATGGGAGAGGTCCAGGGATTAATTTGAATCTGGTTGAATTTAGGGGAGTTTAGGGGAGTTTTTAAAAACTCCCTGTGTTTAATTAGTATGAACAAGACCTGGGCTCAAGGGTGCCATGTTCTATGATGCAGGGCCCAATATGGACCCCACACATGCTCCAGAATTTGCCCACGCAATGACTCACTACTAAGGGGAGATCAAGGGGACTCCCAACTTTGACAATGTGGGTCAAACAAGTGTCTGCATGGATAACATTTTGAGGTTCATATGATGTTCTTAAATCACAGAACAACAATTTGGATGCACTCCAACTCTACCCCCTTTTTTGTGAACTGTTTAAACCCCACTTACTATCAATACTGCTCACTGAGTGGGTCCGGGTGCAAATGCCCCAGACCTAAATCTACACGCTCAGAGGCATTCAATGTGAGCAGGTCACTTACCACTTGTAGTCTCTTGTCCGGGTGCAGCACCCTGAACCTGCAGATTGGGGAGATGCCACAATCACTAAACTTCCAAAATAGCTTGTACTCCACGGATCAGCAGAGAGTGGTGATTTTAAAACAGCTTTTTTTCCCGACAATACTCCTAACGCAAGTGGTCTTGCCTATGACCAAACAAAATGCGTTAGGAGTATTGTCGGGGAAATAAAGTCGTTTTAAAATCACCACTGTCTGCTGATCCATGCAGTACGTGCACGGCTTTGTGCTTGAGAATGGAAGTACATAATGAAAAACATAATGTGGCCTCTATATAGGTTATTATTCAACAATGGATAAAGGCCATTGTTGGAGAGCTATTCATTTTGAGTAAGGTTTAGAAACCTAGCAGTGTTTTTACTAAAAAGTTTAGCTGCCTTCTGTGCTTTCTCTGTACTTTTTTTTGGATTGCATTTTCATCTTGGAAACAGAGGAGAAGTATCTGGATATTGGAGGTAGAATAAGAAAGTATGAAGTTCCAGGGACGCTCCACCATTGAGGCAAGTTAAGACAAAAATGCAGCTCCTGGTAACTTAAGAGCCGAATTTCCAGTTTTTGACCCGGACATTTGGCTCTTCTCGTGCAGATTGTGCACTTGCACACTCTACACTAGCAATGAGGACCCCTCCTACCCCCGTCCATTGCTGAAAATGTCAGTGCTGTGGTGGTGGTGGGTGGGGGGGGGGATAAAATGAAGACTGCCTCAGGCGGCAAAATGGGCAGGGTCGCCCCTCCGAGTTCTTTTGGGTAAAAAGGGAAGTTGGACACTCCATTATCAATTCATCATTAAGAACATTTGAGAGTCTTGCACAGCAAAAATGGGTTGGCAAATAATACACGTGGGCACATTGGAATGGCACCAAAGACATTTGTAATTCTCCTTGTCCACAGTTGTGCTTTATGTACCAATTACCCTGTGCATATATCAGATATCTGCATACATACTGCTCGCTTTTACTATATACCTTGCCAATTGTGCTGGGAACTTTTCCATAATACCATCAATCTGCTATTGATATTCCTGCATGTTGCTAGTTAATTATAAACCCAATTATAGTTATTGCTTTATATAACAACACATAATTCTGGTTAGATTACTTATTTTAGTATAAAACTGTTGTTTTAAAAGGCCATTTGATTATTAAAGTAAAAATAGGAAGAGTAAATGTTTATCAGTGAGGAAAGTCCTATATATGACAGTAACCATGCTGAACAATCAATAAATACTGTATGTGTCTATGCATTATAGACTCCCTTCTACTCTGAGCTGAGCAGTGAAAGTTTGAAGTTTGTGAATTTAAAATACTGTACTGAAAATAAATGCAAGCTTTCAGCAAGTGATAATTTTATGGGAGTTTCAACTGTAATTAACATTAATCTGATTATGCTTTGCTGGAACGTATGACTAGGGACCTCATATTGCAAGATTCGTGCCCTGATACTGAACTTTAATCGCTACTGCCAATTATAGGACATGGTTATAATGGTATGGTCCAGTTACTTGATCATAATTAAATATCTTAATACTGAGATGTAGATTAATAAAAGAAAAAGAATGCAAGCTTTAATTCTGCATTGTCAGTTGGTATTAGGCATGTTTGACTTGTTTCATATTACTGCATGAAAAGAATGCAAGCAAATCAGATGCCAGCACCCAGTAAATATAAAGAGGAATATTCAAGGTCAGTTTAAATAGCTCCATAGAGATCCTGTAATCTTACAGGAATGTGCAGAAAAGAAGAGAGAAAAAAGTTCATCTTTTAAGATAAGAGTAAAAGGGTTTTAACCGTTAGCATCTGAGTGAAGGACATTCCATCCTGAAACATGGAAAAGATGTGCCCTCATGAATGCTCATGTTTTTAAATTGTAATTTGGAAAGGCCATTGTTAATGCTTATTGGGTTGCAATGCTGTCAATGATGCATTGATGACTTATCAAGTGGCTTTCTGCATTGCTCATCACAAGACTCGTATTTGTGAGGAAAGCAAAGGAAGCATGGCCAGAGAGAGGTTGGTTCACCTCTCAGATAAATCCTAAGAAAAAGAGCTCCAATATATTGATGCTTTCCCTTCAGGTGGTTCTCTACCTTGTTGTGGTTGTGGGTTTTGTATTTCTCTGTGTCCCAAAGAACTAGGCTGGTTGGAGCTTATGCTAGACAGGTCAACGGGTAGAGACCAGACCGAAAGGGACAGGTTGGGGGGTTATGCTCAATGCTAACAACCAATTTAACACAACAGAAACAAGAAAATAACAGAATTGAAATCTGGAAGGAAGCTTTTGGATTAATTGGATTCTGGAACGTACTATACGTACTATAAATGATGCAAGCAAGCTGAATCAGAATACATCTGGGAAACATAATGCCAAATGCGTCCAGGTGCTGCTAGATTAATTGATTAGTCAGAAACTTGGTAGTTTTAACTTTTCAATATTTCTATTTTGGTAAGTGCTCACCAAGATGATGGCCAGCATTGCAAGGATTAAGCAAAGTCATTGAAAAATCCCTGATAAAGTGCAAGCCAATTAACCACAGGCTTATCATGGTGAGACTGAAAGGGAGACATGTCAACATATCACTAACTCAGTGTTATGCACCAACAAATGGCAGCAAAGAAGAAGAAAAGAGGCTAAGAGTAGCTACAGAAAGTAGTAGAGAACCTCCCCCATCCAACATGATGTCTTTATTGTAATAGGAGACAAGAATGAAGGGCGAGTAACAACTATTATGATAAAGCCATAGGGAAATTGTATGTGGTACATGAATAAAGAGATGCTAGCTGGATACCTTGTTCCACATCTCAATATCCACAAACTGACATGGTATTCTCCCATTGGGCGATACAGAAACTAGAATGATCACCTGATGATTACAGGACCTAAAGATGCTCACTGCTTTATGTAAAAGTGAGAAGATGGAGTGACATGGACAAGAACCATGTGTGAAATTGAAGCTTAGGAGAACTCAACAGAACATAAGAACATAGAGACTATTAGATGCTGTGAAATTAAAGTAAACAATGCATTTATTCTTCAAGTTACAAATAGGTCCAAAGTACTTCAACACCTCGAGATACAGCCAGGTCAAACTTACGGGGAAAATATATACAGTACATCACCATCACACCACAGGGCACTTTAGCAGTAAATAAACTAGAGGCTCACATTAACTCAAGAAAACTTTATTCACAGTTACCACTACAACTTCTTCAATAGTACTTACTACACATATTACCCAGCATTAAATATAAAACTGAAGAGGTTTCCCAGGCTGCTAGGCCACAGGCTGCTACTTCTCTGCCTCTTTCTTCAGGTTACAGATGCTTTACTCAGTCTTTACACAGATTTTTAGCACAGGGGTTAGACCTACTTTTGATACACTAGCTCCTACTTAATCTAGTCCTTCTTCTACTCGGTCCCTTTCTGGCCCAAGCACTGGCCCTTCACTTCTCCTTATTGGAGTCACAGCTGCTCAACTAACTGGCCTACCATTAATGTTCACCCAAACAATTAACTTCTTTCTTGCTCTCTTTAGGGGTAAAAAGTGCTCAATGCAGGTCCTGCTGCAAAATAAAGACCTTTTTACCATACACTCTGAAAAATAGATACAACGGCACACTCCACATAAGGCTTCTGCAAAAACCAAAAACGTCTTTCTCTTTTATTTAAGTGAGATCCCAGCAAATGGTATGGGTACAAGCCCCTTCATCAAGTGCACTACGCTGCAATAAAAGAGAAATACATTTTCGGTTTTTAGCGAAAGCTTTGTGTGGAGTGCTCCTTTTTCCTAGCATACACGAATGTTCACCACCTACAATGAGATCCATTCAACTACCCTTTCACTCTCTACCCTAAATAATGACTATCTTGGTATCTCTTGGTGGCAAGCCTCAGGCTCCCTGACATCATTCAGTTTTTCCTCTAATCAGCCATAGAGGAAGTGGCCCACTCCAAAGCACCACCTAAAAACAACACCATTTACATACAGTATAATAAACATTTTTCAATATCTACCCCAAGCCTTCCATAACACAAGTCTCAGAAGGATACTGCACATCTTCTATCCACAGAGTTCTAAATATGACCTTCTTGCTCATTGTCATCTAGAGGACATGGCCACCATCATAATGCTAAGGCTATGGAACTGGACATGTACTAAGGTGTAATGACCAATATTCCCCTTCCTTGGCACCAGACAGGAAGCAGAGGAGGGACCAGCCTAGAGTAACATGGTTATGTAGTACAATTGAGGCATAGCAAGAACTTGCAGTAAACATGGGGCACAAAATTAGCTAAAGGCAGACAAAAGTGGTAATTCTTTGTTGGTGCCAGTGGGTGTAATAAATGATGATGATGATAATTGGAGCTTTAAGCTGCGTTACTATGTAGTGGCTTTATTGTGTGTCCACTGCACAGGCATGGAGGAGTCTCTTGGCTCAAGTCTTTTGTTTGGGGTGTAAGAATGGAAGTGCATGTTAACCCCTAACACATGCACCTGCTCTTACATTTACATGTACTTGCAACGGAGTGACTATTAGTAGGTAGTAGGTATTTGCACAAGAGTAAAATTTGTCTGATATGTTCATGTAAAAAGAGAAACATCATTGTTTCCAAACTAAATTCATTGTGGCAGAGCTAAAATGCCAGTTCACAACCAAATGACATTGAAATTAATGTGTACCAGGCCAAGAACTCATTATTCAAGATGCTCCTGCTCCATCTTGTGGCAAGTACGTGTGTTTTACTTCAAATTCACATAGTAGCTGCATTAACCACCGTTTCAGATCTCTGATTCTGCTGCTCTTGCACTGCTGCAAATTTGATTTGTTTTGAGAGCCATAAAATATGAATGAGTCTGCAGCATGACTGTAAGTTGCACTAAAACTACCATTGGGTGCTACACGTTGGAGCTTTCTTCAGGCCTCATCAGCCCTAGATGTTCTCCTGCCACTACTTCTATATCCCATCTGCCTGTGGGTGGCCTTTTCTGCATCTCTGCTTGTCATTCATTTCAGAGAACATGCTGGATATCTAAATGTTGTTCAACAAAAACACACACAATGAACATTTTTATATGGAGCCAGCGGCATATGCCTACATGCAACATAAACTCTGTACAAAGCACCTGGCAAATACAAAAGCCACAGTTTTTTAAATGTTTTTATTGAACAGTACAATACTATGTTTTTCATTTATATATTTATCCCATCTTTGCAGGACAATGTGCCAGGCAGTATAGGTTACGGGTTTAATTATGGTATGGGTGTTTTACTTGCCACGTTCCCACCTTTTGCCCTTACTAGCAATGAGAATTGAGTAAAAAAAGTCAACTTTGTCGATTGCTCTTTGCTACTCATATTGGAAGCTTTCAAGGGCAGAATATTTACTATAGATATTCTTTACGGAAAAATATAGAAAGCAACAATATATAATATTATAATATGAATTCTGTTTTTTTCCATGCTTATATGAGACACATAAATCAGGTGGCAAGCAGACTCCTGAAATCCACCGATGAATTGGAACCTTGCTGACATGCCCTTCCCTAAACTAATACAATACTGACATTTACTGTAATTTAATTATCATTGACTTCTTACTATTTGTTTAACACAAATACAAGGATGTTTACAAAGACTGAGAAGTAAACTTGCCTTTCTACAATGCAGTGGGAAAAAAGCCAAATACACTAATTCATAGTCACAACTGGAAATGCAACCGTATGTATGATTTTATTAGTAAAGCGCTTGTAAGGAGCCGCAGCACTGTACAGTGCATAAAAGTACAATATATATAAAAGTATACATGGGGGGAGACAAATCACGTAATAAATATATACAGAATCATAGGACAAAGAGGTTAAGTGCTATGTGGTAAGAGACATAGTGGGAAGGAGGTTCCTGCCCCATAGAGCTTACAGTCTAAGTGGATGGGAGGTTAACATACAGGTACAAATTGGAGATGAAAAAGTGCACAAGGTAAGGTATAGTCAATAGGCAAAGGACTAGGCTACTGTTCTAGTGCTCCAAAAGGTAGGCTCTTAGTTTATTTGTGGCTTAATTCCCTGGAAACATTTGGTTTGTGTTCATTTACTATTTCTCACCTGACACTTTATCTGTAGCATCAAGAACTCTGGGCATTTATGGGCAGTAAACACTGTCAGTTTTTGTTTTATCAAATGTATCACTGAACTACACCTCGAGGAGATTTATACTTATGTTAATGTAGCCAAAAGCATCAACAGTGGGAAAGGAAAGTCCAGGATTTCAGGAAAGAGCTTTGAGCTCATGGGAGAGTGCAGCCAAGGACTGGGTGTGTTCATAGACTTACCCTGACAGCATGAACATAAGGTATAAGAGTACATCTTTGTGAGAGCTGGTTTAACTACCTTACCTATTACACCATATATATATCAATAATTTTACACTACGATCTGTAGCCTTAAAGTGTCTCAGAGTTGCAGAATAGCTGACCAGCCCACACCACCACAATATATTAGTAGCTCCTTAAAGGGGTGGTTCACCTTCAAGTTAACTTTTAGTATATTGTAGAAGGGCCAATTCTAAGAAACTTTTCAATTGGTCTTCATTATTTATTTTTCATAGTTTTTTAATGATTTGCAATTTTCTCCTGTTTCTTTGAAGCTTTCAAATGGGGGTCACTGACACCATCTAAAAACAAATGCTCTGTAAAGCTACAAATGTATTGTTATTGCCACTTTTTATTACTTATCATTCTATTCAGTCCCTCTCCTATTCATATTCCAGTCTCTTATTCAAATCAATGCAGGGTTGCTAGGGTCATTTATACCCTAGAAACCAAATTGCTGACACTGCAAACTAGAGAGCTGCTGAATAAAAAGCTAAATAACTCAAAAACCACAAACAATAAAAATTTTAAACCAATTGCAAATTGTCTCAGAATATCACTCTCTACATTATACTAAAAGTTAACTTGAAGGTGAACAACCCCTTTAATGTCCGTGTTCTCTCCTGATTCCCCAGTACCACTAAGGCAAAGAAGATAAACGGATAGTTTAAATGAAAGTAGCATATGATGCAAATAATTTTTTTTTTAAATCATTGAAAGCTAAATCCACAGGCCAGAGGTTGAGGGTTTTTTTTCAGATCTATGAAAACTTTTCATGGCTTTTCACCAAAGTTAAATACATTTTACATTTATTGCTCAGTTATCAAAACATTTTCCCATCTGAACAATACTATTTTATGGTTACCCCAAAAAAACATTTTCCATCCTTGGGCAGCAGGTTTGGACTGGGATTCAAAACAGTATTTCAAGTACACAGAGGCTGAATCAGCTCCCCACTAGTGACTTACAGTAGCCCCTATAGCACTTGCCAGAACTCACAGATTGCCAGTCCTGGCCTGTTGGGTGGGCGAAAGCCATGTTTTCCATTCCTATTCCATTATAATTAAGTTGTTAAAGGGCAAGGAAAGGCAAAGAAATAAAATCCCATTTTTACTTTCTTTAATGAAAAATAAATCTATCTCCAATATACTATAATTAAAAAATGTGTACTGTTTTTATAAGAAACCTGACTGTATATAGTGAAGTTCTCCCTTCATTTACTGCTGTGGATAGGAATTGTCAGACGGTCCCTAACTTCTGGCAGGGAAACAATCATACTTATGAACAACAGGGGGAGCCCCTGCCTTACTTACCAGCCATACAGAACTCAAGCAGCTTTGTTTTTTGATCATTTATGCCGATCCCTAAGCAGCCCAGACCACACTGAGCATGTGTATGTAGTCTAGTCTTGCAAAGATGTATAACAAAGTTACAAGATGACAGCCCCCTGTGGATAACTTTGAAAGCATAAATCATTTGTTTGATTAGGCTTGTGGTGCAGTAAGTTCATGTTTATGTTTAGTATACAAAATACAGCATTTACAGCCTTATTCTATTTTACACTTTCCTTGTCCTTTAAAGCGGCACTTACATTCACATGTTCCCGTTGAACAGTTGTTTTTTGCCCTGATCATTGTTACAGGAGACGGTTGTTTGTTAATAATGGGGATCATTTTGGAAGTGATAATATAACCTGTATTATCTTCCATTACTCTCCCCTTAAATGTTCTGTAAAGATGAAGGAAATATTATTCTTGTGAGCTCGGAACATTCTCTGCATACGGCCAAAAACACATGGAAAAACGTCTCGATATAAAACCCATTTATTCCTCTCCGAAAACAGCAAGTAGAAGTGTAAAGTAGTCGGGATTAGGAAATAGGCGCTCCTGGCAGCTTTACACTTTGCATGTGTTAGAAAGTCAATGGGGAAAACAACGTGGGGATTTTTAGATGTGAAGAAAAATGTAGGAATGACGTAAGCAACAGATGTGCTCAATATATTAGACTTTGTCCAGGGAGGGTTGAGGTCATGGAGCGACAGCTACAAATGGCAGTTTTACATGCTCCTCTTACCTCTGTTGCTTTTGGAAGCTTTTGCTTAAGGTGAAACACAGGCCTGTTTTAAGCTTGTTTTTCATGCACATTCTATGTGAATCTGTTATTTATTTATTTTTTTGGGCACTTGTGTATAGGGTTGCCACCTTTTCTTTAAAAAAATACCCGCCTTCCTAATATTTATCTTTTTTTCCTATTCATAAAATGGGATAAACCATCAAAAATAGCGGCCAGGCCAGTAGCAACCCTACTTGTGTAGCATCAGTTTCTCCATGGCCATTAGCTTGTAATGTATGAGCTGTGCCCTCCTGAATTAAACACATGAATAATCCCATACAATATAAGCTGCCATGTTGCACCTGCAGGGATCATTGTGTGGAGAAAAATATTAGCCAGTGTTTCTTATCTAGTCTTACTACAGGTATGGGATCTCTGAACCGGAAACCTGTTATCCAGAAAGCTCTGAATTACAGGAAGACCTTCATCATTGTCAATCTCTGGAAGAAGACCAGCTTTTTTGGCGCATGCGCAGCTGGAGAATTTTTTCGGTTTGTAACAATTGCGCATGCGCCGAAAGTCACAAAGACAAGAGTCACGTCGTGACTTTCGACGCATGGGCAGTTGTTCGGGACCAAAAAAATTATCCGCTCAGATTCCCAAAATTGACAAATAAAGATGGTGCCCGTGAACCCCGAGAATATGTGCAAAGGTGTAAGTAAAAATTTTGGGGAATTGCCCCCCGGGGGGGGGGGGGTAATTAGGCTGGGGGGAAGATAGAGGGGGGTCTACTTGGGGTGGGAGTACGGGTTTTTTCCCAACAGGTATGTATGTATGTATATTTTTATTTGTATAGCGCTCCTTGAGGGCAAAGCAATGTACAGCAACAATAAATTAGTAACAAACAAGGGATCACTGCATTAATAAGTAACAATAAGTGCATTATTATAAATACAATTCACATAAATATAAAATATAATTACACAGTGTTGAGGAGACAAGATGATGGAGGACCCTACCCCTTGAGGCTTACAGTCTAAATAGGAGGGTAACTTACGAACACAATTTGGAGGGGTAATAAAGTGCTTTTTACAGGTTGATTCTCCTTTAAGTCTACTAAACCTTAAGGGGATTATGTAATTAAAGGCACTAAGATTTCCCAGGAGCAGTAACCCATAACAACCAATCAGCAGGTAGCATTTACTGGTCACCTTTTTAAAGCAAATATCTCATTGGTTGCTATGGGTTACTGCACCTGGGCATCCTTTGTGCCTTTTCTACATATGGGGGGGGGGGGGTAAGTCTGCTAAAAAAAATGTTAGTAGATGGTACTGTTTTATTATTTTTGATTAAAAAGGAGTCATGGGGAAATGGCCTTTGTGTAATTTGGAACTTTCTGGATAATGGGTTTCAGGATAATGGATCCCATACCTGTAGAATAAATGCTCATTGGAGACAAAACAACACATATAAGATTTCATTAACATCATGTTAGTTATTTTAGCTGACTTAGGGGGTTATTTGCTAAAATTCAAAGCAATCTCCATTATTTTATCAAAACAAAGTTGACCAAACTCCCTTCCATGAATTGAACTCATTTATCAAAAAAAATTTTCTCGAAAATATCAGAGCCAAAAAAAAAAGTAATGACAAAATAGAGCATCAGTTTGTATTGTGTGTTTGATGCTCTGAAACCCCAATTTTATCGAATTGTCGCCGTGAATAAAAAAACCAGACGCTGTAAATTATATACTTCTAAAGAGTGCTTAGTGATGTCATTGGTTATAATCGGAGCTTAGTGATGTCATTTTTGTCACATGACTCACTGAAACTTGTGTATTACAATCAGGGATGCACCGAATCCAGGATTCGGTTTGGGATTCGGCCTTTTTCAGCAGGGTTTGAATTTGGCTGAATCCTTCGGCCTAGCCAAACCGAATCTGAACCCTTGGGGCGTGGAGGGAAATTAAATGACTTTTTGTCACAAAACATGGAAGTAAAATATGTTTTCACCTTCCCACACCTAATTTGCATACGCAAATTAGGGTTCGGATTCGGTTCAGTATTCGGCTGAATATTTCTCAAAGGATTTGGGGGTTCAGCCGAATCCAAATAGTGGATTCGGTGCATCCCTAATTATAATAAATAAAGTACCCCCTGTTGTAAAATATGAGGATATTAAAAGTCACCTCGTAGTTTTATGACCTGTATAAAAATATTCAGACTTCGGCCTCGTGCTTTGGTCATGGAACTCCTCAGTAACTTATAATGTCCCGAAACATTGTGGAAAACAACACCCAGACTTGTACTTGCATGTGTACTATAGACAACCCATTAAGCAACGGAGGGGATTCTTCAGGCACACCTGATGGTCTCTGTGAAACTGAGGGGAAAGGCACAAAGAGAAAAAAATAACAAGTTATTGTATGTATAAAAGAGGCATAAAGTTTGCTCAGCAGTAACCTGTATCAACCAATCAGCAGGCAGCATTTACTGGTCACCATCTTATTTGTTACTATGTGTTACTGCTCATAGGCAAACATAGTGCCTTTTATTACATACTGTATGGAAATTAGTTCTTTATTGGACATTCTATTTTATTTGCTAGAGGATCAGGTACAGAGAAGGGCATGTCCCCAATGCAGGGGTACTTCCTGGGATATGTGTTACACTAAGGAGTATCTCATAGAGGTAAATGGCTGAAGGAGGCATTAAAGTCAAGGTGGTGTTGGTCTAGAGTAGTGGCAGCCCCACTGGAATACTGGCCCCTTGGGGAGACCTGTAGTAATAGTAGAGGGGGACTAGGACTGGAGGCCAGTTAGGGTGAGAGATGAGGAGGATGGACACTTGTTCCAAATAAATTCCATTAACTATACACTGGGGCAGCATCTCATTTGCCGCTGTCATTATGCTGCTGTAGGAGGGTTTATTTAAACGGGTCCAACAGAGAGATAACCTTGCGTGCTTTGTGCCCACACTGAGCACTTACATAAATATCCACCCCTTGTGTGCCATGCCAGGTGGATCATATGAGGCAGCTATGGGTGGGATGGATACTAAGATACTAGATGTAATTACTTATGGGCATATTGGCTAAAGGGAATGTCATACTTACTCCCTGGAACCTTCTTACCATAGATTTGTCCCACCACAGCACACACCATGTTCCTTCTAAACAGTATAAGTTGTTTCAAGCAGATAAGGAGCAGCTCATTTTGTACGTGGGGCAAAATCTGATTTATTATCCTTTTCTGCTGAGCCAAGGCTGTATTAAAGGGATGCTTCAAAACACATCAGTTAATAGTGCTACTCCAGCAGAATTCTGAACTGAAATCCATTTCTCAAAAGATCAAACAGATTTTTTGTATATTCAATTTTGAAATCTGACATGAGGCTAGCCATATTGACTTTTGCTCGAATAAACTTCAGTCACTCTTTACTGCTGTACTGCAAATTGGAATGATATCACCCCCCCCCCCAGCAGCCTAACAACAGAACAACTGGAAGGCTAGCAGCTCCCTGTTAGATATAAGACCAACACTCAATAGTAAAAGCCAAGTCCCAGTGACACTGATGAGTTACATTAAGTAGGAGAAATAACAGCCTGCCAGAAAGCAGTTCCATCCTAAAGTGCAGGCACAAGTCACGTGACTGGGGTAGTTAGGAAATTGACAGTATTCCTAGTCCCATGTAAGGTATCAAAACTGAAAAAATCTGTTTGCTCTTTTGAGAAATGGATTTCAGTGCAGAAGTCTGCTGGAGCAGCACTATTAACAGATGCGTTTTGAAAAAAACATGTTTTCCCATGACAGTATCCCTTTAAGTTTCATACTGTGCTTCTGCAATCTTGCATAGACCTCAAATTTAGGATTCATGTGATGCAAGGAAATTGGCTTGACTGAGATCAAGTTTAGTTAAATCAACTACTCGGGTCTGAATAAGTCAAACCATATTTGCACATATTATTACTTATAATAATTGGGCTGCCAGAATAAAGCTGTGGTATCCTACATCTGCCTACATGCAATCTATTCTACACTCTCAGTGTGTGAGTGCCATAGTGATCTAACTAGATGGACTGGCTGGGCCCAAAGAAAACATTAGGCAGTTGAACAAGTCTGCAAGAGGCATTAATGTGCAGTGTCCAAGCCATAACCCTCTAGTTGATGCTGTACCCAGGTCACACACTTAAAACTCATGAATTCATTCTCAGTCATCCAGAAGTTGCATTATTTTAAAATAACCATGGCTATGGCGGCCCACAATAATTCACATTGTGTGATATATTCCTTCCTCACACCGTAACCCAGGCTACCACTGCAAGTGTAACAATGTGTACAGTCTCCATGATATTTCTGTAGAAACCTTTAGTCACTGGAGCCCCAGATTTCAAAATGAAATATAGAAAAATATGTTTGCTCTTTTGAGAAATGGATTTTGGTGCAGAATTCTGCTGGAGTAGCACTATTTATGGGTGCATTTTCCCATGACAGTATCCCTTTGATGTTAACTACTGCTTGTACTGCATAAAATGATTGTAACTTTCTTATATTTGACTTTCACTGATCAAAATTATGTTTTTACTTCCTTAACTGAGAATAGGACTGGCTAAGCAGAAATGCAAGATCGCTAGTGAGGCAAAAAAGAACCTTGTTTTCAGCCAAATCTCCCGCCCAATACAGCAATTTAATTCAGTACAATCGGAGAATAATAATAATAATAATGATAAAGTTAGTATGTTCAATTGTTTCTCTCCTGCTGTTACTTAGGGTTGCCACCTTTTCTAAATTATTTTACCGGCCTGCGGGGGGCGGGGCCAAAAAGGGGGGCGCATGACGTCAAAGGGGCGGGCCTGTGACATTTTTGGGGTGTGGCCACGATGCTGCGCGTTCAACAAGGGGAGGAAAGATAAGTATACAGGGAATTGGGGGCTGGCCGATGGGTCTTTTTTAAGGGTATTACAAATTTACCGGCAGCTACATTGCCGGTAAATTTGTAATACCGGCCCCGGCCTTGGCGGGTGTTTTACCGGCTAGGCTGGTAAAATACCGGCCGGGTGGCAACCCTACTGTTACTGGAGCTTCAGTTTGATTTATCTGAGTCGTTTCTTTTTACCTTTGTTTATAAGGGAACCCTATTCATTCCTAGACAGTAATGCTAAGCCATGCTCTTCTATTCAGCTAACTATAGGCAGTGCTTGAATTGGAGTGAAAAAAAGTGGAGGGATGCTCTGTGTGGTGAGCGTAGCGCAGCGTGCTAAAACAAGCCCCTCCCACAACCATAAGCCACTCCCGTCGTTGTATTAAGCCTCACACACCATTACTTTCTGGTTTCACCCACATTATAGCAAAACCCTTTTGCTATTTCCATTTTGGTATTTCCTTTTAATGCCCAGCATGCATAGATTTTCCTAAGTATGTGACTTTTCTTGGCTGTCAGTCCAGCTTCTGCAAACAAGCTCCTTGCCTGTGTATCATGTCATAACATAGCACAACCCTATCATATTCTATATTACCCAAGATTATTTCATATATATCACTATTCCTTCTCTCCTCTTCTCTTTAACCCTCTCTGATTCCTTCACCTTCTTTATCTGTTAACATTTCTCTATCTCTTCTCTGTTTCTCTCCCAGCGATCTTTTCTCTCCTTTTATCTACTATATATTTAACTATATTTTATTTTACCTCTGCATTT
This sequence comes from Xenopus borealis, assembly GCA_024363595.1. NCBI lineage: Eukaryota > Metazoa > Chordata > Amphibia > Anura > Pipidae > Xenopus > Xenopus borealis. The sequence continues at coordinate 184,028,522 of CM044431.1, read as the reverse complement.
TATTTGCATGCAGAAGTGGAGAGGAGCAAAAGAAAGTTTAGGGGATGCTATTTCACAAAAATAAAGAAGTGAAGGGATCCCTGTGCAACCCTCCCCAATTCCAGTACTTCCTATAGGCCAAGTCTTTCTCTAGATGCAATTTCAATTATTGTTTTTGCCATCAGAAAGTCAAGTATGTTTTCTACAGTAATACTCAGCGCCACTAGATGGTAGTATTGACCTTTTCGAATTATGTCCCACAAGGATATTGGCAAAGCAATCTGGAAATCATAAAGTAACCAGACATTCAGTTGAGTCAGGAACTAAACTAAGGCTTGTGCCTCGCAGCTTTCTATCCCTAATTAAACTGGTCAACTGGCCATATTATCAATCGGTTTCTTTTGAAATAACATTAATGGAGACTGACAGTCCTGTGTATATGCCAAAATGTTTTTGGTAGTAGAAATGGTTGTAAAATTGAGATGTGCGCGATTTTCAAGCCATTTTATATGAGACTGGCATAGGGAACACACTCCATATTGAATGAAACATGAATGAGCACTATGTGTAAAGCTCACAAAGGCACAAGTCTTATGACTGACGTAACTGCAATAAGGTCATGTAGGAAGGCTTTTGTATGAAACCAAGCAGAGCTCAGGTCGGTGCTTGCAGGTAACTGTCAGGACAAGCCCTGTCCCCTTGCTTTATTTTCACACAGTGACAGGTGGCTACAGGGAGGTGACTTTGCCAGTTTGCCTTTATAAAAATTCCTCTGCCCTTTCCCATCTTTTGTCCCTCCTTCTGTTTTTCTCACTCACAAATGTCATTCTTTCCCACCTTCGACCCCACTCTCCTCCTGCTCTTCTTATCCCCCCTCACCTTCCCCTTCCCTCTTTTCTATCCCTCTCACATTCTGATATTCCCATCCTCCCTCTCCTGTCCTTCCCAACCTTTTTACCCCTTTCTCCCCCGCTCTTACCCCTGGCTCCTCCCATAATTAATCATGTCTGACTTCCAGGGTCCCCACTGAAACAGAATAAACATTAAAGGGAAACTGTCATGG
>CM044431.1:183931284-184014788 GCA_024363595.1 Xenopus borealis | reverse complement strand
AACCCTACTGTTTGTTACCTGCACCTGACCCTAACCCTACTGTTTGTTACCTGCACCTGATCCTCCATATTTATATGTTTTTGGGGGCAGGATGGGCACATGGAAAAGTTTAGTCTGCACCCACGACCTGCAAAAGTCCCACAGGTTTCAGGCCTGTCCACACATCACTAGCCCCTTTTGGGTTTTCAGCACATCTTTAATTCCCATTGTGTGCATTTCTATGGTTGCACCATTGTACTCTACCTATATAGTGTCCAGTCCAATAAGGGTGGGTAGCAAAAGAAAACATGTACAGTGTATCAGGTTAAAGCTGTGCGTAGAGCCGAGAACCCAAATGAAAAACACATTGCAAACTGTATCTTTAGTTTTACAGAAACATTGAAGTTTGCAAGAAACATTTATAAAAAGTAGTATGCCACAGCAACCAATCAGTAATTAGCTTTTTTGCCAGCCAACTGCAGGTTGAACAGTGAAAGCAATCATCTGATGGGTGTATATTTGCCCACTGTTCATAAATGAGCCTCAGTTCTTTTTATCGATTGTCATTAAAGCAACAAACTCTGTTACCAGGTCTGGAACGAGGAGTAGGAGGACGAGACACATGCCTTGGACATAACAGAGTCGTGGGAATCCCCTATGATCCTTGGCATGTTTCTCTTCTGCCTTGTCCTACTGCTAGTTCAGCCCTGGAAATAATTGCTGCTTGGTTGCAGCAGACAGAATGTGTGCTGTGACTATGAACATTAATGGTATATAGTAGAAGCTCTGATACTTATCCATTCACATTGGTTGCTTATGTATTTTCCCCCCAAAATGTTATCCTTATGTTATAAGAGAAAATTTTGTACAAATGTAGTTGCTATTATTTAATTACATGTTTAGGTTCAGTCTTACTTTATAAATCTTGTAATGCTATTTTACTGCTATACAAGTGAATATTATAAGACTGGCAATTCAGTTCAGGCTTGTTTAATGTGTGCGCAGTAGGAGGCTTTTTCTGGTGCGGATCTACTGCGCATGCGCCCAAAAGTCACAACTTTCCATGCTAAAGTTTCCGATTTCTTTTTTTGGAAACTGCCTCCTACTGCGCATGCACAAGAAAACGCAGATGAATCCATGAAGAAGAGCGCTCGGGAGAAGATGGCTGCCATGAACTCCGCTGGAGAGGACCTGTGGAAGGAGGGGTAACAAGTTAGGGGCATTTGCCTGGGGGGAGGTAGGCCAGGGGGAAGGAGGGAGGGGGGTCTACACAGGGGAGGGATTTTTGCACCTATGGGGTTGAATTCTCCTTTAATTGGTGTTTAAATGATTTGTAGTAGGATTAATGCTACTATAAAAATAGAAATGTGTTGGTATTTGTGAAATTAAGCTGCAAGCAAACTATAAGAAGTTGAAAGTGTCCCAAAGCCGCCCCCAGCCCAGTGAACCTTAGTCATGGCAACCCTCTGACACCATTAAATCATCTTGCTGAGTTGTTTCAGTTACGCTGGTCTGGGGGCGGATCGATGCCTCCATAGGCTAATTATAAAAGGAAACAGACTCCAGCCTATGGAGGGATTGCACCGCCCCCAGCCCAGCGTAACTGAAACAACTCAGCAAGATGATTTAATGGTGTCAGAGGGTTGCCATGACTAAGGTTCACTGGGCTACGGAGCGGCTTTGGGAGGCTTTCAGCTGCTTATATTTCACATGCAGCTTCTCTTCACTGGTACCAACACGTTCTTATTTTTATAGGAACATGTCAGTATTAATTTAAGGTAGGAAGATTATTATGGAAAGATCCCTTATAAGACTGGCATTCAGTTCAGGCTTGTTTAATGTGTAAACTAATAAAACAAATTCAAAGAAGAAAGTCCAAAGAATGTGTATTTTAACTGTTATTGGTGCTAATGGGGAGCTGGAACAGAAGAACCGACGGAGAGTGGGGTGATGTTTGCAGTGAGAAGGAGGTGGGATGTATGGGGCCAATTAATATTGCCTGGGGCATCAGTAATGCTTGGCTCAGCTTGTTCCTGCACATAAACACTGGGCAAATTTGCACCTGGGCAGTAAGCAATTTATTCCAGTGGGTTACTGCCCTGGTGCAATATTTATTTACCAATTGTTTTTAAATGACCCCAATAATTGTTCTTTAAAAAGCATCTGTGTTTCAGTGCCAGAGAGTTTACTCCAAAAGAGACACAGTGGGGGTTATCAGTTATTCGTATGTGGACTAATTGGGCACCCGCCCTCCTTCAGCCCATGTCTGTTTCATACTCAGCTTCTCCTACAAAAGATATTCTGGGATCCAACCTGCTTCTCTTGTATCATATACTCTTTGCTCTGATCAGCAAGTCCACAATTTCATACTCATTCGTTCAAGCTGGCTGTGGAAACCTGCTGTATTGTTGTTATTATTGTTTCAATGAAAGCACATATTCTACCCCAAAATAAGTTTTATTGCAAGTAAACTCAAGTTAACCTGATACACGCTGATATATATATATAAAACACAAATGCATTTACACTTTAACATTTGTCAAACAATTTTTTTTTTGTTTCCTAAATGTCAAAAGTAGAAGTTGCTCTTCTAACCGTCTTTATAAATGTCTTTGGTCATCTCAGGTCAACAAAATGAACTTGCACGGAAGGCTAACATGGCACAGTAACGCTGCAGCAATAATGCACCTCCCAGCATCCTCCTGGATCTTCTCCCATACACAGAGATGCTGGAAGCTGCTGAACAACAACAGCTGGGGTGACATGTGTTAGCCATTAGGGAAAATGTCTCCGAATGTAATTAAGGTGTTTCACTTCTTATATATGACTAGTCATAGGCACCAATTGTCAAAAATGCAATTATTGGTTTACCACTTCCTATAATAAGTTGTGGGAATTAAAAGAAAAATGAGACTAATAATGATAAATGGATAAAAATAAACACATAGTCTGTGTAGAAGGAATGACTTGTGCACAAAGAGCACTGGAAGTGAATGAATGCCCCTATGTGCTTGATAATGAACCCTATAATGTATTAGCGATCATCTTCAATGAAGAAAGGGCAAGCGGGAAAACAATTCCTCAATGGAAAGCACCACGTTGTGTGTTGTACGACACATTCCTGGATATGGCACAGGCATTTACAGTACAAGTCAAACTGTAATACAAAGTGTACATAAAAGGGAATTGGGATTAACAACCCACCAATATGTAGTGGATGCTTAATAAATTATTTCCAGAAATAGATGCTGTTATTTTCTGTATATTGTTTTTGAGATGTGATTTATCAGTACAGGTACGGGATCCGTTATCTGGAAACCACCAAACTAGGGAAAGGCTGTCTCCCATAGACTTGATGCAAATGAATATTTAATTAATCCTTACTGGAAGCAAAACCAGCCTATTGGGTTTAAAAGGAGAATTCAACCCCATAGGTGCAAAAATCCCTCCCCTGTGTAGATCCCCCTCCCTCCTGGCCTACGTACCTCACACCTGGGCAAATGCCCCTAACTTGTTATTTCCCCCTCCTTCCAGGTCCTCTACAGCGGAGTTCACGGCGGCCATCTTCTCCCGAGCGCTCTTCTTCATTCATCGGCGTTTTCTTGCGCATGCGCAGTAGGAGGCTTTTTCTGGTGCGGATCTACTGCGCATGCGCCCAAAAGTCACAAATTTCCATGCTAAAGTTTCCAATTTCTTTTTTTGGAAACACAAGGAAAATGCCTCCTACTGCGCATGCACAAGAAAACGCAGATGAATCCATGAAGAAGAGCGCTCGGGAGAAGATGGCTGCCATGAACTCCGCTGGAGAGGACCTGTGGAAGGAGGGGTAACAAGTTAGGGGCATTTGCCTGGGGGGAGGTAGGCCAGGGGGAAGGAGGGAGGGGGGTCTACACAGGGGAGGGATTTTTGCACCTATGGGGTTGAATTCTCCTTTAATTGGTGTTTAAATGATTTGTAGTAGGATTAATGCTACTATAAAAATAGAAATGTGTTGGTATTTGTGAAATTAAGCTGCAAGCAAAATATAAGCAGCTGAAAGCCTCCCAAAGCTGCCCCCAGCCCAGTGAACCTTAGTCATGGCAACCCTCCGACACCATTAAATCATCTTGCTGAGTTGTTTCAGTTACGCTGGGCTGGGGGCGGATCGATGCCTCCATAGGCCAATTATAAACGGAAACAGACTCCAGCCTATGGAGGGATTGCACCGCCCCCAGCCCAGCGTAACTGAAACAACTCAGCAAGATGATTTAATGGTGTCAGAGGGTCGCTATGACTAAGGTACACTGGGCTACGGAGCGGCTTTGGGAGGCTTTCAGCTGCTTATATTTGGCATGCTGCTTCTGTTCACTGGTACCAACACGTTCTTATTTTTATAGGAACATGTCAGTATTAATTTAAGGTAGGAAGATTATTATGGAAAGATCCCTAATCCTGAAAACTTCAGGTCCTGGGCATTCCGTATAACAGCTCCCATACCTGTTTATTTTCCTGCTGCAAACAATTCCCAGGCTGACGCAACGATTGGCTGGAGAGAGAGGACAGTTCAGAACAGAATTCAGCAGGTTTTGAAAGCCCAACCACTAATAACATACTTGGGTTGTTTGCAGCATATATGTTTGCTAGAGAAACACAGTGATGTTAGTATCTCAAAAACTAGAAGAAATAAATGATAATTGATATATATGAAACAGATTTATTACACATCTACTACTGTGGAACCATTCCCCTTTAAAGTACTTGCTGCATTTTGCTACAGTAGGTAAACATACATTTATTTGTCAAATCCTGGAAAATACACAGTATAAGGCCAGTGCAAGGTCTTTAATATGAATACATATACATTTCCTATTAGTTGCTCTTAAAATGCTGCTTTCTGGTTGTTTTCCATGCTTTTCTGTAATAAACTCAGTGCGGACCATAGATTTGTTGGTCACTAAAGTGTGTGAAATGGCTCAAGCATAACATCCCAATACACAACACGTCTCCCCTCCTTGTTTTTTTTTTTTTTATTTAACTATGTATATATTACTGCAGCAAATAAATAAACATTTACATTGCATATGGGACAATAGCAAAATACTCTAGTAAGTTGCAGTCTAGCTAACTCATCACATAAACAATGTGTGGATGTTTCTATGTGTTTGTATATTTAGCTTGATTTTCTATGGTAGGACTGGATTGTACCATACAGAGATAACATGCCTGGCTGACGGCGACTACAGAAACCTGAAGTGCATGAATTTCCTAGTTCATAATTACTGTACATTTAGTTTCCAGTAAGTAGTTTCCTGCAAGACTTTCCAGTCTCAGAGATTTGGTAATCAGAATTGACCTTGATGGTTGAGCAATGTACTGTAACTAAGCTAGTTTTTTTTTACATTAAAGGGATATTGTCATGGAAAAACATGTTTTTTTCCCAAACGCATCAGTTAATAGTGCTGCCCCAGCAGAATTCTGCACTGAAATCCATATTTCAAAAGAGCAAACATATTTTTTTTATATTCACTTTGGATATCTGACATGGAGCTAGACATATTGTCAGTTTCCCAGCTGCCCCACGTCATGTGACTTGTGCTCTGATAAACCTCAGTCACTATTTTCTGCTGTAATACAAGTTGGAGTCATATGACCCCTCCCCCCCCAGCAGCCCAACAACAGAACAATGGGAAGGTAACCAGATAGCAGCTCCATAACACAAGATAATAGCTCCCTGGTAGATCTAAGAACAACACTCAATAGTAAAAGCCAAGTCCCACTGAGACACATTCAATTACATTGAGTAGGAGAAATAACAGCCTGTCAGAAAGTAGTTCCATCCTAAAGTGCAGGCACAAGTCATATGACTGGGGGGTAGTTGGGAAACTGACAATTATTTCTAGCCCCATGTCAGGTTTCAAAATTGAATATAAAAAAATCTGTTTGCTCTATTGAGAAATGGATTTCAATGCAGATGTCTGCTGGAGCAGCACTATTAACTGATGTGTTTTGAAAAAAACATGTTTTCCCAAATATATTTGCACATATTATTACTTATAATAATTGGGCTGCCATAATAAAGCTGTGGTATCCTACATCTGCCTACATGCAATCTATTCTACACTCTCAGTGTGTGAGTGCCATAGTGATCTAACTAGATGGACTGGCTGGGCCCAAAGAAAACATTAGGCAGTTGAACAAGTCTGCAAGAGGCATTAATGTGCAGTGTCCAAGCCATAACCCTCTAGTTGATGCTGTACCCAGGTCACACACTTAAAACTCATGAATTCATTCTCAGTCATCCGGAAGTTGCATTATTTTAAAATAACCATGGCTATGGCGGCCCACAATAATTCACATTGTGTGATATATTCCTTCCTCACACCGTAACCCAGGCTACCACTGCAAGTGTAACAATGTGTACAGTCTCCATGATATTTCTGCAGAAACCTTTAGTCACTGGAGCCCCTACTTGATCCTTCCTTCAAGTGAGTTTGCGTAGGTCATGTTATGTAGGTCATGTTAAAACTTAAGTCCCATTAAAACAAGTCACTGCCTCCATAAAGCTTTCAAAATTATAAGACATGCTGAGGTGGATAAATAGGGGATGGATGTGATGGATCTGCTCTGAGTTTGACACTTAAAACAACTCTATTTGAAGTCTTATATTGAGAGATTCCCCTAGTTCTCCAAGGAGGTAGTTTTCTTCATGTTTTTGTTCTAGTTCAATGATGTCGTTTTTCTTATAAAGTGGAATGCTAGTGATTTCCAGTGTGTACGTTCCTGGCAATATCTTTTGCGATGCATGGAGGTAGCTTAGTCCATCCCTCTGGTTTATACGGAACATGTTGGTATTGCCTTGAGTAATAACATAGCGTACATGGTTAGTGAGGGGTTGGATGGCCGGCAGAAGTTCCAGAATGTGCTTCTTTGAGTTTATATGAGAAATGTTTAGCACCATTTTGAGTGGCAAATCCATATCGAGGCTCTTCAGGCTTATTTGCCCATTCTGCATAAAACAGAGACTGAATATAAGGACATGGAAATACACTCGGAAAAATAAAAATAGAGAAGATTTCATTTGATCCATTTGAAGACAGAACAAACACAAGATATGAATGGGACAGATGTGGGGTTCTTATGAGGATTCTGATGGTTCTTAAAAAAAAACGTGATTATATCCTATACTTGTACTCAGTGCTCATCTTTGGGGTACTTGCTAAATCAATAGTAATAGAGAGCATGCTTTGAATCTGAACCACATACCTTTGTAAGCTCTGTATTATTAGCTCTTCTTTCAAGTTCTTTATTTTTAGCTTCTCTCTTGATTCTTCCAGTTTTCTTTGAGTAGCCATTGACCTGACATTCATAACAACCTTCTGGGGACAATGCATTATCCTCACTATTTTCTATGCCAGCTGACAGATACTGGCCTCTGTTAAAGCCTATTCCGGACACACAATGCCTACAAACAAACACATATAGTTGTTATAAATACACAAAAAATACTATATATCAGAAAAAGTCTTTAGTCCATGGATGTCCATGTTTAATAATTTAAATACTTTTTTTCATGTTCAGGCTCCCCTTTGGGGGTCAAATTTAGGTTTACAAATATAGATTGATCTTGCTTTAGTGTCACAGAAGTATCCAGAATAGATTTTACCATGTATCCAAGATCTCATTTGGATTGATTCTCAGGTTCCCTATCTACTGAGCAACCACCAAATATGTGCATTCTCACAGTACAGGAACTTCTGCTTTAAAGCAAGGAATATTGTCTATTGTCTAGATTTTGAAATATCATTGCCAAGAAAGCCTATATCAGTACCTATAGTATAAAAATATAGACTTAGACCAGTGATCCCCAACCAGTGGCTTGTGGTAACATGTTGCTCTCCAACTCCTTGGATGTTGCTCCCAGTGGCCTCAAAGCAGGTGCTTATTTTTGAACTCTTAGCTTGGAAGCAAGTTTTGGTTCTTAAATAACAGGTGTACTGCCAAATAGAGACTCTTGTAGGCTGTGAGTCCACATGCAACCAAACGACCAATCACAGCCCTTATTTAGCACCGCCCATGAGCATTTTTCATGCCATTATTGCTCCCCAACTCTTTTTACATCTGAATGTTGCTCACAACTAAAAAACTTTGGGGTCCTCCGACCTGGAAGGTGTGTGCATTATCATATCTTCTGTTACTTTATCTGTGAATCATGCTTACCCTTGGCCAACTCTGTAGTATCCAGGAGGACATCCACAGAGATAACCACCTTCAGTGTTGGAACAGCCATAATTGCAAGGATTCTTTGAACTTGTGCATTCATTCACATCATGGCAAGCAGTGGAAAACTGTTCAAAGCTAAATCCAGGAGGACAAGCACATTTATAGCTGCCTAATGTGTTGAAGCAGGAAGCAGAACCACATGTGTTTGGTGTAGCACATTCATTTTCATCTAGGGAAAAAAGCACATTAGTACCAGGTAAGGAAATATAAAAATATCAGAATCTATAGTACAAGTGACTCAACAACACTGAAATAACTATTTATCAATAATCTCATTTTAGTGGCTTTTAAAACCATGACTAAACTCACTTTCTCTAAAACCACGGATGTCATGAAATTTATTAAAAGATCCGAATAAAAGATGTAGAAATGGAAAATAACATTGAACAACCTGTAAAAAAAAATCTAACTATCTCTAAAACCTCCAAAAAAATTTTTATTGGACAATTACTAGGGAAAAAAACCTGGACATTTCTAAAAGTCCAAATTGAGTAAAAATGGTCCAATAGGATCAATGCAGCAGCAGTTGACTTCCATAGGACTCCGACGACTTTTACCTGCCAAAGATTTGCATGAGAGGATTTCTGGGTTTTTACACTTAAATTTCAAATATTTTAGAGCTTTTTGATAATAACAAAATAGGAAACTACACATTTTTTGAGATTCATAGAAAAAATAGAAATTCAATTGCTGGTAAATTTGCTTTTGAGACTTCAGGTTCTGAAACAGCTGTGATGCTGAGAGATGGAGTCCCAATAATGACTTATTGCCTCATGATGTATGCAAATGAAATTGCTAATTAGTGGTAAATTACAGAAATCCTTAAGCTCTGGCAGATCTGTGCTTAAAAGATTTGCGTCGGGCTGCCCTGGCATAATTAATAGATGATTCATTTCCTCTTTGCTTGGGAACATGAACTTACAACATTAAAGATCTTTGACTTGTCTGGAAATATTTTGAGCACCATGGTTCTTTTGTACTTTGTTATTGATGCTTTTGTAGCTAACACAAAAAAGAAAAGCCCACTCTCCAGACATGTACAATTCACAGTTTTCAGCCTTTGAACTGCAGCCAGGAAGAAATGGAATCCACACTTTAAGCAAACTTCTCTGCTCTTATTAAACTCTCATTGAGTGTTCTTACTAGGAAACGAAGGTCACATAAAGGCTATTAGACTACACTGAAAGCCATCTGCAATGGACACAATGCTGTTTAAAGTCTTACACAATATTTTTTATTGCCTACAATAGTGATTTCCTAAGACTGCTTACTTGGGAAATCAAACACAAAACTGAGAATAAGAGCAATGTCTTCCCATCAGCCTACATTCTTAATAGCATTGTCTTTACAAAGACATTTTACCTTACAAGAGAAATATATAAAATCTATATTATAACTTGAATTTCATACAAAACCACAAATGAGAATTTTAAAATGAAAGTTTTAAAGCTCAAAAGCAGTTCTCAATATTTATTATGTATTATAGGAACTGCTGCACTTTTCAGCTAAAGAGACTGTACTGCTAATTATTATTATAGTAAAATACAAATAAAGAGTAAGAAATCTCATTCTTTGAACAGCTCTGTATTGATTTTATTTTACTTTAAACCAAAATAAATTTTTCTTTCCTTATATTTATTTATACAAGAATGGGAACTGAGGTCTGAGCATGACAACAACATAAATATATCTTTAAATAGCTTACCAACACATTGATTCCACTGATAATGCTGAATATACCCCTGGGGGCAGCTGCACCTGTATCCACCATTGATATTCTGACAACCATGTTGACACCTGTGAGTCCCGACACACTCATCAATATCTACAATAAGAGAAATATACAAGATAGTATTCAACATGTGATTACTTCTCTAAACAAATGATTACATGATAGTATCCCTAAACATTGCATTTTTAATATTCATTAGGGATGCACCAAATCCAGGATTTAGTTTGGGATTCATTCAGGATTTGGCCTTTTTCAGAAGGATTTGGCCGAATTCTTCTGCCCGGCTGAACTGAATTTGCATATGAATATTAGGAAATCACATGACTTTTTGTCACAAAACAAGGAAAGTAAAAAATGGTTTCCTCTTCCCACCACTAATTTGCATATGCAAATATGGATTCAGTTCAGTATTTGCCCGAATCTTTCAGGAAGGACTCAGGGGTACACCAAAATAGTGGATTCAGTGCATCCCTAATATTCATTACATCACCTGAAAAATCTGTATATATTTAATAACAACAAACCTCCCATCACTAGCAAGTGAAGTGAAACAAATATAAAGAAACAAAAAATATGTATAGATAATAACATACAACTGCTTTCCCACTAGCAATAAAACATTTCTTTGGATATTGGGAACCCCAAGTAATCACAAAACCTATTGGGCACCAGTTCATACTAGACCAGTTCACGTCTCTTAAACAGTTTATAATTAAAGGTGACAAGAATTTATGAGAAGATAAATAGAACTTAAGCTATGTACATCCTTTCATACCAAATCCTGGCCTATAAATGTACCGGGGAAAGAAAGTCTTCCTGGCTTGTGTGTTAGCTGGAGCTGTCTCTGGTATCACCATTATGGCACCAGCTCATTTGGGGGTTGCTTTCTATTTGATTTTGGTGCTCGCTTAGGAGGGCAAGTGTAAATTTTCAGGAAGCAGAGAGCTTCTTGTTCTGCATTGTTCACAGTGTTTCTGGTACAAGTAACCATTTCATATCCTGTCTGCTTTGCGTTGTATCTTTTATTTAGAAATGGTGCATTCTGACATCAAAATGCACCATTTATAAAGATATAATTTACAGTTAGGTGCATAGAAAAATGACCAAACTGTAAATAACAGAAAGAGTATAGCCACATGCTTTATGTACTCTTATTTTTATCTGATATACAGACTTATGTTTGTTAGCTACATATATATATAAAACATACCCTTTAATACATTTAAAAATATTAAACTATCAGCCTGCAAAGTACATTGAATACAGCAAATAATAATATAACATTTACCTTCACAATTAATTCCCGTCGAATCAAGAGAATATCCTCTTTGGCAATCACAGGTAAAACTGCCGGGTGAATTCTGACAAACTCCTTTAGGTCCACATAAGTTAGTCTGTGAGCCACATTCATTGTTGTCTAAAATATATTAAGTTTGGTAACAATTTTATTGCTATTACTTAAGTAAATATTAACAAAATAATTGTGCTCTGCCTTGGTTGGCTTCCCATACACCAAGCACAAGTATTGTCATGGACTTGGCTAGGTCTGTCTTCTGGTCTCTGCTCTGTGTCATCAATTACTATACGTCTGATTTATTTTATGATCATGATAGAATACCTGAATCTAATCCATTTCTTATGGATCAATCGAATTTATTGAGAGCCATGGAAATCAATACTGATATTGATTTATTAATCTTCTACAAATATAATTACAAAGACACAATTGATCATGGGATCCTATATCCCAGAATAGGTTGCTCTATTAAAGGTTGATTCAACTGATATTTACCTGAGCAAACCAGTTGGATCAATTCCCTCAAAGTTCAAGTTTCTGGAAATCCTGTAGAATTCCAAGGTTGAACTTTGACAGATCTTCACCTATTGTGTCATAAAGCAACACTGTGCATGCCCCAAAAAATTTTGAAAAAATCATTCAAGAGATGTATTGTTAGGTTGTAAGTATGGAATGTTAGTGCAAAATAGCACTACATGTATAGGATCTATTACTGGGAATGCTTGGGACCTGGCTTTTTCAGGGGTCTTTCTATAATCAAGCCTACTAAAAATCATTTAAACTTTAAATAAATCCAATGGAATTGTCTTGCCTCCAATATGGATTCATGCAGCTTACTTAGGATCAAGTGCGTGTTTTGTTTTTCCAGAGAAAAACGTGATCATTTAAAGAATATTTTAAATATTTCCTTCTTGTAAGTTGGAGCTTTCTGGAAAACAGGTTATAAAGAAAAATACGTCTATGAAATGTTTGCGTTTAGAAAATCAAACATTATGCTAATGAAACAGTGCACATTTTTCCATTGAAACAAGTTTCTTTACAGATGTTGTATATTGTACATGTTAATCTGAGATTGTTCTCACCGATACAAGCAGTGTGATGTTGTGTAAAACCCGGGGGACATTTACAAGTGAAACCTCCAATGTTGTTGACACAGAGGAACTGGCAGTTATGCTGTTTGGTTTGACATTCATCCAGATCTAAAAGAAACAATAGAATTCAGTTCAGCAGTTTTTGAACACATGGATTCTCTTCCTATTTCAGCCACAAACAGGTGTATGTGCATTTGAATGTGTTTTTGTCTAGAATTTGTGCAGACGTTTTACAATTACCAGACAGTGCATCCAAAGTGTTTCTATATTTATATCCTGTGTGAGACCACAGGCACATGCCCATGTTGTAGAATGCTACGATGTGCATGATTTTGTTTTTAGAGCAGGCTACATTTAAAAGTATAACTATGTGATATAACTTTTGTAGATTATACAGTATCTGAGATAACAATAGTGTCCAGTGGAATAGACTAGTCACTTTTGTTAGCTATGTAATAGATGTGTACAGTCTGGTGGAACAAAAGTGGAGCAAAATTCCCAAGTGTTAGGAATATAAAATCTCATGACAAATTTATTTGTACTTATTTATTTGTATTTAATTTATTTATTTGTATTTAATTATTTATTTATTTGTATTTAATTTATTTGTATTTAATTTATTTGTATTTAATCTATGAAGACTGGAGTGATTGGATGTCTGGCAGAACATTACTTATCTGGCGAATTTTCACTAGCGAAGTAGATAGACTTGCGCAACTTTGCACCCTTACACCAGGCGAAGTTGCGCACTGACGAAGGATCGTAATTACGCAAATTCACTAAGATAAACATTTTCCTGAACGTTAGCACTTACGCTAGACTTTACTTCAGCAGGTCAGATCTGGCGAAGGTCAATACAATAGATAGATAGAGTTTGAAAAAAAAAAAAAGTCCCAAAAAAAAACCGCTGGCGTGTTTTACCATTCTAGGGTGGTAGTCTGAAAAAGATAGTTTTTTTTTGGGGGGGGGGGTTTCCTTCACCCCTACATTTCCTAACATGGCAACTCAGCTATACAGTGGGCACATGTAGGGCAATAGGACAACTTTATTTAATTTATTAAAGGTTTCCTGGGCTTGTGTAGAGGAATGTAGTGGCTGTAACATATACTTCTATTATACGTTAAAGTTCCTGCTGTATGCAAATTAGACATCGCTAGCGTAACTGCGCTTTGCCTGGCGAACTAACGGTAGTGCTACGATAACGCTCACCGCCCTAAGAGCAAATTTGCATCTTAGTGAATTTGCGTAGTGCTGGCAAAAATTCGTCTGGCGAAGTGCGGCGAACGTTAGCGAAGCCAAAGCTAGCGAATTTTCGCATCTTAGTGAATTTCCCCCTTGGTTTCCACTGATTGGTTACCAGGCAGGCAGTTGTGTTCTGTTCTCTTATGTTAGACATCCAGTCACTCCAGCCTTTATAGATAACATTTTTGAATGTTAGAAACACATTTTTATATATTCACCCAGGTCAAGGTTGATCTTAAAGGAATTGTTCAGTATAAAAGTAAAAACTGGGTAAATAGATAGGCTGTGCAAAATAAAACATGTTTTCAATATAGTTAGTTAGGCAAAAATGTAATGTATAAATGCTGGAGTGAATGCAAGTCTAACATAATTACTTCTTGCTTTTCAACTCTCTTTTGTTTACACTGACTGGTTACCCTGGTTACCAGGCAGTAACCAATCAGTGACTTGAGGGAGGGCCACAGGGGTCATAACTGTTGCTTTTGAATCTGAGCTGAATGCTGAGGATCAATTACAAACTCACTGAACAGTTATGTCCCATGTGGCCCCCCCTCAAGTCGCTGACTTACTCAGATTTAGAGAGCTGAAAAGCAGGATGTTGTGTTGTATTCTGTTATATGAGACATCCAGTCACTCCAGCTTTTATATATTACATTTTTGGCTAACTAACTATATTAGAAACATTTTTTATTTTGCACAGCCTATTTATTTACCCAGTTTTTATTTTTACCCTGAACTGTTCCTTTAAGTGGAAACGCTTAAATTATAGTTAATAGGTGACTCCAATTACCTTTACAGCTTTTTCCATCCTCTTGCAAAATATAACCACGTGGACAGGAACACTGGTAGCTGCCCTCTGTATTCTTACAGATGAAGTTACAGGGCTTGGGAGACTGTGAGCATTCATCAAGATCTGGGTAAAAAATGTATTCAAATAACATTAGATAGAATGAAAACTATAAGGGATTCTTTTTCTGACGTATTATATAATGCTACCTATAGACAAACTATAACATTAACATTAAAGGAACAGTAACAGCAAAAAAATAAGATATCATTTAATGTTGCGCTGCACATTAAACCTATACATGATGAATGCAGATGATATACTGTATTTGATGTTTATGCAGTTAGTCATATAATGCGGTATTCAGATATGTTAGTCACATGTTTAGCACATTTACCATGTGCCCAGCCAGTTAGAGTTTAACTGACCACTGGCCAGCTGAATGGGAGAACTGTCTATAAATTCCAGTTTGGAAATATCATGTAGGAAGTATATTTTTTTTATTCTTGTCTGAGTGGGAGATAAACAATATAAAGGGCAAGAAACCAAACATTAAATAACATACAATACATCTGTGCTAGTGGATTTTCACCCAAGCTATTGCCTTTATTAATGTCACTGTATTCAATGACTATTAATAAAAGAACTATAAGATACTGATATATGATCTTACCAACACATGCTGTACCCCCAATGTCAGTTGTGTAGCCAGGGTTGCAGAAGCATCTATAAGAGCCAATATTGTTGATACATTGCCCATTTCGACAGAGATTTGGCATCACTTTGCATTCGTCAATATCTGCACATAAAGATGGTGATAATCCTTAGGTGCAGCCACATACATTATAAACCCTCAATTAACCCACAAACACTGATAAATAATATAAATGGGGTAGCTGACAAGTTGGCTTTGTACTACTATGCAAAGTAGACTGAACAACTTGCTATTATTTACATTATAATTTCACTTCATCTAAACATCTAATACTATTTTATATCATTTAAATCAATGTGGTGTTACTTTTTGAAGGAGCAAAGCTGGTTGATGTCTGCATTAGGGATGCACAGAATCCAGGATTTGGTTTGGGATTCGGCCTTTTTCAGCAGGATTCATTTTTGACTGAATCCTTGTGTCTGGCCAAACCAAATCCGAATTTGCATATATAAATTAGGGATGAGGAGGTAACCACTTGACTTTTCATCACAACACAAGGGAGTGAAAAAAATGTGCGCACTTTTTCCTTTCTGACCCTAATTTGCATATGCATATGCAAATTAGGATTCAGTATTCGGCTGAATCTTTCACAAAAGATTTGGGGATTCCCAAATAGTGGATTTGGTGCATCCCAGTCTGCATAAAGTTTTTTTCCTACTACACAGCATTAGGCATAGGGTAATTCCTGCACTACATTTCCTTTGGTGGGGGCTGGTGTTCTCTGACCTGACCATATCTGATATCATTTCTATAATGCTATAAAATATACTGAGTGGCCTGAAAAGAGAACCATAATGTTAATAAATACTCACAGTCTAGCTCATTTAGCAAATCTTTAGCAGAAACACAAAAGTGATTTCAGATGGTGCTATAGAATGAGCTTTAGCCACTATAACCTACAACAATTTTCTCAGCCATTATTGATAAACACAGTAAATAGTGTTTGTTTCATTATCTTTCCCCTTATACAATATGTTGACTTCTGTTATACTGTTTTGAGTATCCCTCTCTTCACTGTCATGGAACTTCTAAACTGTATTTTTCCATACCCTTTCCATCAGTTGTGTATCCTGGACCATGTGGGCACATTTTTTTGTACTGAGCAGTGCCTGGAAGTGGGCAGATCTCACACTGGTTGCCCCAGCCTCTTCCTCCATTGCAGCAACACTCAGACTTTGTGACATGGTTCCGGCTGCTTGAAGACATCTGGCACATGGTTTGTAATACTTCTGCAAAACAAAATCCTTGGCGGGTATCTACGGATGAGACAGATATGAATGAGACTGTAGGCATTTTACTAAGGAAAAAATGTTGGGAAAGTATGAAACTATAAGAACATTTCCTGAAAATGGTGGCTACATAAATAAACCAATATACAGGTGAACAAACTAAAAAAAGTTTGTGGTTCTTACATCTTTTCATGAACTAAAATCTCAATCAGATATTTTACATTTACATGTTACCACCACATGCCAGCTGGGACTTACTGAAGCATTGAAGTTAGTGACTTTAAGACTACCTGATATATTTTTATCAGCTGGTAGCAATGGTAAAATAATCAGAGACTTAATATTAAACAAACTGTTTACAAAGATTCATTGGAATCCTTACTACACACCTGCAATTTGCTAAGTGTTGATACTTAATGCATGTAAGAAACAAACTCTTTCTGACTAATATAAACACAACAGTCAGAAATCTCTAACATATATTTGCCATTGAGTTATATATGATATACTTCCTGGCAGTTGATGACCTCCCACTGGTACATGGTTGGTGGTGGGGGGTTGCAAGTAAGACTGCTATATATCTGGATTGCATAACAATGCCTAATAATGGATAGCCAAGGACCTTTTGAACACCACAGATCTGATCCACCATCTCCCTCCATATATGACGTATGGCCAGCTAATGCCATGAAATCTAACAGATGAGTAAGAAAAGCTCTTAAATATGAATCATTCTCATATACAGTATTCTTACTGTATATATATATATATATATCCAACTGTCACAAATGTACTATAATGATTAACAACTGACAGTGCTAAGGCTAATAAGATGTATTCCATTGAATATTACTAAGAGGTGAGCACACAAAAATTAATTTGAATGTAAGTCGCAATCAATATAATACATAATATATATATATGATACAACTTCTCCAGACATATATTTATGTTGTAGAAAAATATGGCTGTGTTCCCAGAAAGTATTCCAGTTAATAGACAAATGCCTTTAATAGATTTGCATGGGGATATCGTCATGTAAGAATCTTACTGAAAAACGTAATGAAATGGAACGTGTAATTCAGTTTTTTTCATAAGGCATCTCTGCTGATTTCTATATAATAAACAGCCTCTAATTTACAGCCTAATTACTTTAGCACATCATCATACCCATAGCTGTCTCAAAAATATAACTTATGTGGCTTCACTGATTACTTGTCATTTAACATTTTGTTCAGTTTTTGTAGTGTGAAATTGCAGTTGCCTCCTAGACAATTTACTTTATCTCAGTCGCAGGCAATATGAAAAAAGCAAAGCACCATGACTATATACATTATGGGGCCAATTTACTAAAGCATAAGGAAAGGCTGGAGGCACTTGGGGGTTCCAAATGTTAGGCACCCCCAAGTGATTGTATTTACCTACCTGAAACCCCCGGGCTGGTGCTCCTATCAGCAGAAATCTGCACTGGCCTGGGGTTAAAGGAGTAATCACCATTTAGAGATATACTTCCGTCTTTTTCTGTATTCTGCGCATGCAGAGTAGAACTAAAAGCCGAATGAAAGTCTGCTTTTTTTTGTTAAACTGCGCATGCGTTGGTCCAGGGAAATCGAAGACAGAAGAAAACGGAAGTAGAGTGCGCCATGGTGCTCACTTTTTCAGGATTTATTATGTGACAAAACTGCAACAATTTCAAATCTGAAATAACTCCAGCTAAAACCTGTTAGAATCATGTAGAAGTGCATGGCAGATGCCCCTTGATATCTTTCCTTGATTTGTGATTTTAGAGGTTTTCAGGTGTTTTTGATGCTGGCTTTTGTGCGACAATACTTTACATACTCTATCATGGCCCTGTCCTTTTATCCCAACCTATGACTGCATTCTCACAAACGACACATTTTATTTTACTGAAAGATTTAAAGGCTTCCTAGTAGCAATCTTTAATTGTATTTTATAAAATTAAAATAGAGCATAGTTACCAAGACACTCGGTTCCTGATGGAGTTGACTGAAACCCTTCATTGCATTCACATCGATAGCTGCCAATTGTGTTGACACATCTCCCATTTTCACAGATGCCAGGTTTAGTACGGCATTCATTTTCATCTGCAAAATTCATTTGAAAAAAAGCACCAAGCAGAACATTTTTAATAGAAAATTTCGTAAATTTACATTTAACATAAACTAAATATTTCTATAAAGAGCATAAAAATGAAATTTTTAATACAATATTCAAACCTTATTTTAGGGACAGAGAGATTTTCACGTTCTTCATCATCATAACAGTTATAGTGAAATATTTTTTAGAAAATGTGATGAACATTGTATATGATACGAATAACAATGAATCATAATATAATATAAGCTTGTTTCTGAGAAAGATATTTTAAGTTGTAGCTTGCAAATATTTATGAGCCCAACTATATACAGACAGTGTGGGTTTGTATTGTGATCACTGCACTGTGCCTTTCAATAGATGCAGTCATTAAAGCGATACTGAAACTTGAAATTAAACTCTTTTTTACATCTATTATAATATTGGCCTTGAAAGCTACTTCTAACTTTGCCATAAAGTATTTGCATGATGCTTTTACATTGCCTGTCTGATCCCCCATGTTCCTGTATGAGGGGGCTGCCATATTTGTGCAGCAGGAGTCCGTTAGCATTAGAAACTGTAACTAACAGACTGAGATGGGACAGTCAGGTTGGCAAAGTCAGAGTGTCAGAGAGTCAGGCTTAGGAACTTCAACTAACAATTATATACAAAAAATGATCAACATGACCTATAGGTAACATAGAGGGGCAAATTTATTATTATTTACTGATTCGAGGGCTTTTAGCCTATTCGATTTCTCGATAAAATGGTACGATCGAATACCGATCGTTTGAGTTCACGAAAAAATTGTGAAATTTCCTCCGATCGTTCAAAAAATTTGTACGATTCGAACGATCGAGGCGTTCGAATGGTAATCTGTCCCTTAGGGGCAGATTTACAAAATTTGTGTGAAGAGATCGAAGTTCGATCGAATACCGATCGTACGATTTTTTCGGAGGATCGAATATGCAAATCTGGCATCTTCGATCATCAAATACTGAATATTCGAATAGATCGAATGATTGAAGGATTTAAAATTTTAAAATCATTTGAATTCTTACTTCGCCAGATTGAACCTACCAAATACCTATGGGAACCCCCCCATAGGCTTCTTTTGCAAAGACTTGCTTGAATACCACGCATACAATGGAACACCTCGATCGTTCGAATCGTACAAATTTTTCGGAGATTTGAAGGCAAAAGTACAATTTTTTGTGAAATCGAATGATCAGTATTCGATCATACGATTTCATCGAGAAATCGAATATGGAGCAAAAAAATAGCCGAATGCTTATCGAATTTTGAATAGATTCGAAGGATTTTAAGGGAATTTTAGTAGATTTGCCACTTAATGTACATTCATATGTTAAAGTAATTTTTTTTGTGTCAGTATCACTTTAAGCCAAAGTATACAAGACCTTAGGTTATTTCAATATTTTCTTTTTTATATATTAAAAGCAAACTTTCTTGGTTTTGTCCTACAGTAAGTGAAGACCTTACCCATACACCCTTCTCCATCTGGTCTTCGTACCATTCCAAGTGGGCAAATACACATAAATGTACCAATCAGGTTTTTGCAAACCATTCCTCGAGATTCACAGTCATGGAAACCTTCAATGCATTCATCAAGATCTTAATTAAAAAGAAAAAAAAAATTCAGAAAAAGAAAGGAAAGGCTTGTTAAAACAACAGACCTTAATATAGAATAGACATTACTTACCTTTACACATTTTCTGGTCCTCCCTAAGCGTGTATCCTGCTGGACATGTGCACTCATAAGCCCCATAAGTGTTAATACAACGAAATGCACACAGTAGTGGATTCAATATACATTCGTTAATATCTGGTAAAAAAGAAAATTCCATACATTTGATAAACTAACAATACTAATTTCATATTTTCTACTTTTTCTACACAAATAATTTATATTTCAGTCATTAATACTGGTAATTACACACAATACATGCTTGAATATGTTTAGTAGCATTGTAAATTTACTAATGGTCGAATTTCAAAATTCGACCAATGAATATTTTTTGGGGGGGATCATTGTCGAATATGGCTGTTTTCGACTGCCATTTGAAAACGTCCCTATTCGATAGAATAAAAATCGTTCTAATAGTTTGGTCGCATCATTCGTATTGAACGATGCTAACGATTTTGCGCAACATCCTTCGAATTCCTAGGACAGGTTCTAGGAGGTCCCCCATAGGCTAAAATGGCAATTTGGCAGCTTTAAGGTGGCGAATAGTCGAATTTGAAGGATTTTTAAAGGACCAGTAATTTTTTCAATTCAAATCGAATTTTGGGGTATTCGGTAGTCGAAGTAGCCCAAAAGTACTTAGAAATTTGTATGTTTAAATTCAAATTTTATTCGAATATTCACTTCAACCCTTAGTAAATGTTCCGCTAAGGGTCAAACTGAAAACTCAAATTTTAAAAATAAGTAATAGCCCAAACTTCGATCGAACTTCTCTTTAAAATCCTTCGATTTCGACTATTCGCCAACTTAAAGCTGCCCAATTGCCAGTGTAGCTTATGGGGGACCTCCTAGAACCTGTCCTGTCCTAGGAATTCAAGGATTTTGCACAAAATCCTTTCAATGATTCAATTCGAACAATGCGATCTAACGATTCGAACATTTTTATTCGATCGAAATGGACCTATTTGATCAAAATAGGTCCATTTTTGATCGTAAAACCCCTTTAAAAAATTTGATGGTCGTATTTCGACGTTTTTTCACTTCAAAATTTGAGCATTAGTAAATCTGCCCATAAAACTACAAATGCCATTATTAAAAGATCCAAACATAAAAAAGTACAAATGGAAAATTATGCTGAATGATGTGCTAAAAAAAATTCAAATACCGTCAAAGGCTCTAAAAAATTTAGTTTTTCTGACAATTACTAGTGAATCCAAAAACATCTAAAAGTCAGAACTGATTTTAAAAGGTCCCATTAAAGTCTATAGGACCACTGTCAAAGTTTTGTATTAGTGGTTTTTACAAATCATTTTTTAGAGCTTTTTTTAATAAAATAGGAAAGCCACAATTTTTTTTAGATTTGAGGAAAAAAACTGAATTGAATTGTTGGTAAATGGGCCCCCTAGAATCAACATGCCTTTTTTTTTTTAGATGTTAAGAACATGGATAATACTTATTTATCATTAACTGGAATATGACAAACCAACTGCTTCCATCATTACCAAAATATTTCTTTATAGGATGTTAATCTGCTAATGGCAATAAGTAAAATGACCTGCTAAAAATATCAGGACAGGCAAGGTCTCCATCTTTTACTAGTCTCCAGAAAGACTCTTATTTTAACCAAGGGAGAGAATGATTCCAAAAAATAAAATCAATTATTTTATTTCTCAGTGAATTTGAAAACCAAAATGTTCAAAAAGTATAAATATTTTCTTTTACATTTAAAGTTTTTCCAGAAAAGTATTTCTTGGCAAGAAACATCTTTTTGGATGACTTTTAAAACATATTTTTCTTCCTGTTTAAGAACCCCTGTCTACATACATACTATACAGGACTGCACCTGAGTGGGGCTGGTGTCTAGGTTTCTTTGTTTATATTTAAGGATACAATTAAGCAACAAGAAGTCAGCTAAGTAAAAGTGCCAATATTTGCTATTAATCTTTGTTGTTGTTATGTTAAGTGCAATAGATTAATCACAGCTATTGCATATCACTGCAAAAAAGTAGGATAGTTTTTACCTTCACAGACCATCATTGGTCCAGGTTCAAAGCCTTCATCACATAGACACTCAAAAGTACCAATGATATTTGTGCATGTGCCATTTCCACATGGATTACCAATTGAACATTCGTCAGTATCTGAAACATAAAATGTTTAAATCCCACACATATTTTTGGAACCTTTTAAATGAATGGTAGTGTAGACATGAGAGGAAAGGCAAGCAACGCTGATAGGACAGTATGCATAACCAGGACACATGAAAAGATAATACTTACCTACACAGTTAACACCAGTATAATCTAGATTATACCCCATTGGGCATTCACATCGAAAAGAGCCGTCTGTATTTATACAATGCCCATTTGCACATATTCCTGGATTTTCTAAGCATTCATTGACATCTAAAAAAATGTAAGTTTATTTTCATTAGCAATATTAATGTAAATACTGTAAAATACCGTAATATACTTTTTTATTCATACATTATGAGAATGTAGTACTGTAGAAAAGACAACACATAAATACTAAAGGAAATTGAAAGAAAAATAACTAAAATGATCTAAGCCAGCATGGACCTACTGATGTAAAATGATGCCAAACAAAACTAGTAATAGATAAAGACAGGCCAGTTAAATAGCAAGGAACTGATAAAAGAACAGAAGTATTCCCAGTGTTTGGTTGAATTTATTTAGGATAATGTGTGTTGTCTGTAGTCACCCTATTTAAGGGTGTTTTTAAAACGAAAACACTTAGGGGCAGATTTACTATTGGTAGAATTCGAGGGTGAATTGTGGTAGATATTTAACCCTTCACATTCGGTGTAGATTATTTCCTCCAACCAAGTAATTTCATTCGTATTGTATGCTGGAATCAGAAACCATATAGTTTACGGAATGATTTAAGCTTTTCTTAGTTTTAAATTGATATATTAAGAAAATTGATAAATTAAAATTAAATATGAAAAGTGTATACCTTCTCTTGTATCTCCAATGCCTGGGATTGTTCCATGTCCATATGGACATAAATCTTGAAATGACACTAAAATAACACAAGAATCAAAAACATTAGATATATGTACATGACTGATACAAAGGCAGCAGATTTGGTTTCAGTTTCCAAATCCTTTTTCAACATTTAGGGGGTTATTTATCAACGTCTGAATTTGTCTCATTATTTCAATTCTGAATTGCCGACTGGACCTTATTTATCATAGAAAAAGCTAACTAAAATCAATTCTGAAAAAAACTCCAAAAAAACGGCTTTTCCCTCCAAAAGTCAGCTTTCCTGCCAAAAAGTCAAAATTTTCAACCAAAACCGGGCTTTTGGTGACAAATTTAGAAAAAATCTGATTTTTGCCCAAAGCTCACCGACATTGAAATTGGACCTTTGCCATTGACTTCTACAGGACCCAGACAGCTTGGAGGTGGCGGATTTTCAGATTCTGACTTTTTTCAGCCTTGGGGTATAATAAATTCCAAAAAACTATGATTTGTGATTTTTGTATTCAGAGTATACATAATAATAATAGTACAGAGATCCTAGCCATTTAGGTGTACAAAAACGCATATACCTAAGAGATCCTATTCCAAGGTCTATTCAATTTCTATTTTTTGTTTAAAAAGAAAACTGAATGAGCATCACTACTAAATATGTTAAAATGAAGTTCATAAAATGAATAATCATTCTGTTAATTCTAGCATATATTCTTGCATTAAAAACAGAAGAGATTAAAAAAAGTTTACTGTCTGAAACTTTATAAAAGTTACATTTTAGGTTTATTTCCACTGTATTACTACTATTACATGGCAGACAAGAGAAACATAGCAACATAGAGCCAAACCAGATCAAAGTAAAGAGGGTTGGCTTTGCATAGTATGAGAACCTTCCACGGAGAGGGCAGCAGTTCTGTCTTCTTTCCCTACTGAACAGTTTCCATATTATCTATCCTAAAATTCTCTTCTACATTTGGCTTCTCATGCTCCATCAGCTTGTCTGTGTTCCTAGTTGGCATCTTTAAATTCTATCCATCAAATAATCAATGTAGTTGAAAACAGAAAACCACAACATTTTTTAAAACATAAAAATGATGCTAGCTACAGACAACTTATTTTCTATCTCAACTTATTTTATTACAAAAAAATTAACTAATCTCAAAACAAATAAGAAAATTCAATTCTGATAGGGGGAGAACAACTGGAAAAGAGATTCATGGTCTTGATCTAAAGCACACGAATACAGCTTTGGCTAGACAATACCTCAGAGTTGCTTTCAAACTCTTTTATCCTATGCTGTCTACATTTTTGCATGCAACTAATTGTTTGCCACAAGCTGCACTGCCAAAATACCACAAGGTTTCCTGTAGTTATTTATCACATGCTGAATTTCCATCCAATTGTAACAAAAACTGGGCACATGAAATTATTCAAATTGAAACTAACAGAAAAAAACGTATGAAACATGAAGCAGTGGATGGCATGTTTTTTTTTTTTTTTTTTTTAAAGGCTCTACAATTTTGCGACTACAGCAGCATGACCCAAGGAGGAAATATGGTTACTGCTGGTCATTCAATATAGAGGCATGCAGCAGCCTGAGCGTCTAAAGCAGTCAGCTCTTTATGTTGCTCTTTTCATTAAAATAATATGTTGGCATTAGTACCTTAAGATTCAAAAATCTTATTTCGACAATGTAATGGAAGACATTTTGCTAATTTTCATATCCCCCAATTATTTAGTTTTAAAGCAGAGTGCATTCATTTTCTAGTCAAACCCTGCAGTCGAACACATTCAAACAAACTGACAGTGATCAAACTGGAACAGCTGGGAATTTATCAGAATTCACCCAGTTTAAATGTGAATAAATCTGACATCCCCATGAAATCAGGTTCTGAGTATGGCACAGCTGCATTATTTAGAATTATAATTTTTGTTGCTGTCAGTATCTCCTTACACCTAGGTGATTCAGCTGGAGGTCCACTGGCCATCCTATTGACTGCCTCAACTTTTTTGTATGCAGTCCAACCCCCAAATGTTGTATGTCAGCTAACTGGCCTTCTGCAATGGAAACGTTGGATGGCTCTCCTTTAAACAACAATCACTTTTGAACAGTAAAGACTACCTTGGCTTGCCTTAAATGTAATTATTCCTAGAACTCTTTGAGTTGCCATACTTATGATGTATGTTGAATTCCAGGAAAAAAGGAGACAATTATTTGATTTTTCAGTGGTTTTGTGAAGTGGTGAGACAAATACCCATTCTAATAAGTGTTCTTGCAGACTCTAATAATGTACAGTGCAGTGTGCTCTTTAGAAATAATCTACCTCATACCTTCTCCTTCCTTTGGACACAGTTCACATGGATCGCCCCAGCCTTCACCAGGCATTTTGCTACAGCAGCATTTGGCTTTAGTGCTGTTATATGCTTTAGGTACAGAACATTTTCCATTTTCAAATCTGGTAAAACAGAAACTCTGACGTGTGTCTAAAAAGGTAAAGAAAGAACAGGAAACAAAAAAAAAATTAATTTGCCTTTAACCACAGATTCCTTATTTAGTCTGCCCTAATATTGCACATATTGTCAACTATAAGTCTTAAGTCTGTAGGGCTAAAAGTCACTTGACTCTTTTTACTAACATAAATAGAGCAGGATTATTGTTAAATCACACAAATTATGTGTATTTTGATTCTGAGAGCACCACTAAGAATATTCTATAACTTGCTTACTCTGCTATGAATTGTTTGTGGCCATGTCCCTAATGATATTAGGCCATGCCAAGGTCGGCAAAAGAATATAATTATACCATTTCTAAAATTATTAAGAAATTGCATAAATGTGTACAGATTATTAAAAATATACAGCACAGGCATTTCAAGCAATATAAATTGTATTTTTAGAGTGAAGTTAAAGGTTTCTGCAGTCACTTGCTGGCAAGTGAATGTAGACAGTTTGTGCTCCTTTAAAGAAACAAATTAGATTTTTTTAAGTGTCTACTAGTCCAGCAAAAACTGGCAGCTCTACTGATTCTGTTCTGCTCTTGTCATTTCAAATGCCATCTGACAAACACTGACCGAGGAAATAATTTGTGCCATCCACCTCCTAATAAAATGATACAAGAAACTTTTTATATCTAATTTGGCATTAGTCCTATCACATTTTTGGTTTCAACAGAAAAATCAGTATGTTGACTGCACCTGTTTTAAAGAATTGGGTGCAAGCTGCTAAACACTGAATGCCCTGCACCAGCCTTGCATTGAGAAGATGGTAAGTCCAACTTTGAATCAATATGGACAAATTCAGTGCAAGCGGTGAAATTTTTTTTGTAAGGCTACAGCTACACTTACAGTATATGTTAAGCAAAAATGCTGCTGGTGTTTTGGGCTACTTGTTATCCCTGTTTCAGTAAAAGAGCCATTTAGGTGGATAGCTTCCACTTTAACAATACTATGTAATGTTGCTTAAACAGGTATCACAAGCCATCCTTTCAGCATTTAATTATGTTTATTGCTATGGAAACTTACCAAAGCACCTTCGTCCATTTTCTGACAGTACAAATCCTGGTGGGCAGATACACTGAAAACTTCCAGGGGTATTTGAACAAGTTCCAAAAAGGCAGATATTGGGCTCCTCGATACATTCATCAATATCTATACATAAAGCACAAAAATGAATTATGTGGTTTCATATGCTGTATTACAGAAACAGCAGCCAACATGTTGTAGCTCCCATCCTGTCCAGCTACGGTTAGGAGCATATTTACATTATTCACGTGAATAATTCTAAGTTCGATAGAATTTAAAATAAATTTGAATCTTCGAATATGCAAATTAGGCAAATTCAACCATCGAATATTCGAGTTCAAATAATTTGAATATTCGAATAAAATTTTATTCGAATATTCGACTTTTCGATGGTCGAATAACTTCCCCTTTAAATTTTTATTCGACCACCTAGTTCACCAGAACCAAGCTACCGAATTGGGAATCATTAATTTTGATCGAATAAAAAAAATTAGATTGATCAATTAAATAGTTTGAATCGATCGATTCAAACGATTGATCAAATTTTTTTTATTCGATCGTTCAAATTGCAGTAAAATCCTTCGAATTCGATGGATTTTACTTCCCCACTATTCCCGTTGTCGAATTTCGAATTTTTTTTATTCGACCAATAGTAAATCTGCCCCTTAATGTAGGTAATGTCAGTGGTGGCCAATAAAAGGGCAGCCATTTGTGGGTTTAATTTTAGTGTAATGGATAAAATGTTTCAATGTCCTTAATATATTGATAATGGGTTTAGTGCAGAGAAACTTTTGGCTTTATCTGCATGAATTTTGTGGATACAGCCTCATTGCACACCTGCCTAATGGTTTAGAAATTAGTGGTGAGCACAACTTTCCCTTGTTATAGTTTATACAGACGATGTGGCCAGCTTCATCTTGTAGCTCCCACCCACCAGACCAGGGAGGTAGTTAGCCAGCTTGAATATATTGTAATATATGGACAAACAATCCCGGTCTTGTTTAAAGGTTAGGGAATTTTTTTGGTAGCTCGATGCTTCTGGCTCGGACATTTCCTTCCTAAAACCACTTGTGAGTTTCCTAAACTTGCATGTAGTTTTCTGCACCAAAACACCTCAGCTTGATGCTAATTGTTCAGCAGCATACAGAGATATAGGTATGGGGTCTGTTATCTGGAAATGCATTATCCAGAAAGCTCCAAATTACAGGATGGCTATCTCCCATAGACTCTGGTTTTACCCAAATAATCCAAAATTTTTTAAGAAAAAATCTCTGCAGTAATAAAACAGTACATTGTACTTGATCCAAACTAAGATATTGCTAATCCTTATTAGAAGCAAAACTAGCCTATTGGGTTTATTTAAGGTTTATGTGATTTTCTAGTAGACTTAAGGTATGAAGATCCAAAATACAGAAAGATTTGGTAACCGGAAAACCCAAAAGACCTGTATTCAGATGCAGATTCATGTGTGAGTTTCGGAACTCATGTGTGGTTTTAAATCAGTCCCATTAGACTTGCATAAAGCCTTCTGGAAACATTACTAAGATGTCAGTGTGGCTGTATTAGTCTTTTCCCCAGGCCAGTGCTTGTCCATTTATTCACAGGGATACCTAATATTTTGTCATCTTCCAGTGAATCGCAAGCTAGTGGCCAACCTGACATCTGTTTCCAATAGAACCATCTAAAGTTCTCATTTTACGCTCCCTGCAGGTTTGACCTTGCTTGTTGCTTACTAGGGCTTTGTCTGGACTTTGGACTGTACTTGTCACCAGTAGTTATTTTGCTTAGATTGCTGCCTGCCCCTAGGATTGGCCTGGACTATATGCTTTTCAATATTGCTGAAACTTTAGCCTGGTGTCCTAAGAGGAAATAAATCTGTAGGTACTGCTGCAGAAACCCCAGGTCCCCTTGGAGGTGTTGGTGAACTCCATTAGCTGAGTTCTCTGTCCCCATCATGTCTCTATGCCACTAGTAAAACAATTAAAAGTTGTTGTACAATCAATAACTGACCCAAACAACAACATAGACCTCACATATGTGTCCTGTCTGCATCATAACACAAGTCAAGTGTAACTTGGAGAAACCCTACGTGCCCTCTGTACTACGGAAAAACCAGATGAAAAAGAAATGTGCTGAATGCTGGAAAATAGTTTCCTTTTAAACTGTCCTTTATTTTGTTGGAAATAAATCATCAGAGACAAATTATTCTAACCTCATGCACTTTTCCAATAATGTGCCTAATTAATCCCTTCTAGTCGTAATCCTGAACATTCTGCCTTAACATTTCCAAAAATGACTTCTCATGTTATAGTCTCTGTTTATCATGCTTTCAGAGCATATTGGTTGGGGAGTTTGTCCCAGGTAGACAAACCACCCACCAGACTCTACATGAATCAACTTATAAAAATATAAAAACAGTGAAGACAGAACTATATATTTATTAAATTACCAGCATTTTATATTCAGCACTTTTCTAAGATGAAAAAAGACCCCAAATCATTTAAAGAGTTCTTGGACTGTTAAGAGTGTTAAAACAGCAGACAGACAGCCGTAATGGCAGCATAATGCAATATTTGCCAAGCATTACATTACTGTAGACACTGACATTAAATAAACCGTCTGTTTTTTGACATGTGTAGAAACACTTAGCTATAAAAACACACAGCTTCTGTTTTGTTAAATGGTACTAACTGCTTTAGTTTTGCATTGCTGATGCTGGAAGCATCTTACATTGTATCTTAAATGTACACTATTACACTATTATTGCCCACTACCATTTCTTGTACAGGTATGGGATCTGTTATC
This sequence comes from Xenopus borealis, assembly GCA_024363595.1. NCBI lineage: Eukaryota > Metazoa > Chordata > Amphibia > Anura > Pipidae > Xenopus > Xenopus borealis. Next base: position 183,985,339 of record CM044431.1, on the reverse strand, counting down.
TGGAAACCCATTATCCGGAATGATCTGAATTACAGAAAGGCTGTCTTCTATAGGCTCCATTATAATAAAATAATCAACATTTTCAAAGATTATTTCCTTTATCTCTGTAATAATCTTTATTGGAAGCAAACCCAGCCTATTTGGTTTATTTAATGTTTATATGGTACGAATATGCAAATTACAAAAAGATTAATTATCCGGAAAACCACAGGTCCCAAGCATTCTGGATAACAGGTCCCATAGCATCTAGCTAAAGATGGTATTGTGGAATATTTTGCACAATAAATGGTACAAATACTGGCAAAGAATAAAGATTGTTTTCTTAAAAACACAGATATTGGGATGTTATTGGTCGATAACATAAAGTGCAAATTATTACGTGTCAATAGCTGTTGCTTTTCTGCAGTTACCTATGCAATGATCACGCTCAACTTCATATCCAGGAGGGCAGATGCACCTAAAAGAACCTTCAAGATTTTGACAGGTGCCAGGGGAACATGAACCAGGAAAAGCCACACATTCATTAATATCTATGAGGAAAAAAATGTGTATATAGAATCACAACTATTACAATGATCTGCAATGACACATACACATTAAATGGATGCTGAAATATAATTTAATAACTTATAACTACAATAATTTTACCACAATAAACAACACAATTAAAGGGATTCTGCCCTGCTTGCTAAGAAAACAGTGTTTCAGTCTATTTATTAAAGTGTTTCATTATTTGTATTGCAACAGAATGAAAAACTTGCAGTAACATTAAGGGGCAGATTTATCAAGGGTCGAAGTGAAATTTCGAATTTCAAAGTAATTTTTGTGTACTTAGACTTTCAAATAAGCCAAAATTCGATTTGAATTGGAAAATTCGACCATTTGAAAACCGAAGTACTGTCTCTTTAAAAGAATTTGAATTTGATCCTTCTCAACCTTAACCTGCAAATTGCTGTTTAAGCCTATGGGGGACCTCAATTTTTTGGAGGAAATCGCACTATTTGAACGATTCAATCGAACGATTTTAATTCAATCAAAAACTGACCTATTCGCTCAAGAACGGCCTATTCTTGATAAAAAAAAAAAACACTTTGAAAAAATTAGATGGTAGAATTTCGAAGTTTTTTCACTTCGAAATTTGACCCTTGAAAAATCTGCCCCTAATTATATGTTTATAAATGTCTTATTTTCTTTTGGTTAGAATTCCTATGTAAAGTCCCTGGGTGTGCTGTTTATAAAAGTTTGTATGCCATCACTGGACTTTAATGAGACTGGAGCAAATCTAGCAAAGCTTCTTAGAAACAGACATAGTTAGTGAATTATGTAAGAACATGTGTATCTTACAAAATGTTACTTGCTATGGTGGTTTCTAGGGGTATCACATGTGGTTTTTCAGGCGTTTCAGTTTATTTTAAATACATGGCTTTTACATGCTGATGTAAAGTCCTCCATTCCTTCTGTCAGTAAATGCTAAGTAGTGGGAGCTGGACACAAAGAGCAAAGATATGCTATTAAAGTTGTGAGTTAGTTTGGCAGATGCATAGACATTTCGCACTGTTTGGGGTGCACCACAGACACTATGAGTAGGTCTGGACAGAGGCTGGAAAAAATGACTATAACTGGAATTGTGGTTACTGCACTCATGCTAGTGAGTTTTCATAAACTCAGGGATGTTCGTTCATTTTAGTAAACACTACAGAAAATTAAGGGGCAAGGGTTGACTTTTGAGTTTATGGGAGTTATTTAAAACTCCCATGAACTCAAAATTTGACCAGTTGCAATTTATTTAAAAAATCTAATTTTTGGAAGCCGGGTGAATAGGGTCAACCCACAAACTCAAATCGAGTTTGAATCTTAATCAAATTCAATTTGAGTTTTTTCTCCAAAAAAAGCTTGAATATCAGGAAAGCCGCAAACAAATTTATCCCAGGACGTCTCCAACTTGCAGGACATCAGTAAAGAGTGACTGAACTTTATCACAGCAATAGTCACATGATTAGGGGCAACTGGGAAACTGACAATTTGTTTAGCCCCATGTCAAAACTGAATATAAAAAAATTTAGTTTGCTCTTTTGAGAAATGGATTTCAGTGCAGAATTCTGCTGGAGCAGTACTATTAACTGGTGTGTTTTAAAAAAAACATGTTTTCCCATGACAGTATCCCTTTAAGTTATTTAACATTTTATTCAACAGCTCACTAGTTTCAGTAATCCATTTGCAAGGGTCCAAATTACCCTCAAAAACCATGCATTAATCTGCATAATAAGAATATGAATAGGAGAGGTCCTGAATACACGTGTAGCATTACAGAGCATTTGTTTTTAGATGGGGTCAGTGACCCCCATTTGAAAGCTTCTGAAGAAGAAGGCAAATCATTCAATAACTTTAAAAAATGAAGTACAATTGAAAAGCTGCTTAGAAGTAGTAACCATTCTATTACATACTCAAAGTAAACTTAAAGGTGAACCACCCTTTTAATCGTGAACAACATTATTTTCTGCTCGCCAAGTACGCTAGGCAAGTTTTGACAAAACCTCAAAACACCACATATGCTTCGAGTTCCAGAACTTCAACTACAGTAATAATGCTAAAGAAAACAAAAACATTTTTAACAATTTACACTAATTGATTAGGAAGTAGCCTGTAAACTTAATAACAGCAAATCCAACATACAATGAGTAATATAAAAATGTGATGTCTGTACTGGACAGTTCTGTGCACTAAATAATCAAGTCCCAGTTTACTGAATTGCAGTGTTCCATACCCAGTGTGCTAAGATCATTTTACAAGTAGAAATCAAACGATGGAGAATTGGAGAAAAGAAATTATTTCTACACACATTATCCGTATCCCTTATTAAAATACTCATGCTAATGTGAAAACCCACAGCCAATTATTAATGGCAGAGAACTGCTTGATTTTTCTCAACTGTGATTTCATTACAATGGCATGCGTGACACTGGGCTGTTTATCTCCAGATCTACCCGTAGTAGACAAAAAAAATATTTTTACAAGCTAAACAGAATGTTTCCTCCTGAATCTGACCAATTATGACTGTGTCCTTGGCAAAGAAAGCCCAACACAGAAAACAGTTTGGTTAAAAGATTAGAATTAGCTTAAAAGGGTTGTTTACTTAAAAAAATAAATTTTCCATGGTGTACAGAACAGAATTCTAAGACAATTTGCAATTGTTTTTTTTTTTGTTAAAAGTCATGAAGTCTCATGAACTACTCTGCCCGTTTCTTATGCTTCAATTTTTTTAGGCTATTTTTGCATTGTTCATCTACACATTTCTCATAGTTTTATAAACAGTTTGTTCTTGGCCATTATATATATAAATGTGTGTGTGGAATAAGTTCAGACATACCTATGCAGTTTTTGCCATCCGGCGTGAGTTCATAGCCTTCATTACACAAACATATGAAGGAGCCGATTTCATTAAAGCAATGCCCATTTCTGCACACCTGCCCGAAAAAGGAGCTGCACTCATCAATATCTGCAAAGGAAAAAGTGTCATTAAGAAAAAAACTATATATTGCATGAATCCAGGATTCTGTTCAGTATTTGGCCAGGATTTGGCCATTTTCAGCAGGATCGACCAAATCCTCGTGCCTGGCCGAACCAAATCCTTAAAATCATGTGACTTTTCGGCACAAAACAAGCTAGTAAAAAAATGTTTTGCATATGCAAATTAGGGTTTGGACTTGGTTCCGTATTTGGCCAAATCTTTCACAACGGTTTCAGGGGTTCGCCGAATCCAAAATAGTGCATTCGGTGCATCCCTAATTGCATTCAATGCCCAATCTTCTGGAGGGGACACATTTCTATTTTTCTGCAGATTTAACTTTATGGGACTTTTCTCAGAAAAGTTTCAGCTGGGGCCTGGGTTCTTTCCTATTGTTAACAAATTATTTGTGTTGTCTGAGCCTGCACATGTCAGCTTCTTTGTATATGTTTTCTCTTCTCTGGTAAATGAAGCAATACACAAAGCATGTCTATGCAGCGACACCACAAATGTTTGTAAATTCCGTGCAGCATGGATATGGAAAACAGATGTATTGTTGCACTTACTAAACATTTTTTACAGTCTTCAAAGGAAAAGGTACAGTAGAGCTGGATAGCTGGATTTTTCTGTGATGGTCATCTGTCTGCCCGCTGGCTCAGGCATGGGTAACAAGTGGTCCTCCAGATGTTGACCTACAACTACCAGCATCCTCAGAGAACTTAAGATGAGCAACATCTGGAGGGATCACATTTTCCATGTCTGCTCTATCTGTTGTTGAATTCTGAAAATCTCCTGACAGTCCAATATTTGGGGATCTTGTGTTGTGTGTGTGTCTTGGGGGGGCTGCAGATGATATATTTCTAACTAAAATATTCTTCAACAGAATGATGTTTACTCCCAGCTAAATTCATTGCTGTTGATTTTAAAATATGCAATATGTTTTTACGATCTCTCTGCCCTAATTTGTAAAGCAAACAATTTCCCGAAAGGAAAATTGCCTTTTTTATCAGATTTGGGAGAGTGGGGCTGAAGCAGACTACAAGATTCAATAGTCCATTTGTGTTTAATAACATCATAGAAAGCAAGACTTTTGGGGGAGTTATTTACTAAATTCCAGTTTTCGATATTAATAAAGCCTGATGCAGCAAAAAGCCCAAAGCCAAAAATCCACCATCTCAGACCTTCCAAGGTTGTGTACAATTCAATGGCATAGGTCCAAATCCAATCTAGCGAGTTGGGGGGAAAAACCAAACATTTGTACAGTTCGATTTATGTCAGGTTTTTACTAGCACCAATTAAAACGGAGCTTAAATTGGGTATGGGAGTTTGTTTTTTTTTGGATTTTAGTAAATGACCCTCCCCATGTTAAAACATCTTTGGCTTCTATGGTATCCCCTTTCGGGGAACTCAATGTTTAAGCAATAGCATCAGTGTGTGTAGATGATGACATACCCAAGCAGTCATTATTGTGAGTGACCTCAAAGCCTGGGTAGCACAGACAGTTATATGAGCCAACTGTGTTTTTACAAGTCCCATTTCCACATGGCTGTCGCTCACACTCATCAATATCTAAAAGACATAGAAAAACATATCAAGAAATGTCCTGCCAGCAACTGAAAAAATCTATTTGATAACAAAGCGACATTTTTTGGCTGCTCAAATTTGTTATGTTAGTGTGGTGAAGATTTTGCCTACAGTAATTTAGAGCTATGCCAACTCTGCCTAACAACAGCAATGTATATTCACTATGTTTTCATAGTATTGCTGCCAATCCCTCTTCTTCCCTTACCTCCTTCTTCATCCTGGATTGCTTCCACAACAATTTTTTTCCATCTTGCTTCTTCCCAACGTTACATGCTTTCTCCAGCTATGAAACTGCATTCTACTAATGCCTTTCTATCAGAAGCAAAATACTGGTGCTCATTTATAAACTTTGTACAGTGCAGAATGATTTGCACAGTGAAAATATTTGCCTCTGCTCATAGTTATATTTATAAAGTTGGATAAGAGTGGTGTATTTAATGTGCAAACAGAACTGAAACATTTTTTTTCATGGCAAATATTGATAAGGGTTTCTTAAATATGGTGTAATAGCAAATTGTTATTATGCACAGTCTCCGTTTGCGTTACTACCCCAACTTTGATGGTTTTCGCAATTTAAATTGCTGTCAATGCTCTTTTTTTGTGGATAACGACCTTGCACACGCAAACACTTACCTCAATTGCAAGTCATTTGAGAATATAATTGCACAATGCAAATTCAAAAAATGGAAACACAGGCACAACATCTCGATATTTCTGCTTTCAGGAAAGAACACGGCCAATACAACCATTTATGAATAAATATGTGCTGCACAAACTTTATAAATGACCCCCAGTAGCTTCTCTTTTCTATTGGTCTGTTATCCAGAAACCCGATATCTAGAATGCTCTGAATTGTGAGAAGACCAACTCCATTAGGGTCCATTATAAGCAAATAGTTATAATTTTTAAAAGTAATTAACCTTTTTCTCTAAAAAAGACATAGTACCCTGTATATGGTCCCAGTTCTGATGCATGTATGGAGATAAAAGAATCCTTATCTGGAAAACCCCAGGTCCCAAGCAAGAGTATATTCCATACAGACAGCAACAGATTTGAACCAGCAGATTCCAGCAGTATTATGTAAAATACGGCCCTTTATAGTGTACCTACATTAGCATACTACATTCTATGTGCTGGTGTGTGCATACTGTGGTAATGGAAGAAATATCTGCACAATACAACCACTTTCCACTGCTTTTTTCTCCAGTTTTACTTTTGTATCGATATGTGCACCAACAATTCTTCCTCCCAAAAGTTGCGTTACCTTCATATTATCATTTAACTTCTCAAAATATCCCTTTTCCTACATCCTATGGCCATCTTACTTCAATCTTCAGCATGGTATTCTTTCACCCTCATTAATTCCTAATCTTCTCCAAAAAAACACAACCACTGCCCTACTCTCAATTATTATCACATATTTGCTCCTGCCTGCTATGCCATGAAATTAACATTTACATTTATAAGGCATAGCTCCTCTGTGTTATATTGCTTTATATAAACAGATTCATCATTTCATTAGCTGTGATGAATGCTAGTACTATAATTGCTGCCAGTACTTACCCATGCACATTGTCTGATCAGGGGAAACTTTAAATCCATTGTTACATACACAATGATAACTCCCTTCGGTGTCCACACATGTACCATGACTACAAACATTTGGAATTTCCAGGCATTCATTGCGGTCTAAAAGTATACATGTGCAAACAAGACTATGTTACATAACGGAAACCAAATTTCTCAATAGGTCTTTGCAATACTAAATAAAAAAATCTTTGGTTAGTCAGAAAGTCTCTGGATTCCATCATATTACTTGTGTTAATACCCAAAAATGGGGTGAAGTTAAAAACATTTTTGAACTGTTGAGAGCCAAAAGAATAGAAATATCTGGATATGTAAGTATTTGCAAAATGTTCCCACCAAAGCAATGTTTTAAATGCATCTCAGGTGTAGATATACAAATGGGGTGTAGTTAAAGGAACAGAAATGCTACTCCACCCAGAATTAGATTCTGCTTCTACCCAAATGAGGTAGCTTTTTCCAGGATTTCTGTAATGATTCATTTCTGTCTATCATACTCATTCAAAAATCTAGTCCTCAGCAATGTTTCATATACATTGATAGTATCTCATCTACTAGGGCTGCCTTTACATAAGAGTAGCTACTCTTCTGCAAAATAAATAAAAAAATATTGCAGTTCCCATGACAAATTTCCATTATCCAAGGCTATGACTTTCATGTTATGTATGTCCATAATATTGAGACAAGTGAAGGTATTTGCAGTCTGAGAAAATAGATAATGAGAACCAGACTGGTGCTGCTTGAGCCCAAACAAGAAATAAATGATATTTACTTTAGGACAGTCATAATTGTATGGGAATTTGGTTATACAACATAATAATCTTGCCATGTAGGCTCGTCTTTGATTAATTATGTACAAATTACATTAAGGCCATTTTTCTTATGCAATTCTGTACTTGTCATACTGCAGATATTTTAGAAAACATAAGCAACATAATAGCTCTACAGGAATGCCCAATGTGTTCTAGAACTTTATTTTTCTAATCTTTCAAATTGCAATGATTTGATTGGTGACTCATAAAGATAAACATTTTATTATTGCTATATTTTGACACTAAAATCCCTGAAATTACACAAATTTTTGTAGATCAATGTAATGATATATAATGTTTTTTATGGTTATGGATTGTACCCTACATTTCTGCCAGCAGTAACCAGCATTATAGTTTGATCTGAAGGCTGTGAGCTCTGATCCCTGCCCACTGAAAGACATTGTCAACAAAGTTGAGTTGACAAACTTGAACAGAATATTTTTTTTTAGAAAAGCTGCATTAATTCTGGTAACTTGTTCTCTTAGAAGTTCTTTTGTACTTTACAATAACTTTATAAAAACAGGCATATAAAATAAAAAAAAACTTAAATGGCTAAAGACGGTGATTAAAGGGGAAACCTCTTACCAATACAGGCACCATTGGGTAAAAGTTTGAAGCCCATAGAGCATTCACATCGATAGGTTCCAGGACTGTTAATGCAATCTGCATTTCTCTGACAAAAATAATCGCCACTGCTGCACTCATCAATATCTAAAACATAAAAAAGCAACGTTGATTTTATTTATTTATTTATTTTTTCAGTTTTATGGATTTAATGTTATAATAAGCTTATTTAGGGGCAGATATACTCAGATTTGATATACTCAGATTTGAATTTACTAGTTGGTTTTTTGATCAAAACTCATATTTTCGAGTTGGAAAAAAACCATACCACCTAAGATCTGCTTTGTTCATGTAGAAGTCAATGACAGAGGTCCAATGACCCATTTGAAGATGGATGTCAATTGCCTTCCTGATATTCATGTTCTTTTCTGAGGAAAACTTGGCTCGAGTTGCATTCAAATTCGATTTGAGTTTACGGGCAGTTCCTATTCGATCACATTTCAGATGTTCAAGTTTTTTCTTAAATAAGATACCATTCAAGTTTTGAGATCAGTGCATTTGAGGTAAAAACCAACTCTAACCCCCGTAAAGTCAACTAGAACTGTTTTCTAGATTTTCCTCTAAACCACATTTTCTCCTAAATATAATCTTTAAAACAAAATAAAGCAATGGCCATTTGTGTAACCAAACTTAACTACTGGTTTCTTTCAGGCTAAAATTTTTACCTTCACAAACCAGGAGTAAGTCATTGTAGCTGAATCCTGTTGGACATTCACAGCGGAAGCTCCCAATTTGATTTATGCAGACTCCATTTGTACAGATTCCAGGGATCTCCTTGCACTCATCAATGTCTAAAATGAGGAAACAATTAACAGCACAGTTCATCTAAAGAGTAACATTACTAAATAAGATACATGTTATGATAATCCAAAAAGGGCTCTTAATATAAACATGATTTGGCCTAAAAAATCTTGGGGCCAATCGATTATTTCACATGGATGTCTCTATCCAAAGAGCAAAACAGTGTTCCACTGCTCAGAGCAGTTAAACTCATTCTGATGAATGGACACAGATTACATTTGATAAATGTGCCTATTCATTAAAACGTAGAACTAAATGTTCCTGACAGTCATGATCAAAAAATAAATCAAATGGCTTAATTCTTTGAAGAATCGGCCTCTCTGTCTTTATTTGATTATCATTATCTAAGTACTAGAACGACACACATTTCGATATGCTTTCAGAAGAAGGCTGCATTAGAAATGCAATATCCTAGCAAAACTATGGCACTATATGTTTATGTAGCAGCAGTTTTAAGGAAGCTATAATTAAAAATTGTTGTTCTAAATGTAATGTATTTTACTATTTAGGCTAAGGCCAGACGGGGAGATTCGGGGGCATTTTGTCGCCTGGCGACTTCTCGCCGCGACTTGTAGCCCCCGAACCTCCCCGAATAGCCACGTATCCAAGCGCACCGGCGTTGCTTGAAAACGCCGGCGCGTATCCACACGGAGCGGCGCGCTCTTTGAAATCGCTCCAAATTGCATCGCCAGGCAATTTGGAGCTATTTCAAAAAGCGCGCCGCTCCGTGTGGATATGCTGCTATTCAATCTGTGCTGACATTGTCCAGGGAAAAGGCAGCATTGTATCATGCTTAGTGTGAATCTCCGTAGCTGTACACATTCCATGTCAGTAATTTTCCATACCTTCACCACTAAGACACTAGAAGCAGGGTAAGTTGGCCCTTTTGTAGCGGGTCTGATGTGGAGTTTGCAGAAAAATGGAATTCCCAATTTTCAACATTTTTTCTTTGTTTTGTAAAACTTCTATTTCCTCACTATCCTAACAATATAACTTACAAATTAAAACACACATTAAGACAAATGTAAAGCCAACAGGAATATGAAAATAAAGGAGGATTGTGACAATATAGTTCTAAAATCTCTACAAGAATGCTGAAGTCTCCCTTCACAACTTACCAACAGCTTTGCCAGTGTGTATATCAAACGTGAAGCCAGGAACTGATCCACAGAGATGCTTAAAATTAGCTTTAAAACATTAAGAAAAAAATGGTGTCATTTTGAGACATTATTATCATATCAGCAAAAACTGTAGGTATTATTGGAATTATAACAACCAAGCTTAATCTGTGAATAATGTTTCCAAAAAGAACTATGCCATTCTATCATTAAGGGAACAGTTCAGTGTAAAAATAAAAACCGGATAAATAGATAGGCTGCGCAAAATAAAAAATGTTTCCAATATAGTTAATCAAGGAAAAATGCAAACTATAAAGGTTGGAGTGACTGGATGTCTAATATAATAGTAGAATACTACTTCCTGCTTTTCAACTTTGAGTTAGTCAGCGACTTGTAGGGGGCCACATGGGACATAACTGTTCAGTGAGTTTGCAATTGATCCTCAGCATTCAGCTAAGATTTAAAAGCAACAGTTATGGCCTGTGTGGCCCCCCCTCAAGTCACTGATTGGTTACTGCCTGGTCACCAGGGTAACCAGTCAGTGGAAAACAAGAGAGCTGAACTAACCATATTAGAAACATTTTTTTATTTTACACTGACTATCTATTTACCAAGTTTTTATTTTTATACTGAACAATTCCTTTAAAGGGATACTGTCTTGGACATGTTTTTTTCAAAACGCATCAGTAAATAGTGCTACTCCAGCAGACTCCTGCACTGAAATCCATTTCTCAACTGCCCCTGGTCATGTGACGTGTGCCAGTACTTTAGGAGGGAACTGCTTTCTGGCAGGCTGTTTTTCCTTCTCAATGTACCTGCAGGAGTCACAGTGGGACATGGGTTTTTACTAGTGAGTGCTGTTCTTAGCTCTACCAGGCAGCTATTATCTTGTGTTAGGGAGCTGTAATCTGGTTACCTTTCCATTGTTCTGTTGTTAGGCTTGTGGGGGGGGGGGGGGGGTGATATCTCTCTAACTTGCAGCACTGCAATAAAGAGTGACTGAAGATTTTCAGAGCACAAGTCACATGACTGAGGGCAGCTGGGAAACTGACAATATGTCTAGCCCCATGTCAGATTTCAAAATTGAATATAAAAAAATCTGTCATTTTTCCCATAACAGTATCCCTTTAAGCATGTCAGGTATTACTAGATGAAACCTCTGTAATTCCCTGTCCAACTCCTTACTTTCTCTACATGGGATATAACACAATGTGTTATTCCTATTAACAGGCTGAATATATTCTTAAAGCTGTGTTACATTATTTGTGATCTTGATAAAGACTTCACATTATGTCACTAGATCATTTTAAAAATCAGGTTTTCTAAAAAGGTCCAACTATGCTCACAGAGTAAGCAATACAAAAATTAGCCTCTACCAGCTCACCATCCACAGGTGTTCATGGTTGTTATTGGCTCCAGTTAAAAAACAAGCAAAAGGATCAAGACCTGACATATTTTGACCTCTTACCCTGTTAATCATAGGCCAATAAAGACTATTATTTTATTTTACTTTACTTGGAATATGTGCTGCTGTCCAAACTTTGAGTACAGTCACAGAGTGCATGAGTAATGCATCTTGTCTGCATTTAACAATAGTATAGAGCCTCAATATTTATTAGTCAGATCAAAGATAATTGTGCATCTTTGAAACGACAAGAATTGAAAATTCTTCAATACTAGCTTGTTAGCATTGCTCAGTTGAATTTGTATTTCTTATTTTGCTTAAAAACATTTCCAGTGCATTCAAAAGCAGTAAATACACACACACAGAAATGCATGAATCTTATTCCCATGTGTAAGAACGCAATGATACCATTTGCTGTGCTGCATTCATTGCCAACTCATTTGTATTAGTATTACATGCAATATGTACAACCCTTCTAGCTGGATTTTCCCTAAGAATTTCTAAATGTCAACATTATCTGATAATCTTGGTCAAATATAAATCAGTCTTCGTGACAGTAATAATCTATCAAGCATATCTGATTTAGTCCAGTCATTATGGTAGATTGTTTACTGATACATCAATGTCTTCAGTAACTCTTTCTCTTTATGTAAGGAAATATGTATACTCTCACATCAGTGGAAATACAAATTTACACATAAATTCTGTTCAGCCTCCTGCTGATTTTAATGCTGGAAAAAAACTGAAGAATGTCTGAAATAAGGTTGGCAGATTTTCTGATTATTTACAAAACAATTCCCAGGAAAATCTTCATGCTTCCCCCTACGCTTGTGTGACTAAAACCTAATCATTACATTCATTAAAAGATGCACGTTAATCTGTATTAAACATGTTTGCAAGGGATTAAAATCCTGTGGAGAGACATCAGAGTCCTAGACCATAATAACAACTGTGAGAATTACAACTAGAAGTGGTAAGTCTAAAGCAACTAGACTTGTTGAGTAGTAGTCTTCAGTTGATAACTGTGATCAAATTTGGCCTGATGGAAATCCATCAGGATCCCCAATGCACCCCACAAACACAACCCTGGAATAACCTGTATGCAACTATAAAAACTGTTTAGAATAGTTCTATATTACATTGAGTTTATAAATATGAAATGCTTTACCTGTTCCTGGGGTTGGGCATGGCTCACAAGGCTTGCTCCAGGCTTTACCAATATTATAGGTGCAGCAGCACATCTTTTTTGTTACATTAAAAGGTAGTTCATTATCACATGTTGTTCCATTGTAAGTTCGATAGCAAAAACTCTTCCGCATATCTAAAATAAATATCACTTTGGATCACTATTATTCCATTATACATTTTCAAACATGGAAATTTACAATTGGTATCAGGTACATACCCATGCAGTTATGTCCTCCATTAACTTGCATATACTCTGAAGGGCAAATGCATGTATAATTCCCCAAGGTATTATAACAGGTTCCTGGTCCACAAACACCAGGATGGGTAAAGCATTCATCAATATCTAAAACAGAAAAGACAGTTCACAAAGCTTACTTAAGCATTCCTGCTCTCTGTGGTTCTATTATGCTCCAGTGTATTCGCTTATTACCTTCACAAATACGTGTCTCCTCACTAAGATAGTAACCCTGTGGACATTCACACTGGAAGCTTCCAAATGTATTTATACAGTTACCACCTTGGCACAGACCTGGTAATTCTTGGCACTCATCAATATCTAAATTAATTGAAAAAATTGAAAATATATATTTTGAAATAATTAAAGTTTATTTAAGTATAGAGCATTCATTAGTAAAATGCTAATATACCAAAAAATTCTTACATTTAAATGTGATTTAAAACAAACGTCATTTTCAAAGTGTCTACAAACTCTCCAAAAAAGCTGAATAGAAAAATATCATTCAAAGGAAAAGTAACACTAAAAATGTATAAGTAAAAAATCCATTCCTCCCCCCTCCAATTACACTGCTATCCTGAAGTTAACTATCTTTAATATTTAATACATAAATAAAGCAATAGGAATCTCACTTCCGGTTGCGCACTTTATTTTAAAAGAGGCGATGTGGCGACATGCACTTGCAAGCTCAAATGTCCTGCTATCTAACTTCTTTTTAAAACTGGAAGTTACTTGCTCTGCTTTACAGATTATCAGACTGGAGTATTTTTACACCTATTGTTGGAATTGTTAGATAGAAAATGGGGTGTCTCCCCTGCTAGTAGCCTGCTAATCTGCATGAACATTCTAAGGAGTCTACCATACTGCACTAAAAATCGGATGAATGGAGAATGAGCTTTACTCCATACTGACACTTGAAATTAAACTCTTTTTTAAATCTATTATAAAATTGAGTTTTAAAGCTACTTCTAACTTTGCCATAAAGCATTTGCATGATGCTTTTACATTACCTGTCTGATCCCACGTGTTTCTGTATGAGGGAGCTGCCATATTTTTGCAGCAGGAGTCCATTAACATTAAAAACTGTAACTAACAGGCAGGTTGGCAAAGTCAGAGTGTCAGAGAGTCAGGCTTAGGAACTTCAACTAACAATTATATACAAAAACAAACCTCTCAGCAAAAAATGATCAAAATGGCCTATAGGAAACATTTAGGGGCACATTTACCAAATGTACATTCATTTGTTAAAATTATTTTTTTAGTATCAGTATCACTTTAAGGGGAGAGAATGAGAGAGAGAGAGGAGGGGGAGAGAATGTCATTGAAATTGTTGTTTTTCTTTTCTCTTTTTGTTGTTTTAACAGCATATTCACAAAAGTGTCTGTAAACTGTCACCAAAAAATTAAAAGTGGAGACTGAGTTGGAATTTTGGTAGATTTCTGTTTGTGAATGGAGATTGTATGTACACCAGTTTTAATACCCCTTTTAATAAAAAAAAAAGCTTTCTCCAGTTTTATGAATTACCCTGTAAGAGTTAATGACAGACATTTCATACCACAAATGCTTTGGAGAAAGAGCTACTGGATCAGCTTTGCAGAAGGTCTGAGACTACAGAAGACAATTCACTGCAAGCATCAAATGGAATTGGAAGTACAATTTGTACAAAAAACACCTAAACATGAAATGGAACTATCTGTGCCAGCTGGCATTTAAAAGCCAGATCTCTTTTCAATAAACATTACATGCTAAGGAACCAAATATGCTCTTAAATGGATAGTGGGCACAAAACACATGGCACTGGAACAATTGAATGGATAGCTAGGGCAGATTTCCTGGATCTTTGTGGTAGTTGACTTATAGTTTTATGCAGAGTAACATCTATTTTATGGAATCACTGCAGTAAAATAAACAGCAAATTTTCAAACCATGCTAAACTCAAAACTATGATTAAATTCATGCATCTTCACATTATTAAATTCTCACCTTCTAAAATGATGGTTATGGGGTTGGGTCTGAAGCCTTCTCCTCCTGGACACAATGTATTGTATTCAGCTTAAAAGAAAAGGTTTAGATATTAAGTCTTGAAATAGGGTTCACTCTTTTGACTACTGAGAGTATAATAAACTATAGCAATAACTAGAAAAAAGGAATATGTACTAATAGCATATTGTACTAAACCATATTGTATTGGAACAGTTTGTTTGGTAGTATAATTACTTGGTTCTCTTAGAGAGAAGCTTATCTTTCTATATAAATGTACTTTTTTATTGCCAGATTTGATTAGGGCTATTGTAGGTCATTTTGTGTCCATAGCTAAAATAAAAGATCACTGTTATGTGTTCGGTCTTTTATAACTTATAATACGTTATGAACCTGTATGAAAATAGTGGGTATATGTCTACATCAGTGGCTGAGAATAGAAAGCCTGCAGTCAAAAGCTCTTTGTGTATCACTTGGTACCAATATTCAGTATTGATTTAGGTAAGGGAAATGAATAAAACAATTCTTACAGCTGTTTACAGGTGGGCAGATCTCACATGGGTTTCCCCATGCTTTCCCAAGAGAACAGCAGCATGAAGAACGGCTCACTCCAACTCCAATCTCAGTACTGCAAGAGATAGTTCCATCGCCACGGGGGCCATGGTTCAGGTAGCAATTGCCAACTCTTGTATCTGTAAAATATGCTTTGAGGTTAGACCAAAGTATGGAGAAATCTCATTAACTCCTCTTAACTGTTACTTATGAAAGAAAACTATCCAGCTAGACACAATGAACAATGAGACTCCCCCCACAGGCAGCAAGTTCAGAATCCTTTTAGAGTTTACCATTAATGGCTCATAGCGTACCCAGAAACACTGTGTCAAGATATTTGTCTTTTACAAATTACATTGATTTTGATTTGCAGAGCTTGCCAACATGGAGTCTAGCTTTCTGGTCTGGTGTTTCATGAGATATTATGGGCTAGTTGATTATTTTAGGCAGCAGAAACACTTCATTGTGAAGAAGAGTTTTTTTTTTTGTTGAGAGCAGGTTAAATGAGGTTTGCTTGTTTGACGTTCCAGCTATGTTAGAGGAACATATGAGTCTCTGGACTGCATTATTTGTCAAGTTGGTCTGAATCCAGTCTAGCTTCTGAACAATGCTATAATTAAATTTTAAGCCTCATGAAAATGGCAGTTGCACAGAGTCTGATTTTCTGCAGTATTAAATTAGTAAAAAAGTACAGCATTTGGACAGATCAGCCAATCCGTCATTTAACAGGATAACAGGACACATTCCAAAATTAAGCTGCGCAAATTAAAAAAATAAAAATTTTTAAAAAATGTTTTGCTTTTCCAGCAAAATTTGCCCAAGGAAGGGTCACCCTCCTGGAGGGTTTCATTTTGCAGCTGTTGTGGACCTAAAACTCCCAGCATACTCAGTTGGCCAGCTCTGAAAGCTACAGTTTCCGCTGACAGCAGCCAGGAGATCCACAGATGGATTATAGTTGGCCTACATCTTCAGTTCTGGAAAGTTTTCTTTTTATTACAAACTTGTGGTGCTGCAGACTGCCTAATTAGGGACAGGTGCACACATTTTCTGTGGGCCAATTTTTATTGTGCTTGTCTGTCCTTTTTTTCATTTAAATTTAGCATACAGATATTAAACGGGTGGTTCACATTTAAGTTAAGTTTTAGTATGCTATGGAATGGCTAATTATAAACTACCTTTCAATCAACCTTTTTTTCCTTCTTCTTCTGACTCTTTCCTGCTTAAAAATGACACCATCTAAAAAACAAATGCTCTGTAAGGCTACATATTTATTTACATTTAATGCTCATCTTCCTTTTCAGTCCCTCTATTCCAGTCTCTTATCAAAATCAATGCATGGTTGACTCAGTACCCATATTTGTTATTTAGGCTGAGCATTCCTACACTATTCCAGATGCATCAAGAGGTCCTATCTCAAAATCTGGGCATGTAGGATCTACAACAGTGCTGTCCAACTTACTACATGTAGTGAGCCATTTATTTATCCTACAGTATGTTCGAGGGTCAGCTAAAATTAAAATGACAATGTCATTCATTGAAGTCTTTGGAGCCGTTAAGGAGTCTGAGGGGCCATACAAATTCTTTGGAGGGCCACTTATGGCACATGGGCCTCCAGTTGGACTCTGATCTAAAACATTGATCTAACCCTTGCATTCATTGAAACAGTATTAAATACTTAACATGGACTGTTAACCCTTCACACAATACAATTGTGGGTCTGAATTTGGCTTCTCTTATATATACTTTAAAGGAAAACTATACCCCCCCGAACAATGTAGGTCTCTATAAAAAGATATTGAATAAAACAACTCGTATGTAAAACCCTGCTTCATGTAAATAAACTATTTTCATAATAATATACTTTTTTAGTAGCATGTGCCATTGGGTAATCATAAATAGAAAATTGCCATTTTAAAAAATAAGGACAGCCTCATGGGATCGTATGATTCAACGGTGCACACAAACATACCAAACAAACTATAAAGTTAGGTCACATGAGCCAATTAACAGACAGAGTTCTGTCTTTTGCTTTCACACTTCTTCCTGTTACAGTTAGAATTGAAATATTGGTCAGGTGATCTCTGAGGCAGCACACAGACCATCACAAAATGGTGAATGGTAAAAATATATACCAGTTTGGTAAGATTCTTTAATATGCCACCTAATTTGATATAAACTGTTGCTCAAGTATTCATTTTGGGGGTATAGTTTTCCTTATTTATATAGTATATTTCTAAGGTTTAATGTAATTAAAATAGCAAATATTGGAAAAGGTAGAGTAACGCATAAAAAGCAGCTGGTAGCATTTCTAGTCATCTCTATTAAAAGTTATTTTTGTATATGAATTTTGAATGTGATCTTACCGACACAACCCACTCCTGTAGGGTTGAGCTGGAAGTCTGGTGGACAATTACATTCGTATCTCCCAGGAGTGTTAACACAAAAACCATTAACACAATTAATTGGATCAGCACATTCATCGACATCTACAGAGAAATCCAATACAAAATGTAAATTACTGTTAAGTATTACAGTGCAGAATAAATTTTACCTATGGAGATATGCAGTAGACACAAGACCAACTTAGAAAACAGGAGACAGAACTGAAATCTAGATCATATATTTGACTGGACCTGCAGATACTTAAATGTTAAACCTGATGTGCCCTTGTACCTGAAAGGGAATCCTATAAGTTTACAGGGCTGGATCTCTGTAATACCCTGAAATCTGAAGCTTGCCATTTCAATAATATTAGTCCAATCTCTCTACAATATTAAGAAAAGCTCCTATTTTCTCATAAAACTGAAACAGAAATTTAAATGATAGTGGCCAGTTATAATTCATGTTTACTGCCGTATCTAATCCTAATGTTTATGAAATACAAGGGATATGTCAAAAGACATATTAAATTTCCTTTTGGTGTGAGCATTGAAGTCCAGCAATGTATATGTTTTACTATGACACATAAAGTAAACTATGCTAGATTGAGTAAATTGTTACTGTGTAATCAATGTAAACATTAGAGCTTGAAATGTATAATTTATTAGGCTACTGCAAATACTTGAAAATGTATTTACATTTCCAGTTCGTTCACTTTTTATATTTGTCCATTTAAAGATCACAAATATTACATTTCTGAGGAAGTGTTTAAGGTTTTCCCAAAGTCTACCAAACAGTTTATAAGACTTCCAAGTTTTCATCAACACAATTTTTTTATTCAAACAAAGTGGTAGTATCGGCTGGTCTGATGTTCTTGACTGTATAAAAATCCATGCACGTGCCCTGTTATACTGCATACCTCCATATCTTGCAAAGACTGCATGATGGGAGGTAAAGTGAGCTCTTAGTTTTTCTACTACTTTGTGCAATAGTGTTTGAGAGAACAACTGGAGAGATTATTGGGGTAACTCTCCCTTTAATCTCAGACTTTTAAGGGATATTGTCGTGGGAAAACATGTTTTTTTCAAAATGCATCAGTTAATAGTGCTGCTCCAACAGAATTCTGCACTGAAATCCATTTCTCAAAACAGCAAAAAGATTTTTTTTATATTCAGTTTTGAAATCTGACATGGGGCTAGACATTTTGTCAATTTCCCAGCTGCCCCTGGTCATGTGACTTGTGCCAGCACTTTAGGTGGGAACTGCTTTCTGGCAGGCTGTTGTTTTTCTTTCTCAATGTAACTGAATGGAACGTAGTGGGACATGGGTTTTTACTACTGAGCGTTGTTCTTAGATCTACAAGGCAGCTATTATCTTGTGTTAGGGATAACAGGGAGGGTGATATCACTCCAACTTGCAGTACAGCAGTAAAGAGTGATTGAAGTTTATCAGAGCACAAGTCACATGACTTGGGGCAGCTGGGAAATTGACAGTATGTCTAGCACCATGTCAGATTTCAAAATGAAATATAAAAAAATCTGTTTGCTCTTTTGAGAAATGGAATTCAATGCAGAATTCTGCTGGAACTGCACTATTAACTGATGTATTTTGAAAAAAAAAAAAAAAAAAAATTTTCCCATTACAGTATCCCTTTAAAGGAGAACTAAACACTAAACAAGAATATGGCCAAAAATGCCACATTTTATATAGTACACTTATTGCCGGCCTAAAGTTTCAGCTTCTCAATAGCAGTAATGATCCAAAACTTGTCACAGGGGGTCACCATCTTGGAAAGTGTCTGTGACACTCACATGGTCAGTGGGCTCTAAGGCTCTAAGCTCAGTAAGTGACAGCAGCACAGAGCATGTACAGTGAATCTGCAGAAAAGAAGATAGGGAGTTACTGGGGAATCTTTTGAGACACAGATCTTTACTAATAAAGGAATTGTTCAATTTAAATAAAAACTGGGTAAAAAGATAGACTATGCAAAATAAAAATGTTTCTAAGTCGGCCAGATCGGACAGGAATAAAAATCCCTTTGGATCGCAGCCGCTTCTGTTAGTTGATGCAGTCCCCTGATACGAAAGCCTGTTACCCATTGTTATGATCCGATCATTGGACCCTCGATCGGAACAGCGCAATATGCCTGCATCATGGGTTAGAGAACTGAAAAGCAAGAAGTTGTGTTCTGCTCTGTTATACGACCAGTTACTCCAGCCTTAATACATTACATTTATGCCTAGCTAACTATGTTAGAAACATTCTATTTTGCACATAGAATTTGATTTACCCAGTTTTTATTTTTACACTGAACTGTTCCTTCAAATGGTTGTGGTTGCCTTGGGCTGGTACAGAAGCCAAAAACATAATGTACAATATTTCTAGCTACTTCTTTAGTTAAGCTTTAGTTCTCCTTTAATACATAATAAGTTTACAAAAGGTGTCCAGTATTGTGGATTATCCATCACATAAGTTTTCTAAGCTGTCTGGAAAACAGTATCACAGTGTCTGCAATAGCTTTATTCCTCTTGGTGTAAGAATTTCTAATGTCCAGTTGTCTAGTTAACATCTATCTATCTACTTATCTATCTAAAGTTTGCTGCTGTGCTATAATCTTTTTTACCTGTACAGTTTCCTCCAGTCCGATCCAGTTCATAACCCTCATCACAGATACAACGAAACATTCCTGGAAGGTTGCTGCAGGTTCCAAACACGCATATATTCTGGAAAGCACATTCATCAATATCTATAATGATAAATTACAGCTGCTTGAAATATAAGTAAGTAGGATAAAAGAAATGATTAAAAACAATATTTCCAAGTTTAAGAACAGTGCAAAGATAAGTGATGTTGCAGAAACTTAAAGTGTTTAAAGCCACAAATTAAAAATAAATGTTGCTTCACTTGGAATGGTCCAATAGCATGACAGCATAGCATTACTGGGCCAACAGACACTTTATTGTTCAGCAATAAGTGTTTAAATATTTACTGTAAATGTTAAAATGTTATTCCAGTTCTTTTATTAAAGGAAAATGATACTATATTCAACATTAACTAAGGAGATTAAGGCATGTCAGCTACCCATTTTCTTTTGCACTAGTGATAAAATGTAAAGAGAAAGTATTTTTTTCTGCTCCGTTGGTTTTTGAGTAGTTGCCCCATGGAAAAGAATAAAACTTAATCCAAGTCAACTACAAGTAAAAAATACTCATATTCTAAAATGATACAATCACTATCACAGATCTACACTTTAAATAAATGGCAAATCCTATTTTATTGTTTCTCTTGCTGAACAACTGTACGTGAAGACAGTAAGAATCAAAGGCAGAGAGAGCACAGCTTACAGTAAAGGTTTGTTGTATCAACTGTGATAGTAATAGTTACTCGTAGACATCTTACATACAATATATGGCCAAAAGTATCCAGACACCAGCCTGTCCATCACCTCATTATCCAATCAAGGGCATTAATATGAAGTTGATCCTCCTGCAGCATCTACGCTTCTAAAAAACTTTATGCTACAGTTGGAACTCCCATTTACCCCAGAGTTGATTAGTTTGGTTGACTCTGTACAGGAGTTTTTTCAATCCCATATTGGCAATCCCATTCTATAAAAAACTTGTTTTGTGCCATGGGGTAGCTCTGTGTTAATAAAACCAGGGGTCCAACCCAAACCATGGAATGCAGTCCCAGACCATTTTCTCTCCTTCACCAAACTGTTGGCATTATATACGCAGATATTGTTCTCCTGCCATTTGTCAACACAGACTTTTCCATTTGACAGCAAGATAGTGAAATGGCATTAATCACTTCAGAGGATGCATTCCCACTGCTTAGAGTCCAGTTGCAATAACCTTTATATCAGTCCAGCCAAACATATATATTTTGATTCTGATCACCAGTTAAAATGCCATGTTCATAGTGGACACAGAACTAAACAGAATATAATACTGCATAGAATAGAACTTCATTAGAGTGGCATTTCTATTCTGTCTTCATAGATGAACAAAAAATAGATAGTGCCCCTGTACGCCTGCCATGAAAAGTGCCAATGCAAAGTTTGCTCCAGAATTAGAGACAGCAAGGAACAATAAATTGCTGTTTAATTGCAGGCTATTTTGACATGTTAAAGTGGACCCGTCACCCCAAAAAAATATTCAAAATAATATTTTATCACATTAGTCAAGCAAAATGAACATTAATTACACTATATACATTATTGTATTCCTTCAGTCTGTGAATTCATATTTGTAGCAAGCAGGCAGGAGCCATTTTGTGGACACTGTTATTAAGGCAAGCACTATATCATCTTAGAATCTTGTTTGTGAAACAGAATGGGGGACCTGATGTCTATCCCCATGTCCTGGCTACACAATTAAATGGTTAAGAGAACTGGGGGAATGTGTGGGGAGCAGTGGCATCTAGGAAGTGCTGAATGGAAAGTGAAAGTAATTATCTTTCCCGCCTCTATGCCTAAGGCATAGAGGAGTGGCAGACACTATTTGATTGACAGCGGAGATTTTTAAATGAGCTTAAAACAGCAATGAATGCTTTAATAAAAATTTGAAATTGGATTTCATGTTTAATTTGAAAAGGACTTTTATTATTTTTATGTCTGGGTGACAGGTCCACTTTAAGGGTACTACAGAAAAAAAACACATTCTAAGATGACAATAGCATATCTGATGTTCTAGATCAGGTTCAGGTCAGGTTTTCCAGTATATATTATAGTAAATGTGTATTCTTCTTGCCAAACAACTGAGACAAATGATTAAAGAACCTGGTGAACATAAAAACTTCATGTTGATGTAGATGGGTATATTTACACTTTTTAATTCTGTAAAATCACATGCCAAGGAGTTGTGATGCCAAGACACATTCTTACAGAGACATACTTTTTTAAAGTAATTTCTGGGGCATTATAAGTGGTGCACAAAGTATTTTTAGGGGCAATATTCATTTTAAAAATTATTTTCCAGGGAAGTGTTTCTATTAAGTAGCCTGGAGTGCATGTTAGTCTGTTCCTGCATATATCTGGCAACAATTGCTAATAATAAAAATAATTACATATAACACTATTGAATATGTCTTTGATCAAGCCATTACTCTATGCATTTTGTAAAAATGTCACGGGTATAAATATATATAAAATTGGTCATATAAGGTTTCCCTTTTATCCATCAGTGTTGCTCTGAAAGTCTGATCCAAGGACTTTTTGGCTACTGTTCTAAGAAACAGTAAACTGAATATTTTTTTCAGTTTCAATCCATTTATGCCTAATAGAGTATGAGGGCTCAGAATGAGCCACACTGCTGGCATATATGTTGACTGGCAAAAGTACATAGTTCAGTGGTTTTGAAATACTGGTATAACCGATTCATACTGATGTAGTTAAATGCATATAAAACATAAAATGGAAAATCAGATGACTTTAACATGTAAAAATGTCAAATTTTTTGAGAAAAGTAAAACTGAGCAGTACAGCCACCCACAATGGCCAATAAATATATATTTTATCCTTTGAAAATGTTTGTTTTCATAACATACACATTTGCTGACATACACAATTGCCTAGCCATACATATCCTATCACGAGACAATGTGAAAGTGATCAATAACAACTGGGGTCATATACGGAATAACTATGACCTAGATTTACCTAGACTTTAGTTTGATGGTACAGTATGAAAAACAACATGAAGCAGATAAAGTAACCTACTTTCTATAGCTTGCTATGGCACCATCAGAAGCTGATTTGTATTCACAAAAACTATGCTCTTTGGGTAGGCAAGAGATTCTAAATGCTTTATTAAAATATTGTCACTTTTCCAACAGTATTTTTTCTTTGTGTTTCACATTTTGCATTTGAAGAATATCATTAAAACAAAGTTATTTTCCTTGAAAGGATTTCTGTCTCGCCACTTGAATAATGTAGGCCAAAGCCATCTTGGAAGCAACATCTTTTATATATGGAGCATATGCTCGGCAATCTTCTGTCAGGTCAAGCTTTTCCAAGAAATTTATGTGGTTTCCTTGGGCTCAGCCAATCCAAACTTGGAGAAACAAAATTAAACTTTGGTGGACTTACCTTGGCAAGACCTGCTGTCTGGAGCTGGAGTGAATCCCATGTCACATTCACATCTATAGGAGCCTGGGATATTCAGGCACTGTCCATTCTCACATAGATTAATATTTTCTGAGCACTCATCAACATCTGTGCAAGAAAAGACAGAAATAGTGAGTTATTTAATTTCATTGCTTTGGAGGGTGCTTCATTATGAAGTGCATATTTCTTTCTTTTTTCATTGTGGAGATCAAGTGAGTTGGCAGCTTACCACATCTTTCAGATGCAGAACACTACTAGGCCAGATATGCGTAAAATGTACCATCAGAACACTTTATTTTCAACAGCAATTTATATTTGGCAGTTCAAACAGGTCATGTAATAGAAAATATAACATATTTCATGAACTGTCTTTGTTTTACTACTGCACATATGGTCACATGTATGCCAGAGAAAGTATGAGCTGCAAGCAATAACATGAAACAGATGAGAAAAAAGCTTAGTACTATGATAACTATTGCAGTAATTGTAAGCAGGTGATTCATGCCACCACTGCTGAACTCCATAACAGTTCTATGGTTCTACTCAATAGTGTTTAATGCATACAGCAATAAGCTGAAGCATTCTGGTAGAAGGCACATATTAGACCATAGGCACAATGTGGAGCCTGCATTGACAGCAAGAAAAGCCTAACAGGAAAAGGCAGGGTCGGACGCAGCCTAAAAACAAAACACCAGACAGGAGGACTATGCCAAGAGTCTCACACTTCAAAATTTTACTTTTCTACACTGTAACAAATACAGTAACCCACACCACATTATGAATGTAACTGACAAATTGCTATTCAGGATGTTCTCCTGGCAATGACACCTATACACAATAACTGAGCCTGTTCCAATAATTTTGAGTTAGCACCCAGCCTGTGACATGTGAAATGACAAGTGACATGGGGCCAAGCTCCAGAGGGAAACAGTTCTTCTCTTGGCTGCATGTTTTGGAGGCTG
Source organism: Xenopus borealis (assembly GCA_024363595.1). Taxonomy (NCBI): domain Eukaryota; kingdom Metazoa; phylum Chordata; class Amphibia; order Anura; family Pipidae; genus Xenopus; species Xenopus borealis. The sequence goes on along the minus strand of CM044431.1, from coordinate 183,960,504 downwards.
TGTTGGCTGATATTGCAAAGGCACTAGGGTAGTGTGTCTGAAGGTGTTCCTTTTAGACATACTGTATATACCTGTTTTTTTTATGTGACAGCGTTTGCAAAACTGCAAATTTCACTTTGGATTGTGCATTTGACACAGAAAAACTTAACTCATCTATCCCATTTAGCACAGAATATTGTGTCACAGCATCCCATCCAATTAAAGAGTTCACCATTGAAAACAATGGTGCTTTGGTATGCTAATGAAAAGGTTAAATGCATTAAATGAGTTAAGATAACTTTAGATAACACAGTTTCTTCAATTAAATCTGAGTCATGGCGCATTTAACTCACAAATCCCAGTGGCTGCATCTGTACTTTCCGTATAATAAAAGTGTGTTTTAGTTGTTCTGTTGTAGTTATGGTAAGTAGGTTTTACTTTTACTTTCATAACGAGCCCTCATCATAATCCTGGTGTATATTCAGATGTTATTAGATGGAAATTCTGCCCTAACAGGCACTAATGTTTAACAAACTGGCACATTAATCAAAGCAGCGCTGCGTGACTATTCGTTAGAATCAAACCAACTTCTATGGGAACCCAACCAAACATTAAAATCATTTTAACTGTTACCAGAAATTGGTAGTGTGGTCAATGGTTTGAAATTAGGAATTTGTATTGGTCATAAAAACAATAAAAAGTGTAAATTAGCCCCTAGGTCTCTCTCTACATAACCGAAGAGAGTTTGAAGTTTGTTCTATTTCAGCAGGGTACTGCAACATGCATACACTGTACAAGAAAGTTTAGTTTGTAAAAGTTTTTTTCTCTTGTAACATTTTACCTGAGCAAGTAAATCCATCTCCAGTGTAGCCTTCTGCACAAGAGCAATGGTATGAACCAGGTGTATTTAGGCAGTGGGCAGATACACTACATCGATGGGTTCCATTTAAGCACTCATCCATATCTTCATGGAAAAAACAATTTTTAAAAATATATTACAACAATTTAATGCTAAGATTTTAGATTCATGTTTAGTTGCTGCATTGCTGATGGTTTGTGTATATACATATGTATAATAATGGACAAGAAGTGCATGCAACATCTCAATATCTTAAAATTGCAAGTTTTTAACAGATATTTAAAAAATGACATAATTCCTTGTCCTTTATTTTTTATTTATTTATTTTCTGTAAATAAGACAGACACTGTTTTGTTATACAGTACACTATTGCCCAAAACTGAATTTTAACAACATGCATCCATTCATATACATATCTCATACAGATGATTGCTTCCCAGTATTTTAAAAATGTGGGGTCAAATTCACAGAAGGGTGAATTTTCTTCAGCGACTGCTTTGGCCAACTTCGCAACCACTTTGCAAGGTGTAAATTGATTACCACTATGCTAATTTGCAAAAGTCTCAGCAACCGAACTCTGATGAATTTTTGCTAGTATTACTTTGGCAGTGCAGGCATTTCATAGCAAAGTTTCGCTAGCGTTCATTTCTGCTTGGCGAAACTTTGTTAGTACTCTTACCCTTAGGTCAATTTGAATGGGGCGATTACATAAAAGTCATACGGACGTCTTTATGAGAGATGCAAATGTTTGAAGTCACCAATTTTTATTACAAATGTCCAAGGAACCATAATATAGGCACAAAAGATGCTCAAATACCCTAGGCATGAGCACACCCTAAAACAAATGTTCCGTGCCCCTCAAATGTCTGGAAAAAAATGTTAACACAAAAATCTTAAATAGTTAGGACAGCTTTAAAAAAGTAAATGTCACTAGCGTTTTTTAAGAATTTCTGGCATACAGGATATGATGTCACTAACATAAAAATGAGGAGGATGTAGCTTCATCTTATCAGTTCACCTGGTCTTCAGTAGCGAATGAAAATGAAATTGGTAACGTTCACACTTCACTGAATTTGGGATGTATAAACCGTTGACCAGAATTGTGTTGACTACCCCCAATTAGAATACTGCAATGTAACAATTGAACATAACCAAATAAAAATGTGTATGGCACATAAAAACTAGTATAATATAAAAACACCTACCGCTACATGTTATGCCATTTCCAATCCACCCTTCTTTGCAAGTACACTTAAAGCTTCCTGGTACATTTAAACATGTAGCATGTAGATGACAGTTATGGGCATCAATTTCACACTCATCCACATCTGCAAACAGACCAGATTGGAAGTTAATTAAAACATTGTTTCCTCTGGTGGGATAAATTAGTCTGTAGAATGAGGAACATTTTCATGCTGCACTAAAAAATGTAAATGTCCAATGCTATATTCATGCAAAAAATATATTCATCTAGAAAGCTAATAATTAAGTTGCAAAGCAGACATAGACATTCTAGGCTGTAAATAATGTTTATTTTTCAAATACAATTGCTGCAAGGTTTGAAGATTAAATCTGGAATGTCATATTTTATAAAAACAGAATTTAAGTTAACATCTTGATTTTAATAGGAATAATGGCTCTGAATAATAAGTAGGACTTTGGAATCTTTGTTCCACTTTCGTAACAGAAAAGAACCCCAGCTTTTTACGCACAATCTTGTGCTCTGTGAAAAGAACTGCAGACAATAAAAAAGTAATTATAAGAGACATTCATAAGTAAGAAAACCAGAGGGGATTATTTTTCTGTCCACCTTTGATCTACTTTCCAAACACACTTTTCCAATGGATTTTGATGCAGTTTAATTACTATACTACTTATTGTACAACCTTGATAATGTTTCTCAGGAAAGGACTATAATAATTTCCAGACCCAATGAAAATTGTAGACATGTTCTTCTAATAGAAGTAGAATAAAGATGGTCCAATGAACATATCACATTATTTAGCACGGCTGCGTTGGTTGTTGCAATTATAACATTAGTAGCTTTTGGCAAGCCTTGGTTCCTGTTCATTTCATTAAGAATAATGGGTATCATATTTCAGAAATTAATAACGCAGACAGGCATATTTTTAGCAATCACTTTTTTGGCAGAAACAACCAATACTATGAAAAGAATACAGTTGTAATATGTACATTTTTTTTGCTGATCAAGAATTTAATGGTTTTTGGACGACTTTAGTACTTTATACTAAATATCTACGGCCTTTTTACAGCCTTGAAGTTCAGTTTGTGATTAAAGCATTTTTTTTCAGAATGCACTTTATTGCTTTGATAGGCAAGATCCTTTGTTAAAAGGCAAAATAATAATTTGTTTCTTGGTGTTTCTGTCTCTGTACCATGATATTTTAGTGCCCAAATTCCTATTCTGCTAAATTAGCCTATAACGTTAGGAACTATTTTAACGCAGAGCTATGCAAAATCAAAACCGGGAAATGTATTCACATGCATGCCACTGACTTCATGAAAAATTAGCAAAAAATCCAATGTAGAGCAGCCAAGGAATGCAATACATGAATATGAATCAATAAGAAAGGATACAGCAATACATTAACCATCTAAGAACTAAGAACTAAATGGGCTAACTAAAATTGCTCTAGTAACTTTTAGTAACCAGTCTGATGTTTGCTCTCAAAAGTGCCTGTTACTGTGAGTTAATAGAACTGGAGCAAACATTGCACTGTTATTGAACTAGCCTGTAAGGGGTATATGTAATAAAAGGTGCAATATTTATATTTTATATATAAATATATATATTTATTAACTATTAGTTATAGTCGCTACAGCAATTAATCAGCAGGAAACATTTACTGGTCAGTTGGTCAAAGTAAATATTCTATTGGTTGCTATGGGCTACTGCGCCTGGGAAAACTTTGTACCTTTCTTTGTAGAAGCAGAGTAATAAATACAACACCACAATGTTAAATTAACTAACAGACACAATCTGTTGGTTAAGAAGAAGGGGTTATGGCTTATAATGTACCTGTGCATCCAGTTGTTCCCTTTTTGACTGCATACCCAACCTGACAGTGACATACAAAAGACCCTTTGGTATTCTCACAATCCCCAAACAAGCAAATGTTGGAGTTTATATCACATTCATTTACATCTATGAAAAAAAAAAGAAAAAGTCAGTTTGACACTTGGCACATTGTAAATGTCTGTAAAATATGAGCTGCAATAACAAGAGACAATAGCTAGGCCGAGTGTAAATGAAGAGACCATATGAAGGGCTGCGTCACTTTTTGTATTTTAACATTTCAATGACACTGTGAACTTTATTATAAGTGTCCACTTGAGAGCTAATACTGAGTCAAGCATTTCTGTTGGGTTGTTGAAATACTTAGTAGTTATCGAGTACAAAAAATGTAAGTAGGGCAAGAATGTGGGGTAGGTAGGCAGACAAGGCTTCTGCATTAGGCATATCACCACTGGGGGACACAGTTACAAATTAATTTTATTGCATCCCTGCTCCTGGCTTAGTTCACATTTTCTTTTAAAGAGTAGTGCACTTCAACTATGGCACAGCAGTCTACAAGAGGAAGCAGATTACTTAGGGTTGAAGGAAGCTTGTGGGCAGAAAAAAGCTGCAGTAAAATAAGAAGGGGATGAGAGTGGGGATGGCGGACAGAATAGCGCAAGGTAAATGAGCAAACTTTGAGACAATGGGATATGGGAGAAATTGTAGTGGGAAATGTAAAAAGGGAAAGTAGGATAGAAGAAAATATCTAATTGCAGAGACTGTAATCCTAATGAAAAGCTCAAGTAAATGGGGAAAAGAGATTCTTACTTTCTGTTACAGGATAAATGCACATAGTGTGTGTGTGGGGTGGGGGGGGGGTGCACCAGTTGCCAAGATTTGCCACTAGGGCTCTAGAACACCTAGTTCCAAAACTGTACATAAGGACATGGAATATTACCATTTTGCTACTTGGGATAATAATTATTTCCTGAGAGAAAAGATGCTTTCAAAAAATGTTTACATAGACTTGTATTATGTGAAAAAAGAAAATGTCTTGACTTTTCACCTAGAACTGTGGATAAAATGTGTTTTGACTTCTGAAACAATAAAACAATTGGTTAGTGGGAAAAACTAAATAATGAGTTGGCCTATTAAAACTGTTTCAATACTGGAGAATAGTCATGAAACATTCCACAATGTCAGGAAAAACTTTCATAAATGTAAAATAAATGCAGTGTGACGTTTTTACCAGGAAAAACATCTGACATCATCTGATTATGACATATTTCCTTAAAAGCAAATGTGACATTGGATTTCAATCAAGAGACCTGAATTTAAATCTTTTTGGCAACTCCTTGTGGCCCTGGACAAGTCATTCAATTTCCTGGTAGTTATTTACAACATTGAAGGAGCTACATTTATTGATACTAATCCCCAGCCTTTAGTTTTGATCATTTTATTTCAAGTTCCTATTGTCCGTTGAGTAACTGCTTAAAGTGGACCCGTCACCCCAAAAAAAAATGAACGTTAATTACACTATATAAATTTTTTTAATCTTAGTCTGGAAATTCATAATTATAGCAAGAAGGCAGGAGCCATTTTGTGGACACTGTTATTAAGACAAGCCTTGTATCATCTCAGAATCTTGTTTGTGCACCAGAATGGGGGACCCGATGTCTATCCCCATGTCTTGGCTACACAATTAAATGGTTAAGAGAACTGGAGGAATGTGTGGGGAGCAGTGACATCTAGGAAGTGCTGAATGGAAAGTGAAAGTAATTATCTGCCCCACCTCTATGCCTAAGGCATAGAGGAGTGGCAGACAATATTTGATTGACAGCTGAGATTTTTAAATTAGCTTAAAAGAGCTATGAATGTTTTAATAAAAATTTGAAATTGGATTTCATGTTTAATTTGAAAAGGACTTTTATTATAGAGATTTTTGTGTCTGGGTGACAGGTCCACTTTAAGTTCAGTTAAGCTGTGATGCAGTATTTGTAAACGTTCCCCCTGGTTTCCCAGGATACTTAGCATCTCTATGATGGCTGCCATGATTGCTATAAACCACGTCAAAAGATTTCATTCACAAGGTAGACAAAGTCTAAATACATCTTTTAGATTTCTATTAATGAAATCTACCACACATTTACTTTGATCCTGTAAAATATGTTGACAAACTGTGACCGATTGCACATGCACTTTATGTTCAATTAATATAATAGTGGTAAGATGATATAACTTAAAAACTAATTACAGGCATGAAATCTATTAAATGCTTGGGACCTGGATAATCAGTCTTTCTGCAATTGGGAAGCACAGCTATCATTAAGATCAGGTACAGCCTGATTTAATGTTATTTCAGTAACTACTACAAACAATCCAGTCACCAAGTCTTTTTGCCATTGCTGTGATTACTATAGTATCTCTGGCAGCAGATGATTTTTACTATGCCAATGATTACAATACCATGCTCATTACTATGACACATGTGGATCACACTGATGTATAGTTATTCCAATAATTATTCCAATAATTACTCTACCATCTTTAGCTAGCAATGTTCACAGAATGTGCTCCTTTGCAGAACCCGTGGTATAAATGAATGATTATTATCAGTCTTGTCATTCAGATAATTACTACACATCGCAGGTTAGTTCCATCCTACTACTGGTTGTTACAACATTTATAGTGATCCTCTGCTGATAAATATCAGTAATAATTTAAATAAGTATTTAAGATACTTTTACAGTAGCCCTCTTTTCCTTCTGTCATTTTTTATGTAAACAAAATGTATGACCAGTATATACACCCATTTATATTACAGTGCTGAGGAATATGTAGGCGCTTCTTAAAGGGGTGGTTCACCTTCCAGTTAACTTTTAGTATATTGTAGAAGGACCAATTCTAAGAAACTTTTCAATTGGTCTTCATTATTTATTTTTCATAGTTTTTTAATGGTTTGCAATTTTCTTCTGTTTCTTTGCAGCTTTCAAATGGGGGTCACTGACACCATCTAAAAACAAATGCTCTGTAAGGCTACAAATGTATTGTTATTGCCACTTTTTATTACTTATCATTCTATTCAGTCCCTCCCCTATTCATATTCCAGTCTCTTATTTAAATCAATGCAGGGTTGCTATGTTAATTTGTACCCTAGAAACCAAATTGCTGACACTGCAAACTAGAGAGCTGCCGAATAAAAAGCTAAATAACCATAAAACCACAAACAATAAAAAATTAAAACCAATTGCAAATTGTCTCAGAATATCGCTCTCTACATTATACTAAAAGTTAACTCAAAGGTGAACAACCCCTTTAAGTACACAACATCAGAACAGAAAACTTCAATGCTAGATTTTTTTTTCAAATTTGCATTTTCAGACCTCTGCATTTCCAGATTTATTAATTGCGTACATTGAATTAAAAAAATGGCCAATCTAGTGAGCTTCTATAGAAGTCAGTTGGAAGTGTATTTTCATTTTTCAAGTTATTTTATTTTTTGAGTTGCTTTAGCCAGTGAAACCTGTAAAACTTTTATGCAACTTTTACTGTTTGAGTATTGATGACAATCAGAAAAAAATTAGATCCAGACAAACTTGATCGAGTTTACTTACAATCAAGTTTTGAAAAATAATAAAAAAAAATACTTTGATAAATTGGCCTCTAAGATAAGAATGTACAAGCCCACATCTTTTGGAAAAAGGCTTAAAACAACTACTGAACTGCATACTTATCTATGTGAAAAAAAAAAGTCAGGTGCCTCTACATTTCCACAAGTGAATGCTTATTGTGAATGTATTAGGGAACCACTTTGGTGGAGACAATTATATCCTGACACATAGGATTAATTTTGCAAAAGGGATTTGAAGTATGAAAAGAAAAGCACAAACAAAAAAAGGAGGAATCTTGAGTAAAAGAGGAATGGCTCTCAGATGAAGGGGGGATGGAAGAGAGAACAGCACAAGATAAATGGGCAAACATCAAGAAAAGATTAGATTTGGGGTGAACTGGAACTGGCAGATGGAAAAAGGAGATGGAGAATAGAAGAAGAAGGATGATAGCAATAAAAGAAAGAATTTGAGCAGAATGAAAAAGATCAGTGAATCAAAAACAAGGTATTTATTTATTTTACAAGGTAAATGCATAGTGGAAAAGGAGTTTCTTACCGATACATGTTTTCATATCCATGGAAGCCATAAATCCATCAAAGCAGAGGCAGCGGTATTCTCCAGGAATGTTGCTACACTGGCCCCCATCACAGATATCTGGGTTGTCCTCACATTCATCAATGTCTATGAAATATCATGAAACAAAGACAAAAATATATAATTGTTTAAAATAAGAACCATACATCAGCCCATAATAGAATGGTTTTGTCTGTCTCAGTTGTATGAATGTGCGTCGTCAAGTAAGAGCTGTTACCATTAAGGGTAATGTGATATACTGCTATATGTAGAACTAATTAAAGGAACAGTTCAGGGTAAAACTAAAAACTGGGTAAATAGATAGGCTGCGCAAAATAAAAAATGTTTCTAATATAGTTAGTCAGGGAAAAATGCAAACTATAGAAGTTGGATTGACTGGATGTCTAATATAATAGCCAGAATCCAACTTCCTTCTTTTCAGCTCTCTAAATCTGAGTAAGTCAGCGACTTGAAGGGGGGCCACATGGGACATAACTGTTCAGTGAGTTTGCCATTGATCCTCAGCATTCAGCTCAGATTCAAAAGCAACAGTTATGGCCCATGTGGCCCTCCCTCAAGTCACTGATTGGTTACTGCCTGGTAACCAGGGTAACCACTCAGTGTAAGCCAAGAGAGCTGAAAAGCAAGAACTAGTGTCCTGTTCTGTTAGGTTAGACTTACACTCATGCCAGCCTTTATACATTACATTTTTGCCTAACTAACTATATTGAAAACATGTTTTATTTTGAACAGCCCATTTACTCAGTTTTTACTTTTATACTGAACAATTCCTTTAAACCTAAAGATTACTAACCCAATGTTCATGGTGCTTAAATAAACAGCAGATATGGGTATGGTGTAAGGATAACTGGTGGTCCAGCGGTATAGGGTGTGTGTCTGACGCGCTCAGTCTCTTACGAGGTCTGGCACTACGACGTAATGACATCATTGCGCAAGGCACAAAAACACAACTATTTAAAGGCACAATTACCCAGTTTCACTTACTGGGTGTGTTTTAAATTTGATATTAGTTCTTTGACCCTTGCCTGTCCCTGCCCATTCTCTTGGATCCTGACTTTGTACTGCATTATTGATTGGTTTTCACCCACCTTGACTACTTCTCTGACTCTTGATTCTGTACTGGACTGCCTGATTTGGTTTCAACATTGGCCTGACTCTTGACTATGCTCTGTATTCCCCATCCTTCCTGTACACATTATGGTTCCCTTGTATGCCCAGAACTCTCCCCTTGGTCCTCTCACATAACAGCAAAAGGTGGCAGTTATAGGCAGAAGCATGAGCCGAGACCATGGGTTCTGGGGTTTTGGGATACCATATGTTACACATGGTAGAAGCCAACATGCGGCTTATTTACTTAAATTCACCAGAATGGTTACCCATAACAAGATCTTTGCTTTAGTTTCTGTAGAAAACTGATCAAAATCAATTACTTACTGATTCTATGAATAACCACATTAGTCTACTTAAAGGGATCCTGTCATGGGAAAAATGCATCAGTTAAGTGCTGCTCCTCCATCTGCACTGAAATCCATTTCTCAAAAGAGCAAACAGATTATTTAATATTCAGTTTTGAAATCTGACATGGGGCTAGACATTTTGTTAATTTCCCAGCTGCCCCTGGTCATGTGACTTGTGCCAGCAGTTTAGGAGGGAACTGCTTTCTGGCAGGCTGTTGTTTTTCCTTCTCAATGTAACTGAATAGTACGCAGTGGGACATGGGTTTTTACTATTGAGTGTTGTTCTTAGATCTACCAGGGAGCTGTTATCTGGTTACCTTCCCACTGTTCTGTTGTTAGGCTGCTGGGTGGGGGAAAGGGAGGGGGTGATATCACTCTAACTTGCAGTACAGCAGGAAAGAGTGATTGAAGTGTATCAGAGCACAAGTCACATGACTTGGGGCAGCTGGGAAATCGACAATATGACTAGCCCCATGTCAGATTTCAAAATGAAATATTAAAAAATATGTTTGCTCTTTTGAGAAATGGATTTCAATGCAGAATTCTGCTGGAGCAGCACTATTAACTGATGCATTTAAAAAAAAAATTTTTCCCATGATAGTATCCCTTTAAAAGTGTTTATGTTAGTAAATAAGCACCTACTAATTAGTGTATAATGATTAGTTCTAATGCAGATGCAAATAAGTTCATGTTAAAATGTCAAACGAAAAAATATTTCATATATCAATACATTCTCTTACTAAAAGTATGTATTCTACATTACAGGGACTATATTATGTTAGGGTGCGAAAACATGGGGAGATTGTTATGAAGAAACTGTTACGCTAAGTATTGATCTCAATGCATGGTGAGGGCATAGTAGACTTGTAGACTGTGGAGTTGATCTCCATTACCGAAACACTGAAGATATTTCTTACCCGTGCAGGTCCTCTTATCTGGCATCAAGGCATATCCTTCAAGGCAGCTACATTCATAGCTGCCCTCCGAGTTTGTACAATGTGTATCACATCCCCCATTCATAATTGTGCATTCGTCAATATCTAGGGCAAAAAAAGCAAAATGTTTGTCTTTTGTCATAATTCTCCTACTGTCACTTTGAAAGCTGGGTTGTGTCAACAGATTCACCACTTTATGCAAATGCCGCCTGGAACACAAGTTTCAAGTAACCTAAACCCCACTTTGATTATGCTTTGCGCAACTTGCTCCCAGAATGCAAGCACATTTATGTCCATTTTGATGCTTTGTGTGCAATTGCGTAAGATGCAACTTGGAGAAACTATATTGTAATTATGGGGAAAATGCTGCAGTATGGTTTAAAAACATTGTGATTTTTGTCCAAAACTGCACATTGTACACTTCACTTGGATTCGTTAATTACCCATCAAGTTAAATATTACCTTCTGTTAAATTACAGATAAATTATAGATAAAGGTAAAAGTGATTACAGGTATAAAAAGCCAACCTCTAGTTATGCACAGTGTCAACATATTTCAACCCGTTATACATTTCTACAACAAATAAACAGCCATTTTGGCACACTATAGAGCATATTTACAATGTAAGAAATAACTATTTGGTTACATTGTGTCACAGCATCATAAGGTAGACTTACCAGTGCAACCAAGTCTGTCCAGTGTAGCCTGATAACCTGGGTTGCAAGAACATTGATATGTTCCAACAATGTTTACACATTTGCCATTTCTGCAAAGATTGTCACTAAGGGCACATTCATTGATATCTGAAAAAACATTGAACACATTTACATAATGAACAGTCTATGCTAGTTTCATTTTTAGAACTGGCAACACATTATACAAAATTAAAGAATGAGACCATCAAAATACTAATAGATTAGAATGAAATCAAGGAGAAAGTACTGTACAGTATACTGGCATCCACAATCTTAAATATGTCCTACTTTCGCTACTGCTTTAACTACTTCTTTTACTCCAGGGGGAAAATATTTTTTCTACAATTTCCTATTATAATTTTTTTTCCTGATTAAAATGTTCATAAAGATGGCCAATATTAGAAATTTCAAGTAGTATGAAAGCTTTTCTATACATTGTTTTATAAACTGAATAAAAATAAACACAATGGCAGGTGACTGTTTTTTTTTTTTTGCAAAATTGGTCAGGCTTTTATTCAAAAAGCCACTAACTCCATCAACTAGTCCAAATCCAGCACATACTAGTAGCAGCTACTGATATCCTTGTATGACATAAGCTTTACTGTATATTACTGTATATTCAACATAACAGGATAACATTTCCCAGCACAGCTGCCTGTGCAGAGTTTATAATAAAAAGATAGATTATCTCTCGTTGACACTGTTTGTCACTTTATTAATGGATAGCCTAATAGCAACCACAAATACAATTTCTACTGTGATGAACAGAATGAGCCTTGAAGGGTAATGTATGCTAGATAAAGAAAGATTTAAAAAATTGACTATTTTACAATTACATGAATTTAAAAGAAATGTGTATACTTTGGGTCAATGTGTATCTCGTCTTAAGATGCTATTGGTAATATTATCCAGCAGACCAATAATACACTTTTGATTGTCAGGGTACACTATCAACCCTTCAAGTTGATCATAAAATCTACAGCACAGACTCATGGGGGTATATTTATCAAAGAGTGAAGTTAAGAGTGAAGTTTTGCCACTAGAGTGAAATTCCGCCGCTCTCCATTAATTTCTATGGGATTTTTAAAGGCAAATTCATCAAAGGGTGAACTTTCACTTGATAAATACGCCTTGCAAAATCCTATAGAAATGAATGGAGAGAGGTGGAATTTCACTCTAGTGGCGGAACTTCAGTCTTTGATAAATTTAGCCCTTAAAGTGATACTGACACAAAAAAATAAATTTTAACATATGAATGTACATTTGGGGGCAAATTTATCATTATTCCCTAATTCGAGCATTCGACTATCTAATGCTTATCGAATAGTTTTAGACTATTTTACTTTGATATTCGATTTCTCGAATACCGATCGTTCGATTTCACGAAAAAATCGTGAAATTTCCTCTGATCGCTCGAAAAATTCATACCATTCGAATGACCGAGGAGTTCAATTGTACGAATGGTATTCGAGCAGGCGATAGAAAAAAAAAGCCTATGGGGGGCTTCCCATAGGCTTCTATTGCAATTCGGTAGGTTCAATCTGGCGAAGTAGGCAGTCGAATAAAATTTTAAAATGAAAGTACTTCGATCATCGAAGTGGCCAAATTTGCATAATCGAATCCAAAAAAATCATACGATCGGAATTCGATTGAACTTAAAACTATTCACGTGAATTTAGTAAATCTGCCCCTAAATGTTACCTATAGGTCACGTTGATCATTTTTTGATTGTTTTTGTATATAACTGTTAGTTCCTAAGCCTGACTCTCTGACACTCTGACTTTGCCAACCTGGCTGTCCCATCTCAGCCTGTTATTTACAGTTTCTAATGCTAACGGTCTCCTCCTGCACAAATATGTCAGCCCCCCTCATACAGGAACATGGGGGATCAGACAGGCAATGTAAAAGCATCATGCAAATACTTTATGGCAAAGTTAGAAGTAGCTTTCAAAGCCAATATTATAATTGATGTAAAAAAGAGTTTAATTTCTGCTGTCAGTATCTCTTTATGTACAAAAGTGCCAATGCCACAGACTCTACATGGCAGGTTATTTTTGTCCTGTGTGAAATAGCACACATTCTATAAGTGTATGTTTCAATTCACGGCAAACATTCGTCAATAAATAAGTTAAATAGCTTTGTTATATTAATAAAATATTTTTTCAAAAATTGAGGTTTCACTTTGTATATACCAATAAAGATAACTGATTTATCGTGAGTACTTTCAAGACAATTCAGTTCTTTTATAAACCTACCTACACACACATCCCCTGAGGGTGTAAGTTCATGCCCATTAGGGCAATTGCACAGAAAACTTCCCTCTGTGTTTATACATTCTCCACCTCGACAAAGCAAAGGGTTCCTCTCACATTCATCTATGTCTGTAATGAAACACAATGTTATTGATAAAACTACATTTTGTATAGTAAGTGACAAATGCACAGTGATGTAAAACTCATAAACATTTTGCTTTAATGAGTTATGGTATCTAATATCACCAGCTAATAACCAGTGAAGACAGCATAGGAGAGCTGGATAGAAGTACACATATCATCCCTGTTGTAACCCAAATATATAGTACAAGTGCCTATGCTATTAGCTATCAAACAGAAAGTTACAAACTCATCCCTGTTGAAGTTCTGAATTCATGAGCCCATGGTAACTTCAACATGGCTAACCCTTTGAGCTCATTACTAGCTGTTAATCGAACACTAAATAGATTACATGGGCACAGCATCTTTAAAAAAATGATTCATACAACTCCTTTATGGTATTATAAGACATAAAGGACACAGCTATAGAACCTTGGCTACTTACCCATGCAGTTCTTCATCATCATGAAACCACTCTCAAAGCCTTCGAAGCACTCACATTCAAAGCTTCCTGGAGTATTAATACATGTACCACTTCCACAAAGGTCAGGGGAGATGCGACATTCATCAATATCTGTTGTAAAACCAGGCAATTCAGAGTAATGGTGTACAGCATGATCGATTTTACTATACAATGGTTTCCAAATTTCAAGTCAATCCAAACTGACTAGTCCATAACAAATGTTCATGGATTTAAAAGTATCAGTAACAAAAGAGAATTATAAGGTTACCGTGGTAAAGATTTATATAGATTTATTTATATAAAAACTTGGCCATCATACACAGAAAAAAAAATGCAGAGTAAACGTATTTGATTTTAGTTCTTACTCACAAATAAAATAAACAGAGGTCAAAACCTTTCTCACATAAAATATAAATAATACAACATTTGTTGGTCAAAAGTTTATTTGTAGGATAAAAACTGTTAAATAAAACTGTATTGCATCAAGGGCCTTTAATTGAGGCAAATCAATTTGGATGAATTGCTCAGCAGATACTGTATAGCACACACACACAATTTTCGCTTACCTGTGCAATTTCTTTCCTCCATGTCCAAAGCAAAGCCATTGTTGCATTTACATTTAAAACTTCCAATTGTGTTTCTACATTTCCCATTAGTACAGATTCCAGGGAACGCCTTGCATTCATTAATATCTAAATTAATAAAACATAAGGTAATTATTCATTTGGTTCCAAAATAAGCCAAACATATTATGTTTCCTGTTTGATCTATTATCCAGAAAGCTATGGAGTTTCCTATAGAGTCGCATTTAGACAAACAAATCTTGGTTTCTGATTAACTTGTTTTCCCTCTGTAATAGTAAAAATATGACAGTTTGATGTTTACAAATCATGTACAATCCACATGGATTGCAAAACAATCCTGTTTTTATGGATTCATTGTGCCACATCAGGTCCTAAGCATTCTGGATAATACTAGCATACAGCTCATTTACTTCAGTCTTTTATCTCAGGCAATGAAACCATGACCAATATGTGGTGCTTGTATAAGGATACACACGTCATCTCATGTCTTATCCTGTACCAAATTCTAGGACCAACTCACTAAGGAGAGCAAAAGTGTGTCAGTTTTCCATTTGAAGCACAACCTCCAATTAAACAATGCCGATACAATCAAAATGTTAGCTCAGCAGAATATGCAATTTACATTTTGCAAACACTTTGGATAACCTGACTTATTTATAGGAAGTCTTGTCAATCAGGCACAAAGGGCACCAAAAAAATGTTGCAGCCTACAGTACATTAATAAATGAATGATTGGTGTAAAGCCATGTGCCTCCTGGCCACCTGTGTTGTAGTAACACACAGTGAAGTATTGTGAGCACCATATGGAAGACCAGATGTTTTAAATGTAAAAAAACCCCCATTTTAAGTACTCATGCAGGCTTAAATGATTCCCCAGTGAGTTTTCCACAGTAGCATACATCCATTTTGCAAGAAACATGTAACTGTACTGCTCTAACAATGAAATACATTAGTCACTAGTCATTAATGCATCGGAATACACTAAAACACATCACTGGCTGAAAGATGTACAAATGGGGCAAGTAGTGAGCAGAGAAGTGGGAAACAGTTAATATACACAAATAAAACTATAAATAATCATAAGTTACCTTTATAGAACGGTCTCCCTGATAGAACATCTCCTCTGTTAGTAAAGCCTGGTCCTCTTGGACACAAAAGTTCAAATTCTTGAGACCCAGGTTTCGGACATTCCTCACATTCCGTACCCCAGGCAGCTCCAACAGCACAACAGCAGGCATCCAGGCGAAACTTGCCAGGAACTGGGTGAACACATTCATCTTCATCCCATTTTAAAAAGCAGTGTTCCATGCGTAGATCTGCACACAGTTCAATCATAAGGTATAAATAAACTTATATAGATGACTTAAAGGGGAACTATCATGAAAATGTAATATTAGCTTCAGCATTCTGAAATAAGAAACTTTCTAAATTCAATCAATAAAAAATTCAGTACCATTTCTGAAATAATCAAGTTCTCTTCACAGTTAGATACACTATATCTTCTAGGGGGGCTCCTTTTCTTAGAAGATGTATTAGACCTCGCTCTATTAAAATCACTAGACATCATGTCTCTCTACATGCAGAATTTGTGCAAAAGGCAGCTATTTTGTTAGATTGTGTTTGTACTGGAATCAGTTATTTGAGTGAGCTATAATACATCTGCTAGGAAAGGGAGCCCCTGTTTAATATATATATTGGATACTGTCAATGACCCCCAACTGCTGCATGAAGAGAGAATGAAGAGAAACCAAAGCTGAGAGTGTGATAGTGAATATAAACTTTATTATTTCAGAAACAATGCAGAATGTTTAATTGATAGTATTTAGAAAGTTTCTTATTTCAGTATGAGGAAGCTTATATTACATTTTCATTTTTGCAATATTTCGAAGGCTGCAGCAAGTCCTTGCTTTGCTCCTATGGCCATTACTCCCCATGGCCACCTTAACAGTTTTACTACATGCTATTGGGTTCAGAAGAGAAAAACTTACCCTGACACAGTCTCCCAGTTCCATCTAATGTCAAGCCATTTGGGCACTCACAGAGAAAAGATCCCTTGGTGTTAAGGCACAGGCCATTGGGACACACACCTGGGAACACTTCACACTCATTGACATCTGATAGAATATAAAGCAAATAGTTTCATAATAAACATAAATATGCATTAATAAATAAGCACTGCATGTATGATAGGTTAATGACATTGATTAGGTATGGAAGTAATCCAGAAAATCAAAAAAGAGGCTGGCACAAGCCTGGAACCCACAAAATAGTGAAGCCACAGTCAGGTTGTAAAAGGTTAAAAAGCTTACATTTATTTCCAAAATTTAAGAACCATTCGCCTGACGCATTTCGTGTCCAAAAGACACTTAATCATAGGCATAACATTATACATTACAATCATAATATTTAACAGTAAAGTAGCCAATGGAAGACAAGTGGGCTGTCTGAAAAATGTGTCATTTAAAGGGAAACATGCAAATTCAAAGAAATCTTTCAAATACACTTCCAAGGCTAGCATATTACATGGGTTAACGTAATTGGAAAATACACATTATAATTGTCATTTACAAGTACAATATGTGAATAAAAGGAGAAACAGGAGAAAACGCGCTGACCATTATGTGTAGCAAGAAACATCAAAGTCAAAATTTAGACCAAAAGGCTGCATAGCAATGAAGTGGAAAATCCACTTTGTTTCTATTTTTAGTAACTCAGAATGGACATTTCCACCCCTTATATTAGGAACTACTCCATCTATACCTGTGACTTTTAGAAATGAGGAAGTCCTGTTGCATTTTTCAAAGTGTCTTGCAACTGGTGTCAGTGACTATTTGTTATTGATATTAAGAATGTGTTCTCTAATTCTTTCTTTTAAATGTCGGCTTGTTTGGCCCACATATTTTTTTTTTTGCATTTTTCACAAGTAAGAAGATACATCACATTTTTTGTATTACAGTTGATATAATGTTTGATATAATTTTAGGTTGAAGTAAAATTATTGGTTACAGATATATATTTGCACGTAATGCACTTGTTAGAACCTCAATTCCTCAGATTTATTATTAAAATCTGTGTTTTTGGTGCATATGCGTCTCAATCTTGGAAATTGACTGTAGGGGGTGCTATTTTTCAAATGTTGAGGATAACAAGAAGTTGCTTCCAATATAGTATTTGCTGAGCATTCCATTCTATATATAGTAGTAATTACTGTTTCATTTTCACCATACAGATGAATATCCAAACAATTTATAGATTTCATGTTAAATTCACTGGTAAATTTTAAATTGAGTTGGTTACAGTTAATATGGGAAACAAATCGACCAAACCCTAGTGCCCGACCAAATAAAAAAAAACATTGTCGATGTATCTCCCATAGCACTGAATAAAATTGGAAAATTCACAATTGTGAACATTGTGGCAATCTTCCCACCAACCTAAAAATAGGTTGGCATATGAGGCAGCAAAATTGGCCCCCATGACCGCGCCACAAAATTGTAGGAAATATTAATTGTTGAAAAGAAAAAAAATTATGTTTGAGGAGATTTGATAGCTCACAAAATAAATGAAATCAGATTGGAAGGTAGGTATGTTATTGAGGTAGACATAACCTGAATCTGTTTTTTAGTAACGAGCAAACCTAGCTCTGCAGCAGCAACACTTGTACGCTCTGCATCTGTTTATCTCCTGTGAGAGTGTACCTGGTGGGCCATGATGGGTTACCTTAACCTCACATTGGTAAAGACTGGGTATTTGCATAAGAAACTCTAGAACAGTTAATATACTAAACATAAGCTGCTGGTGATCAAGTTTACTGAAATTGGCCTTTCTTTTGATTTCTGCCCTGTACATCCAGTGGGTGGTGTAATATCTGTTAATCTGTTTCTAATTGGATGTTGCTCTACTTTACTGTGCACTGTGCCACTGTTTGATTTTAAGACATTATGCCAAGTGGAGGTGGGGAGTGTGGTTTATATTTATAATATTTAAATATATGCTTGACTTGTCTTGTTTAAAAAAATCAGCCAATTCAGAGCTTATAAGCAAATGCTTTCTGAACTTTCTGAGCCTGAGCCACAGAACACCTGGAGGTTTAGTAGAAGAAGTCAGCTTCTTTTGGCCCTGCCATATTTAAAGATTGCAGGGCTTTAAATCAATCATTGCAAAACAATGAATTATTTTACTTTTAGACTTGTGTCTGATTTAGATCACTGTCTTGTAAGATCAACTTTTGCTTGAACTGAAAGATTGTCTGATATCTTTCTCTAGAATTTGCTAAGAGTAAAGAAAATTCAGGCCTTTTAAAAATGCAAAGTCAACAGGCAAAACTAACCCCAAATGAATGTCTTTTATTTTCTTGCAGGCCCTATATGCAAATATTATGTGTGTACTTGCTAAAACAGTTAGGAGAGCAGCAGGTAGATCAGTGAAAACCGCAAGTTTTGCGGATACAAAACATTTTCTGTATTCTCAATAGGCAGCGTTCACCTTAAAATTAACACATAGCATGATGTATGACAGCATTGTATGACAGCATTTTAAGAAAATCTGCATCAAACTTAGGGATGCACAGAATCCCACATTTGGTTTTTGATTCAGTCTACTCTGGGTATTTTACAGGAAGATTCAAATTCTAACAAACCAAGAGCATGACCAAACTGAATCCAAACCCTTAAAATCAAGTGGCTTTAAAGGGGACCCATCACCAAAAAGAATAATTCCAAATGCTATTTTAAGTCAAGCAAAATGACCTTTAGTTACACTACAGCATATACATTTTTTTAATCTTATTTCCTTCGGTCTGGGAATTCATTAAGGCAAGCCTTGTATAATCTTAAAATCTTGTTTGGCCACCATAATGGGTCCATCCCCATTCACTGGTTACACTATTAAATGGTGAAGAGAGTGGGGGAATGTGGGGAGTGCAGTGACATCAAGTAAGTGCTGAATGGAAAGTGAAAGTAATTGCCTGCCCTGCCTGTATACTTAAGGCATAGAGGAGGGGCAGGCAATATTTGATTGACAGCTGAGATTTTTAAACGAGTTTACAACAGCTACGAATGCTTTAAAAAAAAAGAATTTGGGTTTCATGTTTAATTTGAAATGGACTTTTATTATACAGCTTTTAATGTCTGGGTGACAGGTACCGTTTAAGTCGCATGAAAAAGGAAATGGCAAATCCCCCCCCCCACTTACCCTAATCTGCATATGCAAATTAGGTTTCCAGTTCAGTTTGGGATGTGCCTGAATCCCAACAGAGTGGATATGGCATGACCATAACTTATTTAGATAAGCATATTTAGAGAACTAAATAGCAGTAATTAGATAATATATTTGCTCTTAGGTTTCCAAGTATGATTATTCATAAAATCAAGTTTTAAACTGTCTAAAATTATTTCCAGGTAATTCTGAAAATCATTAGCTAAATATTTCAGTAAAAAATATTTAAGCATTTTTACCTTCACATAAGACACCTTTCACTCTTGCGAATCCCCTGGGGCAGGCAGGGTCTACAAAACAAAACCAAAAATTAAAATGTGTTTCTAACTTTTATGTTGTTT
The DNA here is from genome assembly GCA_024363595.1 of Xenopus borealis. Lineage (NCBI taxonomy): Eukaryota > Metazoa > Chordata > Amphibia > Anura > Pipidae > Xenopus > Xenopus borealis. The sequence goes on along the minus strand of CM044431.1, from coordinate 183,940,378 downwards.
TTAAACAAATGTAAAAAGCAATGTACCTATTTCACATCGCTCACATGGACTTCCCCAGGCAGCTCCCAAAGAAGCGCAGCATTCTGACTTCAATGTTGCTCCATTTATATTGACTTCACATCGTCCATCTTGTATATTAAGCCAACATGTTCCTTTAAGGCTGTCTGTGGTAAATAATCAATTGTTGTGTAAAAAGATTTAAAATTTGTATGCCTTGTGCCTTAAGCAAAATTCTGATCATTGAGGCAAGGGAGAGTCTTAAAAATAGGTGTTTGGGCTTTGCCAGTCCACCTAAAAATACACATACTGTAATAATGTCAAAACAAGGAGGTTTGTTGGTATAACTTAAAGAACTAAAATGTACTACTGGTGACTACCTACACAGTGGCATGATTGTATGAACACTGTAGGTAGGGAAGAATGAAATTCATGTGATTTGAACCCCTACCAGGCAACTTGTGCCCCCTCCCTTCTATTGGCTACATACCAACATCACGATAAACCTCCTCCTGACTAGTAGTGATAGTGTATTTGGAAGTGTAAGCCTCTCTGTGGACTTGCATTATTTTATTTATGACTTACATATGACTAATACTTTTTGGTGTTTGAATTGAAATTCCTTTTTTTAAGAACTAACTCTGTTTTTCCACTTTGGCACTGAGTAAAGGCATTACAGAAGTTTTCCGACATATACATATTATATGATACATACACTCTTTTTAATGTATAATATGCAAAACTTCCAGCTTACTAAAAAATTTAATTTTTCTTGCGTTTTGTGTCAATGGCTTAGAAGCTTGAAAGTTATGGTGACTCACCTATGCAGATCAGGCCAGTAGAATCCAATTTGCTTCCAGGTGAACACTCACAGTTGAATGAGCCAAGAATATTTCTGCAAGCCCCATTGACACAAGGGCTATTTTCACATTCATTTATGTCTGCAATGGCAAGATGACCTTGATTAGATATGGCCAGCAAAATATTGCTATTTGAGTATTAGTGGGGCTTACCTGCTGCCACCTATGTTTAGATTTGCACTACTACTGTCTTCAGTTTCCAGCACGATTTAATAAGGTGTACATAACTGTACATTTTTAATATATAATATAACTTGGCTGCAATTTGCTCTCTCTCTCTCTCCAAGGTCCCGGTTAATTGTCCCTCATAAATTAGAACAATGTTTTCATGGAATGTTTTAGCATTCCAAGCCATAGCATGCTGTGCACAAACAGAAAGACTTTATTGTTTCTGTCATTTAAGGCTCCACCAGTTTTTGGACAAATTATAGAAAGTTAGCGAGGAACAAAATAATGTATAATAGTGTCTGCTGGTTTCAGAGCTAAATGAGGCAATGACCTACATTAAACAGATGGTGCTAAATTTTGCACTTCCTGCATACAGCTTTCATGCATGAAGATAAAACAGTTACACTATATAACACATCCATTTGCTCTCACAGTCCTTCTGAGGACTATCTGGGTGCCATATGTAAGATCTCTAATATGTAAAGCTTTACACTGAAATACCACAATAAAAATAAAGAACATTTAAACATTTTATAAAACCAAAGGTTAAATATGGAAAAAAATATCTCTCCAAAGGATGAGCAGCAATATTTTTATTAAATGCTAATTTTTTTCCAGACTAATGGACCTCATAGAATACACACTCTATATTTCAAATGATGAAAGTATTTAAACTTTTTTTTACCATATGCCTTTATTAAACATATGTTTCATATCAGTGAGCAAGGCTACATAGCAACATAGGCAAAGTTTAACCTGGTCAAATAACTAAAAACAACCTATGGGATATTTGATTTCAACAGGAGAATAGACACTAAAGCTGATTGCTGGTTGGTTCCTATTGGTTACTAGATTGTGCAATGATTGCTCATGAGGAGGCATAGGTATAGCTACTCTAGTCCTACTATAGAAATTGCTATAGTGAAATTGCTTTTGGAGTTTATTAATTAGCATAAATGCGCGCAAGCTCAAATGCTCAATACACCCACATTTCCTGTTATGTTTTTCCTAAGGCCATTTAGAACAGATATTTTTAAGTATACAGGAAAAAATAACAGTTATTGTATTTTTTTTTTTTTACCTTCGCATGTTTCACTATCACTTCTGAAAACATATCCTTTAGGGCATGTACAGCTGTAACTTCCTGGTGTGTTTCGGCAAAGTCCATTGTCGCATAACAGCCTGTTCACTAAGCACTCATCAATATCTAAAACAATAACAAAAGGGGTTCATCTCAAAGATATAGCAGTGATTTTCTCCACATAGCAGGACTGCTGTCTTGTGCCCTATCAAAGCAGAGGGTTAAAGGAGAAGGAAAGCCAAAATACTTAAGCTCTAAGTGTTGACAATAAATAGTATATAAATTTACCAGCAAGCATTCCCTCATTAGTTTCTCCCTTTATCCTGTTGCTGCAATCGATTTTTTAAAAAGATTAAACATGTATGAAATAGCATACCCTTGTTTCTGTCAAGAAATCCAGCTGAATAAGGCACACGCATGCGCAATAGCTTCCAGCAGTGCCCTGTGCATGCGCACAAGAATCTTTTGTCTTCCTTGTGCAGATGACGAATGTGGTCACGTGATCTCTCTGCCCCTGCCTCATTAATTACAAGCTCCAATAGTCGATGCAGCTCCCCTGTTGCTAGCAAACTAGATGAACCTTTGAAGCTCCTGCGCTTGCTCTGCTTTTAATTTACAGTCTGTCAGTGAGCGAACACAGGAGCTGAGGAGGGAAGTTTAAAAGAAGGCAGCCAGCAATCGGGTCTCTCTAACTGAGGTCTGTAGTCAGTGTGGGGCCATGAAGGAGGCGCATGCACAGTAAAGAAAAAGCGCAGGGTGGAAGTGATGCACATTTTAAAAATGGCGGCGCTAAAATGTTCACAGCACCGAATCTTCAGAACATGGGTGCACAAATAATGCAGGGATAACGGAGTTCTTAATACAGCATTTGAGGAGGGGGCCTGATGGCAAACCTAATGATGTAGGTGCATTTTTTTTGGTTTCCTTCTCCTTTAAGACTGCCAAGAAAGATAGGTTGGATCAGAGTGCCTTGATATACACTCAGCTCCCTGTTCTTTCTTCTCCAACTCACAGTACTTATAACTTCTGATACAGAGATGCATTGAAAACATTTATAAAGAATGAACTTTACATCACAGTAATCTGTTATTAGAATGCATCATGTGCCAAGAATGAATACCACGTGATGGTACTTTAGGAATACGAGTCTTAAAAAGCAGCTGCAAAGCTCAAACAGATGCAAATGTTTGTTTGTACTGCTGCAGAGAATGCCTGGTATGAAAAGAAAAACCACAATTAATTCTCTAGCTTGTTTCCATTAAAATGACAGGGAGCCAACAAAAAACAGTTTTAAAATATGCTATATGGCCAAAAGTGGATTGAGAACATCACTTCTTCAACCTGTGGATTAGGTGGTATTGCTTTAATTTTGTTCATTGCTGTTGATGTAATCATATCATTTAGTGTGATTTAACTGCAAAGAAGGAATATATATATATATATATATATATATATATATACCAAGCAGCAAAGGAAGATCCGCACTCTCAGGTCTTAAAAATAAAAAAATATAATTGTTTTATCCATAGGTACAGGACTATATATATATATATATATATATATACATATATATATATATATATATATATATACTGTGCTTGGTACTGGCACTCACAGGATTTGTGTAAGAAGTCAATCAGTCAATATGGTGAAAACATGAAGAGTTCAGGTTTATTCAATCCGACGTTTCGGCTCCACACTAGAGCCTTTTTTGTCCTTGAGAAAGGCTCTAGTGTGGAGCCGAAACGTCGGATTGAATAAACCTGAACTCTTCATGTTTTCACCATATTGACTGATTGACTTCTTACACAAATCCTGTGAGTGCCGGTACCAAGCACAGTATCTATTCGATTTTTTCGACCAGAGCACCCAGGTAAATGTCTTTATTTTGAGGTGTGCAGCCTGCATCTACCCTTATATATATATATATTGCTCATTGTTAAGGTGTCAAAAGCTGGCACCCACTAATGGTTCAAATCCAAGCTCTTATATTCAGATAAAGCTATAAAGGGTGTTGAAAATGACCTGGCACCTAATGTGTTGAAAAGTAAACATTTGATTAGCTTTAATATACTACACTTATGCACTGACACCATGGCCTTCAAATTAGCCAGGGTGTACTTTACAGTTGACAGAGACCAAGTGGAAGCGGAGTGGATTCTTTTGACCAAGTGATGCAAAACTGGGCATAAACTTTTGTTTTCATGTTTTGGGTGCCAGATTTTTAGCTCTTGATATTTTGTTTCACAATAGATAGAGAGAATTAGAATTTCTAGTTTAGTCTTAGCAGATGTCTGTTACACAACTTTTTCTGATTGTTCTGCACAATGAAGGATGAGGTGTTTGATATCTGTCATCAACCTGGAAGGGTAGGCAATGAAACAATGCAACTGAACTGCTAGGCTGGTTGCTTTTCAAGAGATATTTATAGATACAGCATGCATCCATTACTTTTTCCAGCCATTAAGCAGATTCTTTTATGTAATTACAGGAAGGGCATGAGATTGGGGAATATGGGAGAGGGATTCCAAAGAGGAATCAACAAGTTACAGGGGAAGTTATGAGACAGAAAACAGCGCAGAATGCAGAGTTGGGTAATAAAGACACAATGTATCTGGCCCGGGAAAAGAAAGAAAATATGAATATGAATGTTAAAATGTAGATGAATTTATTGGTTACATTTTTTTTATTCTATGTAGAGCATCAAATAAAAAGTTATAGTGCATTGATTTCCATACCCTATTCAAACTCTGTCAAGACTTCTTAAAAAGACCACATTTGACCCCCCCCTGCCTCTTTGACTACCATCCAGTTTCCACTTAAGTTTATTACTTTAAAACTCTGCTAAGTCACTTCTTAACTTTCTGTCCTATGCTAATAATACACTGTCACCAGTTCCCATTCATTTGGGGGTGGATCAAGGCTCTGTACAGAGCACTGCAATCCCTTAACTATTACTACTGATGACATGATCATGTACCTTGTTAAAGACATACATCCTGGGGGCAACATTTGAATCTTCTCTTACTAACATCACAGTCAAAACAAGTTGCCATTTACTAGACAATATGCATGCCCTTATCTCCCAAGACTTCTCCCTCCTAATATGCTTCAGGCAACTTCGTACTACATCTGAAAAGGTACTTTTTGGTATGATACAAAGTTTAATTTTGTAACAATAATGTGCACCATATTAATGTGTGGAACTGCTATGTGTTTGTAATTATGATTGCATATATTCAGAACCTAGGGCAGATGTCTACAGATCTAATCTTTAATATTTATATATACGGTATTCCCTTATCTCTTAAGGAACATCCACATACATGGTCTAATGCTATTAAGCCTTTAATAATGCAGCCTCTAATTTCTTATTCCCTCCACTCCCCCTTAGTTTATATGGAAATCTGCTGCTTGAATTCTCTCTTTCTTTCCAAAGATAGAACTGGTTCCCCCTTTTGAATATTTATTTAGACTATGCATGAAGCAGCAAACACCTTCAACAAAATCATTCTCTTGACTTACTTTCTTGACTTCCATACATCATTATATATCTTTACTTGTCCACATATTCTCCACATATTTCAGGACATCTACTCTGGCCCCTGCAAAGGTACTGTCTTTTTGCAGCACCCACATTTAATGTTGTTTTCTGCCATAAACCATTTGCTCTTGCTGCAACTTACCTTTGAACTTCCATCCCTGAATTCCAATATATGCAACCTTTTCTGGACCTCTTCCATACTAAACTTAAAGTCTACCTGTCAGACCTCTAGCACAGATGCAGCTGTCAAAACTATAACTTGTTATTGATCTCCTATTTGTGGCCAGAAGTATGGACTATTTTTTCCTCTGGTACTTACTGTTTAACTTAATTGTAATTATTTGTGTTCTGAATTTTGTATTATTTTTATGTATTTTCTGTAAATATATTGTTCAAAATGTAATGTTCTGAATACAGAAGTACTGTAGCCCTAGATAAATAAACATACCTACATTTATCAATGAATAAAATCAATCAAGAACATATTTTACTAGTATGAGCTATAAAAGAGTGATAAATGAATAGGGGCCTTTAATGACACAGTTATTCTATTGAAAGGTATTATAAATTAAATCAAAGAACATACCTATACAATTTTTGCCTGAAGAATCTGATTCAAAGCCACTATTGCAGTTGCAGCGGAAGCTTCCACGCAGGTTTTCACAAATTCCATTGGCACAGATATCAGGGTCCAAAGCACACTCGTTGATATCTAAGAGAGTTTTAAATGTACTTTAAGGGGGTTATTTACTGAAATCCAAATTTATCTCATATTTTATTAAAAAAAAAAAAAACACTGCCAATCTCCCATGCCAGATTTTAGCTTATTTATTTATTATAAAGTAAGTTAATTTAGTCAGATCGTGGGAAAAACCTTGATAAAATCATGTGAAAACCCAGATTTTCAGGCTTTTTCCCCCAAATTGCTTGAAAACCCAGATTTTCAGGCTAAACCCAGAGCAGACCATGAAAACTTCGAATTGAGTGCCTCTCCCATTGACTTATACAGGCCCTTGACAGGTCTGAGATAGCAGATTTCTGGATTCAGCCTTCGGAGTATAATAAATCTCAAAACATGTTAGGTTTTTTTCTCAAAAAATTTGAGTTTTCTAGTGAAAAAATAAAAATTTGAGATTGAAAATGTTCTCATTGAAAATGAGATTTTAACATTTGGATTTTAATAAATAACCCCCTCAGAGTCTCTGACTATGTATATATTTTACATTTAAAAACATTAATAGAGATTTCTAATAATAAGAGAAGTAAGAATCAGGGTTCATCAAAACATTACTAATACATGAGGATTGTATTTCACAGACTTTTGTTGCTATGGCATACTGTATAGAAAACTTAAAATAAAAAATGGTAAAGTTTACCTCGTCCATCGACAGTAATTCCGATTCCTCCACTGCATAAGCCCTGAAATTCAGCTATTGTTGCACAAAAACAAAGAAATGTGACACTTTTACCAGGTTTTGTAAACTAAAATGGCAATTTATGGTTAATACCTAATAACGCAGTGCAGTGCTTGAAATACAGACATTTAATGAGCTACTGCTGCATGGCAATCTGGCTGCACTTACCCAGTGAACAGAAACTCTCAGCAGGGAGGGATTAGGCAATTGGCACACAAGGTGTATTCTCCACCAGCAAAGTTCAGCCAGTAGAAAAGCCTCCAAATTTGCCACTGCCGACAACTTGTATTGAAAAAGGAGGACAGCTTTAGTAGTGGTGCTTTTCAGCCTCACAGCACTGCTGAAGTGGCAGCTGCAATTTCAGCTACTTCTCTGGCTAAAACTTGATGATTACACTTCAGGCACCCATAGGTCTTAATTACTGAAAGTCAGCTGCTGTTTTAGTGCAATATTGTTTATTTTTAAAACATCTCCGCATGGTGTGTCCGAGCAACTATACTCCCCATAAATATACAAACACCACCCATAAATTATATATGCCCATATCTATACTAACTTTAGAGTTTAGTATGACAATAGCCTTTGATATTATGCCTATCCTAGAAATCATCCAAGCCCCTCTTAAAAGCATTAACAGAATCAGCCATCACAACATCATCTGGCAGTGCATTCCACAACCTCACTGTCCTCACTGTGAAGAACCACCTACACTGCTTCAAATGAAAGTCCTTTTCTTCTAGTCTGAAGGGGTGGCCTCTGGTGCGGTGATCCTCTTTAAAAGTAAAACGGTCCCCTGCTATCTGTCATGTCCCCTCACAAGCACCTTTTTTTACAGATTGAACAACCTCAACCTGGACAGTCTACCCTCATAATTAAAGTCTTCCATTCCTCTAACCAGTTTAGTTACATGTCTGTACTGTCTCCAGCTCATTTATATTCTTCTTAAAGGGGACCCATCACCCAAAACAATTATTCCAAATCCCATTTTATCATGTTAGTCAAGCAAAAAGAACTTTAATTACACTGTAAAAAATATTTGAGCCTTGTTTCCTTCTATCTGGGAATTCATGATTCTAGCAAGCAGGCAGGAGCCATTTTGTGGACTGTTATTAAGGCAAGCCTTGCATCAATTTAAAATCTTATTTTTGCACCAGAATGGGGGAGCTGATGTTCATCCCTATGCACTGGTTACACAATTAAATTGTGAAAAGAATGGGGGGATGTGGGGAGTGCAATTCCATCTAGGAAGTGCTGAATGGAAAGTGAAAGTAATTGTCTGCCCCACCTCTATGCCTAAGGCATAGAGGAGGGGCAGACAATATTTGATTGACAGCTGAGATTTTTAAATGCATTTACAACAGTTATGAATGTGTAAATAAAAAAAGATTTCATGTTCAATCTGAAATGGACTTTTATTATGAAGATTTTTATGTCTGGGTGACAGGTCCACTTTAATGACTGCACTGCATACTCCAGATGAGGCCTTACTAGGAATCTATAAAGTGGCACAATTATGTTTTCATCCCTTGACTTTATGCCCTTTTTTAAGCAGGAAGTGATCAACTCCACAGTAACATGTAGGAAATTTACTACTAGTTGAGTTTGTTATCATTGTAACCATACCAGAATTCCGAGGAGGGCAAGGATTGCAAGGTTCCCCAAATCCATAGTCCGGATTGGCACAGCAACATTCAGATTTGGTCACAGCTCCAGGAAAAGGACGGACACAGAGGCCTTTTTTGATTCCCCCGTAGCATGTACTACGCATATGTGTGTCTAATAAAGAATTTTTAAAAAGTGTTACTAATGATGGATGTAGGGAGTTCTTCCACGTTGTCTGTTTTAAAGGAATTGTTTAGTATACAAATAAATACTGGGTAAATAGGCTGTGCAAAATTAAAAAGTTTTCATTATATATAAAGGCTGGAGAGATTGGATGTGTAACATAATAACCAGAACACTACTTCCTGCTTTGCAGCTCTCTTGGTATCTTCTGATTGCTTACAGGCAGTAAACAATCGTTGACATG